>CM066330.1:260615777-260775870 GCA_033807585.1 Hydrophis major
TATCTATCTATCTATCTATCTATCTATCTATGTCATCTATATTTATCTATCTATCTGTCATCTATATCTATATTTATCTGTCATCCATATCTATCTATCTATCTATCTATCTATCTATCTATCTATCTATCTATCTATCTATCTATCTATCTCTGTCATCTATATTTATCTATCTATCTGTCATCTATATCTATATTTATCTGTCATCCATATCTATCTATCTATCTATCTATCTATCTATCTATCTATCTATCTATCTATCTATCTATCTATCTATCTATCTATCTATCTAGCCTTCCTTCTTTCCTTCACATCAAACTTCCTCCCCCATCCCTCTTTATCTATCTATCTATCTATCTATCTATCTATCTATCTATCTATCTATCTATCTCTGTCATCTATATTTATCTATCTATCTGTCATCTATATCTAAATTTATCTGTCATCCATATCTATCTATCTATCTATCTATCTATCTATCTATCTATCTATCTATCTATCTATCTATCTATCTCTGTCATCTATATTTATCTATCTATCTGTCATCTATATCTATATTTATCTGTCATCCATATCTATCTATCTATCTATCTATCTATCTATCTATCTATCTATCTATCTATCTATCTATCTAGCCTTCCTTCTTTCCTTCACATCAAACTTCCTCCCCCATCCCTCTTTATCTATCTATCTATCTATCTATCTATCTATCTATCTATCTATCTATCTATCTATCTATCTCTGTCTGTCATCTATATTTATCTATCTATCTGTCATCTATATCTATATTTATCTATCTATCTATCTATCTATCTATCTATCTATCTCTGTCTGTCATCTATATTTATCTATCTATCTATCTATCTATCTGTCATCTATATCTATATTTATCTGTCATCCATATCTATCTATCTATCTATCTATCTATCTATCTATCTATCTATCTATCTATCTATCTATCTATCTATCTCTGTCATCTATATTTATCTATCTATCTGTCATCTATATCTATATCTATCTATCTATCTATCTATCTATCTATCTATCTATCTATCTATCTATCTATCTAGCCTTCCTTCTTTCCTTCACATCAAACTTCCTCCCCATCCCTCTTTATCTATCTATCTATCTATCTATCTATCTATCTATCTATCTATCTATCTCTGTCATCTATATTTATCTATCTATCTGTCATCTATATCTAAATTTATCTGTCAATCATATCTATCTATCTATCTATCTATCTATCTATCTATCTATCTATCTCTGTCTGTCATCTATATTTATCTATCTATCTGTCATCTATATCTATATTTATCTGTCATCCATATCTATCTATCTATCTATCTATCTATCTATCTATCTATCTATCTATCTATCTATCTATCTGTCATCTATATTTATCTATCTATCTGTCATCTATATCTATATTTATCTGTCATCCATATCTATCTATCTATCTATCTATCTATCTATCTATCTATCTATCTATCTATCTATCTATCTATCTATCTATCTATCTAGCCTTCCTTCTTTCCTTCACATCAAACTTCCTCCCCCATCCCTCTTTATCTATCTATCTATCTATCTATCTATCTATCTATCTATCTATCTATCTATCTCTGTCATCTATATTTATCTATCTATCTGTCATCTATATCTAAATTTATCTGTCATCCATATCTATCTATCTATCTATCTATCTATCTATCTATCTATCTATCTATCTATCTCTGTCTGTCATCTATATTTATCTATCTATCTGTCATCTATATCTAAATTTATCTGTCATCCATATCTATCTATCTATCTATCTATCTATCTATCTATCTATCTATCTATCTATCTATCTATCTATCTAGCCTTCCTTCTTTCCTTCACATCAAACTTCCTCCCCCATCCCTCTTTATCTATCTATCTATCTATCTATCTATCTATCTATCTATCTATCTATCTATCTCTGTCTGTCATCTATATTTATCTATCTATCTGTCATCTATATCTATATTTATCTATCTATCTATCTATCTATCTATCTATCTATCTATCTATCTATCTCTGTCTGTCATCTATATTTATCTATCTATCTATCTATCTATCTGTCATCTATATCTATATTTATCTGTCATCCATATCTATCTATCTATCTATCTATCTATCTATCTATCTATCTATCTATCTATCTATCTATCTATCTCTGTCATCTATATTTATCTATCTATCTGTCATCTATATCTATCTATCTATCTATCTATCTATCTATCTATCTATCTATCTATCTATCTATCTATCTATCTAGCCTTCCTTCTTTCCTTCACATCAAACTTCCTCCCCATCCCTCTTTATCTATCTATCTATCTATCTATCTATCTATCTATCTATCTATCTATCTATCTCTGTCATCTATATTTATCTATCTGTCATCTATATCTAAATTTATCTATCTATCTATCTATCTATCTATCTATCTATCTCTGTCTGTCATCTATATTTATCTATCTATCTGTCATCTATATCTATATTTATCTGTCATCCATATCTATCTATCTATCTATCTATCTATCTATCTATCTATCTATCTGTCATCTATATTTATCTATCTATCTGTCATCTATATCTATATTTATCTGTCATCCATATCTATCTATCTATCTATCTATCTATCTATCTATCTATCTATCTATCTATCTATCTATCTATCTATCTATCTAGCCTTCCTTCTTTCCTTCACATCAAACTTCCTCCCCCATCCCTCTTTATCTATCTATCTATCTATCTATCTATCTATCTATCTATCTATCTATCTCTGTCTGTCATCTATATTTATCTATCTATCTGTCATCTATATCTATATCTATCTATCTATCTATCTATCTATCTATCTATCTATCTATCTATCTATCTATCTCTGTCTCTCATCTATATTTATCTATCTATCTGTCATCTATATCTATATTTATCTGTCATCCATATCTATCTATCTATCTATCTATCTATCTATCTATCTATCTATCTATCTATCTATCTATCTATCTATCTATCTATCTATCTATCTATCTAGCCTTCCTTCTTTCCTTCACATCAAACTTCCTCCATCCATCCCTCTTTATCTATCTATCTATCTATCTATCTATCTATCTATCTATCTATCTATCTATCTATCTATCTCTGTCTGTCATCTATATTTATCTATCTATCTGTCATCTATATCTATATCTATCTATCTATCTATCTATCTATCTATCTATCTATCTATCTATCTATCTATCTCTGTCTGTCATCTATATTTATCTATCTATCTATCTATCTATCTATCTATCTATCTATCTATCTGTCATCTATATCTATATCTATCTATCTATCTATCTATCTATCTATCTATCTATCTATCTATCTATCTATCTCTGTCTGTCATCTATATTTATCTATCTATCTGTCATCTATATCTATATTTATCTGTCATCCATATCTATCTATCTATCTATCTATCTATCTATCTATCTATCTATCTATCTATCTATCTATCTCTGTCATCTATATTTATCTATCTATCTGTCATCTATATCTATATTTATCTGTCATCCATATCTATCTATCTATCTATCTATCTATCTATCTATCTATCTATCTATCTATCTATCTATCTATCTATCTATCTATCTATCTAGCCTTCCTTCTTTCCTTCACATCAAACTTCCTCCCCCATCCCTCTTTATCTATCTATCTATCTATCTATCTATCTATCTATCTATCTATCTATCTATCTATCTATCTATCTATCTCTGTCTGTCATCTATATTTATCTATCTATCTGTCATCTATATCTAAATTTATCTGTCATCCATATCTATCTATCTATCTATCTATCTATCTATCTATCTATCTATCTATCTATCTATCTATCTATCTATCTATCTATCTAGCCTTCCTTCTTTCCTTCACATCAAACTTCCTCCCCCATCCCTCTTTATCTATCTATCTATCTATCTATCTATCTATCTATCTATCTATCTATCTATCTATCTATCTATCTCTGTCTGTCATCTATATTTATCTATCTATCTGTCATCTATATCTATATTTATCTGTCATCCATATCTGTCTGTCTATCTATCTATCTATCTATCTATCTATCTATCTATCTATCTATCTATCTATCTATCTATCTATCCATCCATCCATCCATCCGTCATTTATCTCATTTCTATCATCATCTATTCTCTCTCTCTCTCTCTCTCTCCCCCTCCCTCCCTCCCTCTCCCCCTCCCTCTCTCCACCCATCCTTGCCTTGAGATTTTTGGATTCAACTCACCTTTGACCTCCGGCTTCATTCAGGCCTGCAGAACTGAAACAGGCCTTTAAACACTAGAAGCCTCGTCTTTTTGCCCTGCAGTAACCCAATCCCTGCTGAAATCACCTTAGCGCTGAGAGTTATTTCGGTCATTACATAGATCATTTTGGTTTTACGGAGGTTATGGATCAGAACATAGCAAATAAAATGCTAAATACGCTCTGTTGGGGATATTTTGCTCCTTGCTCAGAGACAGAGGCATTTTGTCAAGTGTCGGGGCGGTGATCAGATGCCCAGACAACAATTGGTTCTTTTGGAGGCAGAGACAATGGACAGTTAAGAAAAGGAATTTTAAGGTGCATTATTAGCTCAAGCAAACAGATTTGAAAGCATAACATAAAAAGCAGACACACCAAGCAAGATAATGCCGAAATCTTTTACAGTCTGCCAGATGTCAAACTCATAAAATATTCTATGGTCTTTTTAGAGTTGCCAACAGAAAGGGAGGGGGAGCAGCATGGCAGCTTGGAAACCAAAAGTGCATTCCATAAATGTTTTCAAAGATAGTAACTAGATGACCGAAGTTTCTGCCGCACAAAATTCTAACTGGAGAGCCTGATTGATGCCTCTTGGCTATGGATGTATCCCATTGGAGGATATGCATTACGATACACCCAGGGGGTGTGGGGAACACCAGGATCAAGGGTGACAATGAATGATGTGCCTCAGAGTTGACGACACCCAGGCAGTGCTGGGTGGATTAATTTCCAATAAATTTTTAAGTTTTGGAAATTTGGTTCGAGACTCATGATTTAAATGGGGGGTGACTGCTGGAATCCTGACATCAGGACCTCTTAAAAAACAACATCAGAGCTAGCTCAAGGTTGGCCAACTTCCACCGTTCCCAATGTTGATTTGAGTGCAGAAGCTCACAATACGGAACAACAACCTTGCAGTTTTGATCAAAAGTTGGCACCAGAATTTTATGCCTTTGCTACGATCAGAAAGACGGCATGAGCTGACTGTGCGGCACGTAACTCTGGGATGGGAAGTAGAAATTTGGGATTTTCACAATATGCAAAAATAACAACATTGTAGCTACGTGAAGATTATGCAAAGTTAAAAAAAAAAAAAAAAGAAAAGCAAGCAGGCTAGCTTAGAATGAGTCTAAACTTCTAGCTTTTTCTTAATTTTTAAATATTTTTCTTCAGCAACTAAGAAGATTAAAGGCCTGGAAATTAAAACATATGAAGAACGGTTTCAGGATTTGGGTTTGGCCAGTCTAGAGAAAAGAAGGACTAAGGGGGACATGATAGCAGCGTTACAATATCTAAGGGGGTTGCCAGGAAGAAGGTGGGGGGTCAACTTATTTTCCAAAGCAGCAGAAGATAAGAAACAATGGTTGGAAACTAACCAAAGAGAGAAGCAACTTGGAAGTAAGGAGAAACTTTCTAATAGGGAGGAGAATTAACCAGTGGAACAATTTGCCTTCAGAAGTTGTGGGTGTTTCATCCCTGGAGGTTATTAAGAAGAGACTGGACAGGCATTTGTCTGAAATAGCCTGAAATAGCCTAGAGCAGTGGTCACCAAGCTGTGGGCCATGAGAAAAATGTTGGTGGTCCGCAGAGAAATGTTCCCCCCCCCCCAAAAGCAATTAATCCAGGCTGCGCAGGAACACAAGACTGTGCCACCCACCTGGCCCATGGGAACACAAGGCTTGTGTCACTTGCATTGCGAACAACTACACGAGGTAGTGAGGGGAGGGGGGGAAAGAGCAGAGAGGGGGGAACTTGCTCCACTCGCCCCACATGGCTGGCCTGGCCACCGGGCTGCTTCTTTCCGCTTCTTTCTTCTTCTGCTTTTGGCTGCAGGCAAGGAAAGCAGCCAAAGTCTTCCTTTCTCTGCCCCAAATTCCGCCAGAAATGAGACTTTGGGACCCTGCAAGGCCTCCTGCTCCAAGAGGTCTTGCAAAGACTCATTTCTAGTGGAGTTTGGGGGAGTGGAGAAAGAAAGACTTCTGTGGCTTCTGCTGTTTTCCTTGCATGAAGCCCAAAGTCTCTCTCTCTCTCTCCCGCTAAGAATGGAGCTGGAGACAGTATCCTGCGATCCCAAATAAAGAACGATCTATCGATAGGAAAATGGGGTGGGGAATTTTCCTGCAGACTTTTGGGGGGGATTTTCCCACAGTCTTTGGGCCATGGGATTTAAAATTACGAGTTTGGTGGCCCCTGAGGCCCAAAAGGTTGGTGACCCCTGGCATAATCTCCTGCTTGAGCAGGGGGTTGGACTAGAAGACCTCCAAGGTCCCTTCTAATTCTATTCTGATTGATAGATACTGAAGTATAATAATCAAGCCAATATTTGCTGTTTGCTTCTGACCTGATATGCTGCTGGAAATCATTTATTCGGAACTAAGCCTTGTTATTGGCCTCTGCTTATATTACTCTATACTGTCAGAAATCCGTTGTTGGGAATTAATTCCCGCTTAGTAAATTGTAGCCTTGATACGGGTTACTATTCGTGGAAAGTTTGTTCTCTTGCTTCTGCGTCTCGCTTTTCTGTTCTTGGCTGCAAAGCTATCTTTGAAAATATAGAAGAAACTGTAAGCCAGGAATATCAGGCCCCATAGATAAAGGAACTCAAGAATTCTGCCTCATAGATTCTGAATCCTGCAAGCATTCTGTTGAATAAACAATTTAGTCAGGGAGGGAAACTTCCCCTGAACAAGGCTATGGGAATGCTCCATAGATAAGGTAGGCAGAGACAAGGACCTGCACAAAGAACACATTATCACATTGGGGATGAATTTTTCTCTCTGACTGGGTAAACTTTGTTTCCAACAAGATAAAATGTGTATAATACTCTGAGTCACTCTTGAAGGGGGTGCAGCCATTCCTTACGTGCATTTTGTCTGTATGTTTTGGATATTTATTTCTTTGTTTGTTTGTCAAACATGTACAAGATAACAAGAGAAGAACAAGCAGGATGATTAGGGGACTGGAGGCTAAAACATACCATGAACTGGTTGCAGGAACTGGGCCTGGCTAGTCTAGTCTAGGGAAGAGAAGGACCAGGGGAGACAGGAGAGCAAGTGTTCCAATATTTGAGGGGCTGCCCCAGAGAGGAGGAAAGGGGTCAAGCTATTCTCCAAAGCACCTGAAAGCCAGACAAGGAATAATGGATGGAAACTGAACAAGGAGAGATTCAACCTGGAAATAAGGAGGAATTTACAGACAGTGTGAACAATTAATCAGTGTAATGGATCGCCTCCAGAAGTTGTGGGAGCTTCATCCCTGGAGGCTTTCAAGAAGAGATTGGACTGCTATCTGTCAGAAATGCTGCAGGGTCTCCTCCTGCTTGGGCAGGGGTTTGGACTAGATGACCTACCAGATCCCTTTCAACTCTGTTAATCTGTAATCTGTAAATAAGGTTAATAACTCTTAAAGCCTTTTTAGCAATGCTGTTACAGTGAGCTCTGGGGCTTAGATCGTTCGATATGGGTACTCCTTGGTCCTTGACAGAGGGAGGGTCATCTAGTATGAGATCGTTTCCTCCTAACTTGTATTTGGTGTTCTGGTTTTTTGTTTTTTGTTTGCCCATGTGTAGGACAGAGCATTTGTTAATTGAAATTTGGAATTGCCAATTGCGTGACCATTCTGGCACATTGGCAAGGTCGCTTTGTCGGTGGTGTTAAATAATTTTACGTCATCAGCAAAGAGGACGCAGCTGCTTTTAATGTGGTCACATAGCTCATTGATGTAAAGCAGAAAGAGGGTGGGTCCTAAGACACTGCCTTGAGGATATAGTTTGGTCACCCAGTGTCATGCCCTTGTTGGAGTCTGATTCTGAGGAGGAGATGGAGCAGCTGGCAGGGAGTGGGAGTGTGGCTCCGGTGGCTGTGGAGGAAACTGGGGAAAGGCACAGTCCAGCTGGGCATTCAGAGGAAGACCCAGGCCTACGCCTCTTCATCCTAGGTCACGCAGGGAGGAATGGAGAAGGGAGCAACATGGGTTACGGGAGAGGAAAAGGCCCTGATTCCCTTCATTAGCTGCTGGGAAAACAGGATATAAAGGGTGTTTGCGCAACTGTGTGTGTTTCATTATCTTTTGGAAGTCTGCAATTCTTTATTCTGCCCTGTCTCGTTAATTGCTGCCTTGTGGTTTGTGTTGGTTTTTATTTATAATTTATATGTACTGTGGGGTCGGACTGAATTTCTTCCCTTTAAAACTGTCCTTGGGAGAGTTTTTTCTCCAGCTGATGATAACTGGACATTGAGGGCCAAGTTGGAGACCTTAAAGGGACTTTACCTACTTTTGTGACTTTGTTGCTTTTGTGCCACGCCCCTTTGGGTCATCACACCCAGCCTTTTTCTTTGGCCATAAATAAAAGTTGATATTTTTTGCAAGCCTCCTTCTCGGAGTCTCATTCCCTTTGGCATCTCATTGGCTCGGGAAAACGTCTGGGACCTTACAATAAGAAGGAGAAATTAAAATAGATCACTAAACTCCCCGCCATAACAATGATATGTCACATTGCCACTACTTATAGAAAGGACAGGCCTTGTCTCGGCCAACAAGGGTCATTTTTCTTGTCTGGTCTTCATCAATAAACAGAAATTCAAGGCTAGCCACAAAGGAAGAACAGCATGAAAATGAGCAAAACAACTTAACACGGGAATGTTAATCATCAAGGTCCTTTAACCTTAGACTGACCCAGCCTCATTTCTTGTCTTTTATTTGTAATCTTTACAAGGCACTCCAGTGACATCAATTCTGAGTAATGAACCATTTCCCAAATCACTACCTTGGGTTAATAGCCGGCAAGATAAATAATCAAGATAAATGTGACATCATCAGGAACCTCATCAAAAACCAAAACATAAATCCATCACCCCACGTCCATACATGAGCCAGGAATTCAAAGCACAGGATTACATTATCATGCGAGACTCTCGTAAATTGCAGGGTAACCTCACACAAACAGAGAATCTGAACATTCAACAAGGCAGCAGAACAACTCAGATTCAGCTCAGAAATGCTGGCAGCCCATTCTGTCCCCCTCCCCTCTCTCAGATTTGATGGAAATGCAATGGCAGAATTGAAGAGAAGGGATGGAGAATTACAGATTAACGGAGCTGAAAGGGACCTTGGAGGTCATGTAGTCCAACCCCCTGCTCAAGCAAGAGATCTTATGTCATTTGAGACAAATGGTTGTCCAATCTCTTCTTTAAAAACCTCCAGTGTTGGAGCATTTACAACTTCTGGTGGCAAGCAGTTCCACAGATTAATTGTTCTCCCTATCAGGAAATTTCTCCTTAGTTCTAGGTTCCTTTTCTCCTTCATCAGTTTCCAATCCTTTGCTTCTTGTCCTGCCTTCAGGGGCTTTGGAGAATAGCTTGACTCCCTCTTCTTTGGACCAGCCCCTCAAATATTGGAAGACTGCTATCAGTCCTTCTTTTCATAAAATGAGACACCCCCAATTCCTGCAACTATTCGTCAATTAACAACCGTTATTTAGCAGATTTCATACGTTTTAATTTCCAGCCCCCTAATCATCTTTGTTGCTCTTCTCTGAACTCTTGCCAGAATCTCAACGTCTTTTTTGTATCGTGGTGAACATTTTGAACCCAACTTAAAGTACCTTCATTAGATGGCTATTTATCTCCTCTTCAAGCCCATCCAGTGAAGGGAACCTTCTCAACTCCCCTAAACTTAAAACGATGACTCTTCTCTTGGAAAGGCTATTTTTCAATACAGATAGTCCTTGATTTATGCCACTGGTCACTTGGGGACTGTTCAAAGTTATGACAAAATACCACAAAGGGTACCTATGACTTGGATTTGTAGATTTTTGTGGTTAGCCAGCAGCAGGTGCGGATGGCTGAGGAGAGCAAGGACTCAGATGAGGGGCCAGGACCATTAGGGAGTGGACTGCTGTCTTCAGAGATTGTGGGGGCTGGTAGCAATGAGGAGGAGGTTCCTGAGGAGCCTGTGCCAAGTGCAAAGCGTGCACACAGGGCTGCTCATAGGAAAGAGCAGCTGCAGCAGCACAGACAACTCAGGAGTAAGGCTGCAAGGCAATGGCCACTCCTTCAAGAAGATGAAGCGAATGTTCTTTGCAGGAAGCAAAGATGTTTTGAAACTCAGCCTCATGGACATTCCAGTATCCTGAGTTTCTATTTGAAGATTCTTATTTTGCAAATTATTTCTTGTCTGTTATCTTTTGGCAAGTCTTGCAGAGTTTGGCAAGACTTGTGCTTATCACAGCTAATTATTTTGTAAAAGCATTACAAGGTTTCTGTTCTATTTGGATTGTGTTTGAGTTGTTGGAAAAGGGTGTGGGTCAGAACAATGATAACAATAACAATATCTAGCAACCAGTATCAACCATCAGTGCCTGTCAACGATATTTGTGATATATTTTTAAATGTCCAGTTGACTGAGTTTCATGTTTAATGAATAATAATAACAAAAACAACAACAAAATACAAAGACCTACAAATAGAAATAGAACGACTATGGCAAAGGCAAGCAAGGGTAGTACCAATAGTCATAGGCGCCTTGGGTACAGTCCCAAACAGCTGGAGCACCACATGAACACAATCATTGGCATTGATAAATTTGCTGTAAGTCAATTGCAGAAGGCAGCTTGACTTGGAACAGCTTCCATCCTGCGGCGATCTCTGTAACGCCATCAAACATCCAAATTTGCCTATCCCAGGTTCTTGGTAAGGACTTGAGAAGTAGACAAAAATGCCAAACCCAGTCTGAACATCTGGCTGACTGTGATAATCCATAATAATACAATAATCAGAAGGGACCTTTGAGGTCTTCTAGTCCAATCCGCTACTCAAGCAGATGTTCCAACAGCTCTTTCCCCGCCATCCAGGCATGAGATTGCATTTTGGGAGCTCATCAAATGGCCTGCATTTATGGCTGTTTGCGAGGTGCCTTGGACACATGAATGCAATTTATGGATGCATTAATTTTCTCCTTGTAAGCAAACTCTAGAGCCGTGATGGCGAACCTATAGCACACATGCCACAGGTGGCACGCAGAGCCATTTGTGTGGGCACATGAGCCCCAGGCAAACTTACCTCACTGCGCATGCGCACGCCCCCCAACTCATTTTCAGGCCTTTTTCGGCCTACCAGAGGCTTGAGGGAAGCTTCTGCAGGCTGAAAAATAGGCCCATTTTGCCACTTCCTATATTTCTGGAAATACCGGAAGTGATGAAACGGGCCAATTTTTCATCCTGAAAAGCCTGCAGAGGCTTCCCTCAAGCCTCTGGCAAGCCCAAAAAAGTCCTGAAAATCAGCTGGGAGGTGAAGTGCAAGTAAGGGGGCAGCAGCGGGGATAAATTGCACGCACATGTTCAGGGGGCATGGGGGGACCACGTGCATTGCCTTCTGGGTGCTGGCATGCGAGGATGAGTGTGAGGCTGGCTCCTCCCCTCCTCACCCGCCCCGCCCAGGAGGCTTTCCTGAGGCCAAGTCAGGGGTGGTATTCAGGGGGTTGGGGAAGGGAAAAGTGGCCTGAAAGCAGAGCTGAACCTTCCTTAGAATTGAAGCTTTTATTTTTCAGTGCAGACTCAGGCAGCAGATTGCAGAAAGATAGATCTCTGAGTGAATCTGTGATTCTGCAAGCAGCTCAATCTGTCTACCTGCTTTGCCTGATTTTGGGGAAAAGTTGCTCTTTTTTTTAAATTAAAAAAAATAAATCTTCAGATATATATTTACAATATTTACATACAAGCCACACCCAGAAGTCACATGACCACCAAGCTACACCCACAAATTAGGCCACACACACAGAACTGGTTAAGAAATTTGAATACCAACATTGGGCTCTTGAGAAATGCAGATTGGACATCATCTTCCTGGCCTGTTTTTCAATCAATAGACACCCCCCCCCAAACAAGCTCTGCCACGCGTAGACTCAATTTCAACTTATTTGCTTCCTTCTTTTCTATTACTGACCTTCATTTAGAACCTGAAGAGATTTTATAGCATTTGAATACCAAGAAGCAGCAGAATTCAGCCTCAGGAGAATACAGGTAGACCCTACAGTCTCAAGCCATACAGGTGTGTGAGAGTGACCAAGATTAAACCATTAAGGTTGATCAATCAATCAGAACAGAGCTGGAAGGGACCTTGGAGGTCTTCTAGTCCAACCCCCCTGCTCAAACAAGTCTTTTCTTAAAAACTGCCAGGGACGAAGTACCCACAACTTTTAAAGGCAAGCCGTTCCACTGGTTAATTGTCCTGACCATTAGGAAGTTTCTCCTTAATTGTCCTCAAAGTGCTTTATTTTTTTCCAAGAAGCAACTGGACTTGTTTTTTGTTTGAAGATGTTTTGCTTCTTATCCAAGATGTTTTTTCAGCTCTGAAACTTCTTAGAGGAGAAGTGAAACATCTTCAAAGAAAAACCAGAAAGTCCAGTTGCCTCTGGAAAAAGCACCTTTGGGGCAACCATGACCTGGATGATGGAGAAGCTCCATTGACATTTATCCTTAATTCCAGGTTGCTTCTCTCCTTGATTTGTTTCCATCTATTGTTTCTTGCCTTCTGGTGCTTTGGAGAATAGCTGGACTTCCTTCTTCTTTGTGGCAGCTCCTCAAATACTGGAATGCTGCTATCATGTCACCCCTAGTCCTTTCTTTTCTCCAGACTGGCCATTACCCAATTCCTGCAACGGTTCAAGGGTCTTCAAAGTTTAAGACTTGTGGACTTCAACGCCCAGAATCCCTTAGCTAGCATGACTGGAGGGGGAATTCTGGGAGTTAAAGTCCACAAGTCTTAAAGCTGTCCAGTTTGAAGATCCCTGGTCTAGCATGGGGTCCTCAACGTCAGCCATTTTAAGACTTGTGGACTTCAACGCCCAGAATCCCTTAGCTAGCATGACTGGAGGGGGAATTCTGGGAGCTGAAGTCCACAAGTCTTAAAGCTGTCCAGTTTGAAGATCCCTGGTCTAGCATGGGGTCCTCAACGTCAGCCATTTTAAGACTTGTGGACTTCAACGCCCAGAATTCCTGAGCTAACATGACTGGAGGAGGAATTCTGGGAGTTGAAGTCCACAAGTCTTAAAGCTGTCCAGTTTGAAGATCCCTGGTCCAGCATGGGGTCCTCAACGTCAGCCATTTTAAGACTTGTGGACTTCAACGCCCAGAATCCCTTAGCTAGCATGACTGGAGGGGGAATTCTGGGAGCTGAAGTCCACAAGTCTTAAAGCTGTCCAGTTTGAAGATCCCTGGTCTAGCATGGGGTCCTCAACGTCAGCCATTTTAAGACTTGTGGACTTCAACGCCCAGAATTCCTGAGCTAACATGACTGGAGGAGGAATTCTGGGAGTTGAAGTCCAAAAGTCTTCAAGCTGTCCAGTTTGAAGACTCCTGCTCCAGGCCTTTGATCATCTTAGTTGCTCTTCTCAGCACTTTTTCCTAAGTCTCAACATCTTTTTAAAAAAATGGTGAGCAAAACTGGATGTAGTATTCCAGGTGTGGCCTGAGTAAGATTTTATAAAGCGGTACTAATACTTCATATGATTTTGATTCTGTGCTTCTGTTTACACAACCAAGGATTGTATTTTGTTGGCTGCTGCCACACGTTTAAATGTCTATGGAGATTCACAATCATACAGGTCATGGTTGTCCCAAAGGTACTTTTTTTCCAAGAAGCAACTGGATTTTTTTTGGTTTTTCTTTGAAGACGTTTCGCTTCTCATCCAAGAAGCTTCTTCAGCTCTGACCAGATGGTGGGGAAGGATTTATATCCCTTGAAGAACGCTGGTCATTTGCATCCTTTGCATAGTTGAGGCCACTTGGAGGTTCTTCTGTGTCCTCAGGATCACCTGAGGGGTGCAAATGGATGGGGCACCTTCTTGGGACTGATGAAAGGACTGTGTTGTAGACTGAAGAGAGATGATGGCATATCCCTCCCCCTCTGTTGAAGGCCGTTCAATTTGGACCTAAATGGCACCTTTAAAACTGTCCAAAATGTGGACTTTGCTGGACTTCAAACAAGAAAGTCCAGTTGCCTCTTAAGAAAGCACTTTTGGGGACTTTGATGTTAGATCTTCAAGAAAATCCAGTAAAAGCATAACTAAAACACAGTGCAAATAGTTCTGGCCAGGTTTCTTGCAAAACTGCCAAGACATTGCTAAGTGATTTAATTTTAATTAAGCCGGGATTCCAGATTTACAACTCGGGCTGAATTTATCCTCAGAGCTTCTAAAATTTGATGGCTTTTTTGGGGGGAGGGGGCACGCCATTTGATAAGCTAACGGCCAACTTTTCCAACAATTTCAAAAACCAGATAATTCAGTTCCGACTTTATATTCGCCTGGCAGGAAAACTAACCAGATTATTTTAATACAATTCCAGACTGATTGGAACTCATCAGCCTGTGCTGGCTGGAAGCTATGAATATTTATCCCAGGCAAAACAGGTGTGAAAGCTGGCAGATTTGGAGGGGGGGAGGGGGGAGAAATGGGAGGACCAAAAGCATGAATTTCTCTCTCCCCCCCCATCTCTTTCCATTTCTCTCTCTCCCTCTCTCTCTTTTTCTCTCTGCATAAGTGAACCAAGTTTAGCTCTAACAGAATAAGGGAATAAGAGAGTTAAGGTGTCCCTGATGCTCTCTGGGCTTGGTTTTCTTGCAGATGTTTCATTAGCCAAGCTAGATAACACGCATCAGTGCTAATCAGGGGGTAGCTTTACTAGCACTAATGAGGGAACCTAGTTTGAGTAATGAAACATCTGCAAGAAAACAACCAAGTTCAGAGAGCACCAAGGACCCTACAGTTGTCCTCCTCCTCCTCCTCCTCCTCCCTCTCTTCTAGCACTGATGATGTTTCCTAGCTAGGTCATGAAACATCTGCAACAAAACATGCAAGCTCAGAGAACACCAAGGATCTTTCATTCCAACCCTGAGCTACAAATATTCTCCTTTATTAATAACAGAGGTGGAAGGAACTTTGGTGGTCTTTTAATAGCCCATCTAGGGGTACTGGGGTGACTTGGTGGCTAAGAGGCTGAGCTTGTTGATCACAAAGGTCAGCAGTTTGGTGGTTCGAATCCCCAGCGCTGCATAACAGAGTGAGCTCCCGTTCCTTGTCCCAGCTTCTGCCAATCTAGCAGTTTGAAAGCACGTAAAAAATGCAAGTAGGAAAATAGGGACCATCTTTGGTGGGAAGGGAAGAGCGTTCCATGCGTCTTCAAAGGTGTTTAGTCATACCAGCCACATGACCACGGAGACATCTTCGGATAGTGCTGGCTCTTCGGCTTTGTAACAGAGATGAGCACTGGTGCCCCCTAGAGCTGGAAACGACTAGCACGTATATGGGAGGGGAACCTTTACATCTATCTATCTATCTATCTATCTATCTATCTATCTATCTATCTATCTATCTATCTATTTATCTATCTATCTATCTATCTATCTATCTTCCCACTTTCCTATCTATCCATCCATCCATCCATCCATCCATCCATCCATCCATCCATCCATCCATCCATCCATCCATCCATCCATCCATCCATCCATCTATCTATCTATCTATCTATCTATCTATCTATCTATCTATCTATCTATCTATCTATCTATCTATCTATCTATCTTCCCACTTTCCTATCTATCTATCTATCTATCTATCTATCTATCTATCTATCTATCTATCTATCTATCTATCTATCTATCTATCCATCCTTCTCTATCAGTCTCATCTATTTATATCCATGTCCGTCCATTCATCCATCCATCTTATCTATAAATAATGTATTGATCGCCAATCTTACTGAAAGATAATTCTGGGCAGCTTACAATATTAAAAAGATAAGATATTAGAAAACAGAATATGAACTAAATCATAGAAAAAAAGATAAATAAATGTTAAACAAAGGGAATCCACCATTGATTTGTGCCTAAAAATAAAACGAAAGTATTTTCTTTGGCTTGAATTCAAACCAAATTCAAGGTGGGGGGGAACCTTGACCTGCACCTTAGTAATCCACCCCCAACCATGTCAGACAAATGACCATCCATCTCTTCTTAAAAACCTCCAGTGATGGAGCAACCACAATTTCTGGTGGCAAGCAGTTCCACTGGTTAATTATCCTCACTGTTCGCAAGTTTCTCCTTAATCTCAGGTTACTTCTCTCCTTGATGAGTTTCCTTCTGTTGTTTCTTGTCCTGCCTTCAGGGGCTTTGCAGAATAATTTGACCCCCTCTTCTTTGTGGCAGCCCCTCAAATATTGGACGATGCTATCATGTCACCCCTAATCTTTCTTTAGATTCAATGCATCCCCCACTTTTCCTGTGGTGCCGGTAGAAACTCACTGGGGAGTCCAACCCACCACATCTTCCTCTCTCATCACAGTCGAAACGAACAGAAAACACCTCAGCCAAACCGAAAAGGCAGGAATTTGGATCCCCTGCTACTCCATCGTTCTCTTTCGACAGACGGCATGTGTAGGATTGGCACCATGTACGGTGCGTGATGGGCTTTGGAGCACAATAACCCTTTCTCAAATCCTCTTTTCCATCTGTCAACCACCTAGGGAGCTGCACGGTGCCAGGTGGGGGAGTGAAAATGCAGAAAGGCACGACAACGGGAAGAAGGAATAGGCAGCTCAGTGGCAGCAGTGACAGATGCCAATCTTTCTCAATGGCCTTTGGATGGAGGAGAGGAACTTGGCTAGGGAACAGGATGATTCACGCGATCAACGGCCTCTTAGTTATTTTTATGGATTGATACCCTGAATTGTGTTTTTCTCCAGCTTGGCAACTTGGAAGATTTGCAGACTTCGACTCCCAGAAGATGGTTGAGGAATTCTGGGAGTTGAAGGCCAGAGATGATGGCTGAAGAATTCTGGGGGAGGAAGGACACAGATGATGGCTGTGGAATCCTGGGAGTTGAAGTCCATAGATGATGGTTGTGGAATTCTGGGAGTTGAAGTCCGCAGGTGATGGCTGTGGAATTCTGGGGGAGGAAGTGCATAGATGATGGTTGTGGAATTCTGGGAGTTGAAATCCACACATGGTGGCTGAGGAGTTTGGTAGGTTGGGCATACTAGCTGAGGAATTCTGGGAGTTAAAGGGATGTTGGCTAGAGAGTTCTGGGAATTAAAAGCATGCAGGCATGCTGGCTAGAAAAATCTTCGTTTACACACCATCAAGTTGCCAAGGTTGAGAAACACTGGTCAAGGACTCTGCTGGTCACAGCATCTCCTCCTCCTGTTTTCCCCTGTAACAACAACCCTGTGAGGTGGGCCAGGCTGAGAGAATGTCAACTGCCTAAGGGTGGGCTCAAACCTGGGTCTCTTCATTCCTAATCCCAACGGTCTCCACTGGACCACCCCAGAAATGCTAGGGTGGGGAACAATGGTCCTTTTATGACTTGTGGATTTCAACTCCCAGAATTCTTCTGGCTGGCTGAGGAATTCTGGGAGTTGAAGTCCACAAGTCATGAAAGGCCCATAGTTCCCCACTCCTGGCTGAGGAATTCTGGGAGCTGAAGTCCACAAGTCATGAAAGGCCCATATTTCCCCAATCCTGGCTCAGGAATTCTGGGAGTTGAAATCCACAAGTCATGAAAGGCCCATATTTCCCCAATCCTGGCTGAGGAATTCTGGGAGTTGAAGTCCACAAGTCATGAAAGGCCCATAGTTCCCCACTCCTGGCTGAGGAATTCTGGGAGTTGAAGTCCGCAAGTCATGAAAGGCCCATATTTCCCCAATCCTGGCTGAGGAATTCTGGGAGTTGAAGTCCACAAGTCATGAAAGGCCCATAGTTCCCTACTCCTGGCTCAAGAATTCTGGGAGTTGAAGTCCACAAGTCATGAAAGGCCCATATTTCCCCAATCCTGGCTGAGGAATTCTGGGAGTTGAAGTCCACAAGTCATGAAAGGCCCATAGTTCCCCACTCCTGGCTCAGGAATTCTGGGAGTTGAAGTCCACAAGTCACAAAGGGACCTTCGTTCCTCCACTCTTCCATAGAGGGAGAGAAAGACTGGCCTAAAGTCCTCCAGAGGGGGGGTGCCAATTCTGACTTTTATTTAAAAAACTACAGAAATAATCATGTCTTGCCATGTCGTTCCTTCCCTCATTTGTAAAGTTTGTTTATCTGATCCTTGTTTGATCGCTCATCTTTCTTCTGTCCCCTTTATTCAACACTTGTCTAAATCTGTGGTCGCTAAGGGTGACCCAATGACACATAATTAATCAATCAAGAAAACAGGAAAGGGCATAATTGTTATAGTACAAGTAGGTGGCAACACCTGTTCAATCCTGACCAATCTCATTCAAACAAAAATAATACAGCTAATCCTCACCTTACAACCACAAATTTGAGCCCCAATATTTTTTCGCCCCCAAAGCATCTCCTCTCTTTTGTTTTGGTGGAAATTACCATTTTCACACACCGTATTTCAAGTCAGTGGCAAGCAAACATTTTAAGTTGCTTGGAAAGCATGATTTCTAGCTAGCATGATTTCAAAGAGGAAGACCCATAAATAGAACACATAATTCCTCCTTTTTCTTTCTTCTTCTCTTCCCAGATCTGCCTCTGTCACTTGGACTAATTCGAGGCTTTTCATGCAAACGCCTTTTCTCCTACTTACAACTCAACGACCAAATTCTTCATTTTTTTCTTTTCTTTTTGGAACCCGTCCCTGATTGTATCTACGCAGAGATGCTAAAAGCGTCACACCGGGATAACAACGTGAATTTTAAAGGAGGGGTTGGTTCATTGCCGACATTCCTGAGTGTGATTCCAAAAAAAGAATATCGCAAGAAAACCAGCATTGTCTATGAAAATGGCCAGAAGGAAAAAAATCCTAAAAAATAAGGTTTCTCTTTCTTCTTTGCCAGCAACACAAAAAGGAACAAAGTAGAAGGTGGGAGATTCAGAAAATGATACACAGACTTACAGAGGCATGTTTTAATTTCCCAAAATTGTAAATCCTAGATGAAAATGGATGCGGAGATTGTAGAAATGCTATAGGGATTCCTGCCCAAGCAAGGGGTGGGACTAGAAGACCTCCAAGGTCCCTTCCAACTCTGTTATTCAAGTTCTATTTGTCTAGAAAGGAGATCTGTGTGAAGCTACACTGGGGAACTATCAGAAGGATAACAGATAATCAGAGTTGGAAGGGATCTTGTAGGTCATCTAGTCCAACCCCCTGCCCAAGCGGGAGACCCTATACCATTTCTGACAAATGGCAGTCCAGTCTCTTCTTGAAAGTCTCAAGTGATGAAGCTCCCACAACTTCTGAAGGCAACTTCTGTCCCATTGGTTGATTGTTCTCATTGTCAGAAAGTTTCTCCTTATTTCCAGGTTGAATCTCTCCTTGTTGAGTTTCCATCCATCATTCCTTGTCTGACCTACAGGTGCTTTAGAAAATAGCTTGTCCCCTTCTTCCCTGGGGCAGCCCCTCAAATATTGGAAGACCTCAATCCTGTCTGCCCTGGTCCTTCTCTTCCCTAGACTAGCCAGGCCCAGTTCTTGCAACTGTTCTTCATATGTTTTAATCTCCAGTCCCCTAATCATCCTGGTTGCTCTTCTCTATACTTTTTCTAGAGTCTCAACATCTTTTTTGTAATGTGGTGACCAAAACTGGATGCAGTACTCTAGTGTAGTCTTACTAAGGCTTTATAGAGTGGTATTAGGACCTCCCTTGATCTTCATTGTATCCCTCTTGTTGTGTATGTACCATAGTTAATAAAGTATGAGCTTGAGCTAAAGTGCAGGGTTCTGGCCCTGCACTTCTGATTGGCTGTTAGGCGGCCAGATCGGATTGGTTAGTTCTTAGGAATCCGATTGGCCCTTAACAGAGGATTATTATTGGTTTAAAGTGCTAGCGTTCATAGCTCGCTATTGGACAATTCTCACAAAGGTTGCCTATATAAGGGTACACTGTTATTGTTTTGAGAAGTCACTATGCAATAAAGAGCTGAAAGTTCACATTCAAAGACTGTCTCCATTTACTCCAACCCATGTCCAAGTACTTAACACTGGCGACAAGGATGCGATTTGGAGACGTCTGAACCTAAGAAGCCAGGAAGCAATACCGAGCACGTGAAAGACGACGTCAACAACGGAACCATGTCCAGCGGCATCGTACCACCCGCTCCGTTCGATCCAAACCAAGAGGATTGGGAATCCTACATGGATCGCTTCCAAATGTTTCTTGAGACGAATAATTTGAAGGACGCCACACCAGCAAAAAAGCAGGCACTGTTCCTGACGCACTGCAGCCCAGCTGTTTTTAAAATGGCAAAAGAACTCGCCAAACCTCGAGAAGTGAAAGCCATGAGCTGGGACGACCTCGAACCCATCCTGAGAGACCATTACGCGCCAACCATGCCTACACTTGTGAGACGCCATGAGTTTTATCAGAGGAACCAGCGAAAAGGAGAGAGCGTGGCCGATTTCGTGGCGGACCTCCGGAATTTAGGGGGCCTCTGCGGGTTCGCCGATTTAGAAGAAGCACTAAGAGATCGAGTAATTCTGGGATTAGATGCACTAGGCGTGCAGAGCAAGCTGATGGCGAAAGGCGACATCAGCCTTGCTGACGCCATCACCGAAGCCACGGCTGTGGAGGTGACCAAAAAGTCGGCTGCACAATTACGGCGGAGCCGTACTCCGGCAACACAACCGACCGGCGAAATCTCACCCAACTCAGAAGGGCAGCTTCCAACGACGCACCACGTGGACCTCTCTTCATCGTCAGACAGCGACGAAGAAGGGGTTCATTGACTGCGGTCCGACCTGGATCCTCGCCCTAAGCCCTTACGCTCGTGCGCTGGCTGTGGAGCCAACCATGCCAGGGCCGAATGCAAATTCTGCGACGCACTCTGCCATGAGTGCGGGAAACGAGGCCACATCAGCCGGGTCTGCTGCAGCTTACCAGGACTCAGCCAGGCCTCAAAAGGGGCCAACTATCGCCAATTGACAGGAAACTGTCCTGTAAGGAGAGAACCAGTAAACCACTCCTACAGAAATCGAGCTTTGCAAAAAGAAGAGGCTCACCATACTATCACTACAGGTCACACCTCAGTTTTGGACACTAAGAAAATGAGTCACGGTAGCCATCGAGAACCAGCCTTGCCACATGGAAGTCGACTCGGGATCGTCCCTCTCGATGGTGTTTTGGAAGACACTCAAGCAACTTATCCCCACAATCCAATGCCAAGACCTCCAATTTCAACGTCTCATCCTCAAGGATTACCAAGGAAATCGAATCTCTGTGGTCGGGTCCTGCCAAGTCCGAGTCTCCTTCAAAAAGCATACAGCGTACTTACCTCTAATGATCATCGACAGAGATAGGCCTAGTCTATTAGGCCTCCAATGGTTTGCGCCACTAGGCATTGAGGTGGCCGGTGTCAACCTAGTCGGTGGTTGTGAATGGGAGGAAGACCTTGTTTCTGAGTTCAGCGACGTCTTCGCGGACCGTTTAGGCGAGTATAAGGGGACCCCAATCTCATTTAGTTTAGATCCAAAAGTAGCCCCAATTCACTTGAAGCCCCGTCGAGTTCCATTTGCTCTTAAAGCTAAGATCAACGAACAACTCGACAAGCTAATTGCTCAAGGGGTGTTGAAGCCCATCGATCACTCTCCATGGAAAACCCCTATTGTAGCCAGACGGGTTAACCAACCCCTATTGTAACCCCCATTAAGCCAGACGGGTCAATCCGAATTTGTGGGGACTACCGGGCTATTTTAAACCACGCCCTACAGCAGAATGCGTATCCAGTTCCGGTGGTGCAGCACCTCCTCCATTCCTTGGGGGGCGGAAAGGTTTTCGCTAAATTAGATTTAGCTCAAGCTTATCAACAACTACCAGTGGATGAAAAGACAGCCCAAGCCCAAACAACTGTAACGCACAGAGGTGCTTTTAAATGTACTCGATTGCAATTTGGGGTTAGTGTGGCCCCGGGGATATTCCAAACCCTCATGGAAAGGTTGTTACAGGGAATCAAGGGTGTGGTTCCGTATTTTGATGACGTATTAATTGCAGCCCCTACCAAAAAAATCTTGCAGGATCGTTTGAAATGTTTCTTAAAAAATTCCAAGAGGCTGGACTTTAGGTGAAAAAAAAATAAATGTCACTTATATACTGACAGTGTTGAGTTTCTAGGGTAACGGATTGATAGCCAGGGCATCCACCCAACCGAAAGTAAATTAAAGGCGATAAAAAATGCCCCCAGGCCACGTAACAAGGCCAATCTCCAGGCATTCTTAGGCCTCATTAATTTCTATAATGTATTTTTACTGCACAAGGCGACTGTTGCTGAACCGTTACACCGGTTATTAGATAAAAAAGCATTGTGGGTATGGGGTTACTGGGAAGAACAAGCGTTCCGGAATGTTAAAAAATTGCTCACATCTGACTCTGTACTTATGCAGTATAATGAGACTTTACCATTAGTTATAACCTGCGATGCCTCGCCCTTCGGGGTGGGTGCCATTTTGAGTCATGTACTGCCTAATGGGAACGAAGCCCCTGTTGCATACTTTTCGAAGACTCTCTCACATGCAGAGTGGAACTATGGACAAATTGATAAAGAAGCTCTCGCAATTGTTTCAGCTGTAAAGAAATTTCATGAATATGTGTATGGAAGGACATTCACCATTATAACTGACCACAAACCGTTGCTAGGGATAATAGCCGGGGACAAGCCAACCCCCTACATATTATCTCCTAGAATGACCCGATGGTCAGAATTCCTAGCTGCTTATAATTATCGCCTTCAATATCGACCGGGGAAAGCCATTCCCCACGCCGACGCATTAAGCCGAGCACCGCTTCCAGAGACTCTCGATGATCCGGCACCAACGGCAACCACGTTGCAGATCGAAACATTTAACTCGCCGCCTATGACCGCCCGAGACATTGCGAGAGAAACCAAACGAGACCACACCCTAGCTCGAGTTCTAGGCTGGGTAGAACGCGGATGGCCATTGGACCAAGTCCCAGATGACTTCGCGCTGTTTAAAGCAAGACAGACTGAACTTTTTTCCCCCAAAAGGCTGTGTCATCTGGGGTGAAAGAGTCGTTGTCCCAGAACAACTCCGGAAGACGCTGCTACAAATTCTGCACGAGGGCCACCCCGGCATCGTGCCGATGAAAGCACTTGCACGAAGCTACGCATGGTGGCCGGGCATGGACCGGCAAATCGAGCAGTGGGTCAAAGCATGTACCAATTGCCAACAAGCCAGCAACGCCCCACCAAAAGCCATGCCTACTGAATGGGAGACGCCACGTGGACCCTGGTCCAGAATCCACCTGGATTTTGCGGGGCCAATCAAAGGATATACCTTCCTGCTGACAGTCGACGTATACTCCAATTGGTTAGAAATTTATCGTATGACGGCCACAACTTCTGAGGCAGTGATTAAGATCCTAAATAGACTCTTTGCAACCCACGGATTGCCTGACGTCCTGGTGTCTGATAACGGGCCACAGTTCACGGCATTGATGTTCGAGCAGTACCTCGCTGACCGCGGCATCCGCCATGCATTCACCTTGCCTGCGCACCCTGCGACCAATGGCTGAGCGGAACGCATGGTCCAATTTGTTAAAAAGACTTTGCAAAAAATGGACTATGACAATATCGATGACAAAGTCAACCAAATTCTCTTTTTGCAACACATAACTCCACATAGCGTCACCGGCAGAACTCCCGCAGAACTACTGATGGGATGAAGACTCCGTTCCCACCTCGACCGGTTGCACCCTGCTTACGAACCAGAAAAGCCAATAGGATCCAGTGGCCGCTGTCGCACTTTCCGTGTTTACGCACGGAACTTATCAGGCAATCCGTTATGGATAGAGGCAACGGTAGTGCGAGTGACCGGCCCCAAATCCTACGTAGTGAAATGCTGTGAGAATAGACTGTGGAAACGGCATATCGACCAATTACGGTCACGACTCACAACGGCCAGTCAACAACTCCCCCATGACCAAAATGAGGGGGGGAGGTACAGAAGAAGATGACGTTCCAGGGAACCTGCTCGAAGGGAGCGACGAATCAAGTGAGACTCAGGAAATGGAGCAGGAAGGAGAATTGTTTACACCGCAAGAAATTGCACCTGAGCAAGAAGCAGAGACACTGCCAAACAACAATCTACCTCAACAGGATTGCAATCAACCAGTCCAACGAAAATCCGAAAGACTTAAAAGACAACCGTCCTATTTAAAGGACTATATAACTACACCGTAATTAAGAAGCCAGGGGGAAGGGGTGTTGTGTATGTACCATAGTTAATAAAGTATGAGCTTGAGGTAAAGTGCAGGGTTCTGGCCCTGCACTTCTGATTGGCTGTTAGGCAGCCAGATCGGATTGGTTAGTTCTTAGGAATCCAATTGGCCCTTAACAGAGGATTATTATTGGTTTAAAGTGCTAGCATTCATAGCTCGCTATTGGACAATTCTCACAAAGGTTGCCTATATAAGGCAGGGTTCACTGTTATTGTTTTAGAAGTCACTATGAAATAAAGAGCTGAAAGTTCACATTCAAAGACTGTATCCATTTACTCCAACCCATGTCCAAGTACTTAACCCCTCTGTTTATGCAATTTAGGATTGCTCCGGCTTTTTTGGCTTCTGCTACACACTGCTGGCTCCTATTTAGCTGGTTGTCCACTAAGACTCCAAGATCCCTCTCACAGTTATGGCTATTGAGCCTGGTTTCACCTAGTCTATATGTGTCCTTTGGGTTTTTCTTGCCTAAGTGTAGGACTTTACTTTTCTCCACATTGAATTTCATTTTGTTAGATAGGGCCTAGTATTCTAGTCTATCAAGATCCATCTGGATCTTGAGGCTATCTTAGAAGCTTGCCAGCACTTTTCCGGACTAGCGCTTTTATCGGAAGACTTTATTGTGATCATAAATTTATTCTTCACACATTATAATTGGATTCCAATAACATATTTCTCATACCATCTTCACGGACTTGAATGCTGGGTCCTATCTAACAAAATGAAATTCAGTTGTGGAAAAAAAAAAAGATTCTAGAGAAATAGCAAAAATTGTGGTCTCAAAATTATAAAATGACAATGTCAACAGCACATAAAGAAAATTTGTATAAGATGTTTTACAGGTGACATTTTCCCTGACAAGAATAGCTGGAGGTATGAGGGGGGATCTGTTTGTGCCCAGGTGTACCTCCTTCTCAAACACACCCCAACCAGACACCCAGATGAAACCCAGCTTCCTAACTAATGATAGCCGTCCATTTACCCGAAGCCAAGCTGCACTAAAGGCCTCCAATAAAGTAACACAATGTTGCCAGCCAATCAAGCTACAAAAAGAGCCAAAAAAAAAAAAGGCAGAAGATATCAGAAACACCAATCAAGCAGAACACAGCAAACTCCAAGACCAATAAACACAGACCAAGACTCCCAACCAATCAGGATGAAGAAAAAACCATTCTGGCACAGCAATAGGCTGCCCCAAATTTAAAACTGGTACTATGCCTAACACCAATATTTCTGGCTTACGGTCTCGTCTTTTTATTTCTTGAGCGAGCTGTTAATATTCGTGTCTGGCAGCAATTTTTTTTTTTGTTTGTATCTTTGCACGCAGGGATGACAGCATACAGATAGTCCTTGACTTACAACAATTCACTTTGTGACCATTCAAAATTACGACGGCACTGAATAAATGACCATTTCTCACACTTACGACCATCGCTGCATCCCCGTGATCCAAATTCAGGATGCTCGGCAACTGGCTCAATGGCGGTCGTAAGTTGAGGATTACCTGTAGCTGGGATATCAGTTTCCATGTCCTTTGTCAGGATTCCAGCAATCGCCCCAATTAAATCATGATTCTCGAGCCAAACTTCAAAAAGCTTCAAAGGATTCATTAGAGGTGACATCCTGGCCCTGCCCTGTTATGAAGCCAACTCAGGCCTACATCATTTCCAGTTCCCTACCACTCTGTTTCCCCCCTCCCCCCTGGGTGTGTCATAAATCAGATTCTCCAATTGAGCACGTTCACAGGCTGGGTGTCAACAATCATATTATCCAATTAAGGATTTTTCCAGGCAGAAGCTCTGGTATTTTAGTTACAATCTTTTAAAGATAAGAGTTGGAATGTACTTTCACTTCCAACTGCTGCACTGCTCTTCCAGATTTCCTTTTTTCTCTCCCCGCTTTTTTAATGGCAACTACTAAAGCAGGTGTAGGAATGTTTTATGAGTTGACAAACATATTGAAATTTTGAATACCAAATCATGAAGGATTATAAGTTGAACAAGCAAAGAATGGAAGATTTTAATTTGACATAAATGTTTGTATTATTATTAGAATTATATAAGCTTGCTCAATGTAATAAATATGAAGGTGTGGCACTTAAGAATAGGGGGATTGGCATAAAAATAACATTGTCAGGATTCCAGCAATCGCCCTAATGAAATCATGATTCTCGAGCCAAACTTCAAAAAGCTTCAAAGGATTCATTAGAGGCAACATCCTGGCCCTGCCCTGTGTAAAGCCAATTCTGGCCTACGTCATTTCCAGGCCCCTGGAACCCTGTTTCCCCGCTCCCCCCGGGTGTGTCATAAATCAAATTCTCCAATTGAGCACCTTCACGGGTTGGGTATCATCAATCACATTCTCCAATTAAGGATTTTCCCTGGGCAAAAGCTCTGGTATTTTAGTTATAATCTTTTAAAGATAAGAGTTGGAATGGGCGTTGGTTCTTACCTGACACGCCATTTCTCTTGAGCTGAGAGGATCATCCAGAGAGTGGGTGGAGCTTCAGTCTCTGCTGTTGTAGGCTGAGCTCAATTTCTGAGGAACGCTCCACCTTCCATCATGTGGCTTGCCATCGCGTTCCCCAGTTTATGCGAAGAGGAGAGGAAAAAAAACAGGCATTCGTGCTGTCCTCTTGCTAGACTTAAAGTGCTTTGGCTAAAACAAGACCCCTCTAGACGGTGAAAGGAAAAGGGAGGGGCTGGACGATCCTCTCAGCTCAAGAGAAATGGCGTGTCAGGTAAGAACCAATGCCCATTCTCCTTAGAGCTGTTCGGATCGTCCAGAGAGTGGGACATACCAAAGCTGGGGCCTGTCCTATGGGAGGGACACCATCTGGTCTGTTGAGTCCTTGGGATCCCTGAGCACCCTCTGAAGGACCCTTCTACCGAAAGAAGCCTCCGCAGCGGCATACCTATCGATTCTGTAGTGCCTAATGAAAGGCGACGGGGAGGCCCACGTTGCTGCCCGGCAAATGTCGAGTATAGGGGCCTGGGTAGCCCAGGCAGCTGATGTCGCCGCACTCCTGGTGGAGTGAAGCGTGATACCCCTGGGCACTTGGAGGGCCTGGGCCTGGTATGCCCTAGAAATGGCCGCCCTTATCCAATGGCCTATGGTGGTTGAGGGTACCTTGAGCCCCTGTGACTTTGGTTGAAAGGAAATAAACAGGGCCTCGGATTTACAGAAGGTCTGAGTACGTTTAATATAGATCCGCAAGGCCCATTTGACGTCTAAGGTGTGCCAAAACCTCTCTCTTTCATGAGTTGGCCTGGGGCAAAAATTGGGGAGGATAAGCTCCTGAGCCCTGTGGAAAACTGAGTTAATTTTAGGTAGAAATTAAGGGTCAAGTCGGAGGACCACCCGGTCAGAATGGAAGACATACAGGTCTTTCCTGACTGACAGAGCAGTGATCTCTGAAATCCTCCGGGCTGAAGTAATCGCCACCAGGAACACTACTTTGTAGGATAGGAACTGGAGAGAGACTTCTCTTAGGGGTTCAAAGGGTGGTTTAGTGAGGGAAGTCAGGACTTTGTTGAGATCCCATGTTGGGTACCGGTGAAGGGATGGAGGTCGTAAGTTTGAGGCCCCTTTCAGAAATGCACGGATGCGGGGATGGTGAGAGAGGGGACTAACACCCTCGCAGGAAATTACGATGGATAGGGCTGCTATCTGATGCCTTAGTGTGTTGGGGGACAGTCCCTTACCGAGACCCTCCTGGAGAAAGTCGAGGATTTGGGCCACAGATGGGTTCGTTGGGTCAATGCAGAGATTGGCACACCATTTGCGGAAATTGTTCCAAGTGGCGTCGTAAATCCTTCTGGTGGAGGGACGCCTAGCTGCTAAGATGGTATTAATGACTTCAGTGGAGAAATTCTCCCTCTTCAGACGTTCTCGCTCAAGCTCCAGACGGCTAGCTATAGCCATTGGGGGTCTGGATGAAGAAGGGGGCCTTGAGACAGAGAAATCCTGTCTGCTGGGATCCTCCAGGGCGGGGCTACTGATAGGCTGTGGAGGTCTGCAAACCAGGAACGACGGGGCCAATAAGGAGCTACCAGAAGCAATTCCACCCTCTTGTGGAGGACCTTTTGTAGAACGCTGGGCACCAGAAGGCGTAAAGAAGGCCCGAGGGCCATGGGCATCGAAGGGCGTTGTGGTTCTCCGCCCCTAGGGATGGGAATCTGGAGATGAACCGTGGAAGCTGGGTATTGAGGGGGGAGGCAAACAGGTCTACCACTGGCAGGCTGAATATTGCTGTCGCCTCCCTGAACAGGGCTGGGTGGAGGCGCCACTCCGCCTGGTCTATGGTGGCCCTGCTCAACCAATCTGCTCAGGTGTTGTCGATGCCTGAAATGTGGTCTGCTCTGAGTGAGAGGAGGTGAGACTCTGCCCACCGACAGAGGCGCTCGGTCTCCCTCATTAGGCTTGAGGACTGAGTGCCCCCCTGCCTGTTGACATGAGCCTTTGCTGTTATATTGTCGGTGAGAATGAGAACGTGGCGGCCCTGAAGCTGAGGGAAGAAGCTGCGGAGGGCCAGGTGGATGGCGCGAAGCTCTAACCAGTTTATATTGCACAGCCTTTCTGTCGGTGACCATCTGCCCTGAGCTGTAAGGGAAAGAAGGTGGGCGCCCCATCCGGACAGACTGGCGTCTGTGGTGACGGTGAGTCTTGGAGGCTCCTTGAGGAGGCAGCCCTTGTTGATTGATGCCTTGCTCCACCAGAGGAGGGAGGTGAGAACCCTTGGCGAGACCTTGACCTTGCGCCTTGAGTTGCTTGACCCGGCTCTTTGGTACGGAAGCAGGAACCACTGGAGGGATCTAGAGTGGAAACGGGCCCAGGGAATAATGGAAATACAAGAGATCATCTTACCTAACAACTTGGTTAATTCGAGGAGAGAGACCTTCCTAAGTCGTCTGATGAGCCTGACTGATTGTTGGATGCTGAGTATTCTTTCGGGAGAGATGAACACCCTCCCTTTGACTGTGTCAATTATGGTCCCCAGGTGGGGTAGCCTAGTGGAAGGGGCCAATTGGCTTTTCTTCCAATTTATGAGGAACCCGTGTTCCTGGAGGGAGGTGAGGGTAGTATGGGTATCCCTGATGGCCTGTTCCCTGGAAGGGGAGAGGATGAGAATATCATCCAGGTAACAGTGGAGCTGCACCGGGATGGATCTGAGGTGGGCAGCCAGAGCGGCCAGGACCTTGGTAAAGGTCCTGGGGGCCGAGGCTAACCCGAATGGGAGGGCCACGTATTGAAAGTGTAGGTTATTATAGCGGAAACACAGAAACTTGGAGTGGGAGGGTCGTATTGGGATGTGTAAATATGCCTCGGAGAGATCGATGGATGACAACCAGTCTCCCTGCCGAACTCCCAAGAGGATGGATTGCAGCGTGTTCATTTTGAATCTGCGATATACCAGGTGACGGTTTAACCGCTTTAAGTCCAAAATAGCCCTCCATCCCCCTGAGTGTTTGGGCACCACAAATAAGAGTGAGCAGAAGCCCTGTCCCCTCTGGGATGGAGGAACTGGCTGGATGGCCTGAATGTCCAGTAGGTGCTGAATTGCCGAATCCATGAGGTTGCATTTGGTGTGGTTCTTGGAGAGGGGACATGTAATGTAGAAATCAGGGGGGGTAGAGAGGAACTCGAGGGCAAGGCCAAACCTGACGGTATCCCTGACCCAAGCATCTGAAGTGGATGAGTCCCACCAACTGGCGAAGGCTTTAAGTTGCCCGCCAATGGGGATGAGGTCCAGTGGCCTATCTGGAGCGCCGGAAGGGCCTGCTGCCGGAACCACGAAAGGACCTCTTGAAGTTTCCACCTCTCCTGTGTCTCTCGAGGGGGTCGGACCTGTCCTGGGGCTGTCCCGAACCAAAGGAGGGGGGCCTTTGGTACCTGGGAGGGAATGGGGGTTGGGGATAGGGACGAAAGGGAGCCCTCCGAAAGGGCTGCAGAGATCTGGGATCTGACTTATGGGTGAGGGAAGGGAGGAATTTCTTTTTATTCCTTCCCTTGACTAAGAGGATCCAGGGAAGGTCCGAACAGCTTATTTCCCGCTAGGGGGGCGGAAGCTACTTTCACCTTATTCTTGAGATCCACCTGCCAGTGTCTGAGCCAGAGCAGGCGGCGGGCCGAGACATGGGAGGAAATGGCGCGGGAGGAGAATTTTACTGAGTGATAAGTGGCATCTGCTGAGAACTCAGCTGCAGCCGTAATCTTGGCGATGTGCTGATGGGCGCGGATATTGGAGGTTGGGACATGTTGCTTAAGCTGGCGAAGCCAGTGAATGGATGATCTGATGAAGAAGGAAGCGGCCGTAGCCGCCCTGATCGCCCATGTGTCCAACTGGTGAGCTCGCCGCAATGCCAGCTCCGACCGCTTGTCCTCTGGCCTGAGGGCCTCTAAAGGGTCGCTGAGGGAGGAGGAAGAGGTCAGGCCTACAATGGGCTCATCAGCCTCTGAGGTGCTCAGCAGGTTGGAGAGCTCCGGGTCAAGGTTGAAGAATCTTTTATCATGGGCTGAAGGGGCCGGGGGGGCAACTGAGGAGGCCAACTGCTTGGACACCAGGTCCAGGAATTGGGGGGGGGGGGTTGGGATGACCTCGGCCTCCACTACCGGTTGTCTAAACATGGAGTCCTCAGGCCCTTCCAGAGCCAAGGGAATAGGATCAGAAGGGCTCTGGGCAGTTAGGCCCGAGATGTTCCTGGCTTTGTAGAGGAGGGATTTGAATAGCTGGGGCTTAAAGAGCCCTACGAAAGTGGGTTGGTCCGGGGTGCAAGGGCCCTTCTGCAGCGACCAGGAAGATCCTCAGGGACAATCCAAGGATCCCAGGGGAAGGACAACAGAAAGAAACTAGCAAATGTTGAAATGATATAAAAAATGGAGTTCGGTGGGGGGGGGGAAACAGAACGAAACGGAGCATTTTAAACGAACTAAAGCGGCAGAAAGGCAATAGGAAAGGGTGGGGGGGGGGCAGCTTGAAATTTTGCTGGCCTACCCCCTGACACCACCTGGGGGGAGGACCTCCCAGGGAACTCTACTAAATAAGAAGGACCAACTGCGCAGGGTTAAGGGAGAAAAAAAAAACAATGAAGGGTTATGTACAACCTGAATTGAAGCAAAAAAACGAATTAAATTGGAATTTTCCTGAAACGCCCAAGAGCACATACAAACACTGCCTACTCTGCACGAGGGCTGAGCATAAACTGGGGAACGCGATGGCAAGGCACGTGATGGAAGGTGGAGCGTTCCTCAGAAAATAAGCTCAGCCTACAACAGCAGAGACTGAAGCTCCACCCACTCTCTGGACGATCCGAACAGCTCTAAGGAGAATGTACGGTACTTTCACTTCCAACTGCTGCGAGGCTCTTCCAGATTTCCTTTTTCCCCTCCCCAACCCCTTTTTAACGGCAACTACTAAAACAGGCATAGGAATGTTTTATAAGTTCACATCATTCTTAAACACTGCACGCTTTTTAATACATGCTTTCTCATTTTATTCTGTTCGCTCTTTAGAAAGACACGGGTGGCTTCTTTCTCGCGGCTTTATTTTTATTTATTTTTTAAATTGTATCCAATTAACAAGACCAAAAAATACATCTATCACGCTGGAGGCCTTTAGAGGAAATTTCCTGGTGGTGTTGCATCCAAGGAAATCACGTTTATGATAGCCTAAAGGCAGCTCCTTCTGCATCACGGCTGGCAGAGGCCTCCAAGAACTTGGCTCATTCCAGATTTTTATCTCTTTATTCCGATGTAGCCACCCAGTTATGATGGATTTTGTGCCAGATGTGGCTTCCAGCAAGCAAAAAATTATGAAAAATGGGGATATTGTCAATATGGGGTTATTTTTTGTTTTTTTGGAGTGGAATCAAAGTGGAAAAAAACAACAACAGGCCTTTACCTGAACTGTAAATCAGGATTTTGAAAAGGAATGGGCTCAAGGCCAGCCAAGCTGAATGCCACAGAATCCTAGACTCGGGGGTGGGGTACAACAGAGGTCATCTACTCCCACCTGCTGCTCAAAACAGGCAGTCCTCAACTTATGATGGATCATTTGGTGACCGTTCGAGGTTATAGCAGCACTGAAAAATGTGACTTTTCACACTTACAATCCCTGGGATCATGTGATCAAAATTCACGCTGCTTGGTAGCTGGTTCACACTTACGACCGTCGTTGTATCTCAAGGTCACTCGATTCCCCCTTTTGAGACCTTCTGACAAGCAAAGTCCAACGGGAAAGCTGGATCCACTAAACAACCAGGTTACTAACTTATCGGCTGAGGTGACTCACTCAACAACAGTGGCAAGAAAGGTCGTAAAACAGGCTGAACTAACAAATTTTTCACTTAATCACAGAAACGTTGGGCTCAATCGTGGTCCTACGATGAGGGCTACCTAGATATGTAGTCCTTGACTTAAAAACAGTTCATTTAGTGACCGTCCAAAGTTACAGCGGCACTGAGAAAAAGTGACTTATGACTGTTTTTCACACTTACGACCATTTCAGGATTGCCTAGGGCCACGATGGCGAACCTATGGCATGAGCCATTTGTGCTGGCATGTGAGCTGCAGGCAAACGTACCTCACAGCTGATTTTTGGCAGGTTTGAGGCCTTTTTCAGCCTCCCAAAGGTTTGAGGAAGGCTTCTGCAGGCCAAAAACTAGCCCTGTTTCATCACTTTCTGTTTTTCTGAAAATACCAGAAGTGACAAAACGGGGCTAGTTTTCGGCCTGCAAAGCCTGCAGAAGCCTTCCTCAAGTCTTTGGGAGGCTGAAAACGGCCTCAAACTGGCCGAGAATCAGCTGTGAGGTACAGTGCAGGTAAGGGGATGGTATGGATGGGTGGGGATTATGTGCGCGTGCATAGGGGGTCTGGGGTGTGTGCATTGCCTTCTGAGTGCTGGCACGCGAACAAGTTTTGGCACAGGAGCCTAAAAAGGTTAGCCACCACTGCCCTAGGGTCACGTGAGCAACATTCAGATACTTGGCCACTGACTCACATTTATGACAAGTGTCCCAGTGTCCCCTTTTGTGACCTTCTGAAGAGCAACAGGGGCAGCCAAAATGCAATTAACGACTGGGTGACTAACAACAATCGCAGTGAATTCACTTAACAACTCTGGAAAGAATGGTCAGAAAGTGGGACAAAACTCATTTAACAACTGTCTCGGTTAGCAACTGACTTTTTGGGCTCAGTGGTGGTCATAAGTCGAGGACTAGCTACATTAAAGAGCTCCTGACAGTCTGTAAGAGATTTGGGTATTATCTTGCTTGATATGTCTGGTTTTTAATGTTACGCTTTTGACTCCGTTTGTCGGAGCTAATAACAAAGCTTAAACATCTCTTTATTTCCTGGAGTGCTGCTTGCCTTGGGATCCAAAAGAATCAATTGTCTGGGCACTTGACCCCTGCCTTGACACTTGGCAAAACAGCAGGTGATGCAAGCCAAAGAACAATTGGGAAAAAAAAACTGGATCACTTCTGAAGAGAATATTGAGAATATTTAGGGGAGAGAGGATAACGCTGTTGAGACAGCGGCAAGTTTTGATCTGTAGATAAAAGCAGGCTAAGTATTACTTTATAGGTAACTCAAGGTGATAAACGTACCTAACACTGCTAGTTTTCTCACAACACCAATTCTGTGAAGTGGAATTTGGTGAGAATGAGGGACTGGGCCAAAAGTTGCCCATCTTAGACTTTTGTGCCTAAGAAAGGACTAGAACTCACAGTCACCTGATGATTGGCCCAAAGTCACCTAGTCATCCTTTGCGCCAAAGGGGGAACTAGAGTTCCCCATCTCCTGGTGATTTGGCCAAAGCTACCCAGCCATTTTTTGTGCATAAGGAAGAACTAGAATTTCCCCATCTCCTGGTGATTGGCTCAAAGCCACCCAGCTGGCTTTCATGCCTTAGGTGGAACTAGAACTCACAATCACCTGGTGATTGGCCCATAGCCTTTTGGGCAGAAGGTAGAACTAGAATTCATAATCTCCTGGTGATTGGCTCAAAGTCACCCAGCCAGCTTTCATGCCTAAAGCGGAACTAGAACTCACTGTCTCCTGGTGATTGGCCCAAAGCCCTCCAGCCATCTTTTGTGCCTAAGGCAGAACTAGAATTCACCGTCTCCTGATTTCAAGGCTAAGAATGGGAGACTGGCAAAATAGGCAGCTCAACTCAGGCGAAATGAATTCAGAGCCAGTCTTAAAAGTTTAAGATTCTAGTCCTCAAGAGACTTGAGGAAAGAGAGAACCGGCTCTCCTGTAGGGTTTGTTCCCACCTCTGTTTGAAGAGTTTCCAGTGCCAGGCCACGTTACCCTTGATAAGGCTGACTTGTAGCACAGGTCGAAGAGCCATCTCTCCCAAAATGCTTTGGCAGACCTTTGGCCAAATTCTAACTTGGGTCTGCCTGCAAATCCCAGGTACTTGAGCAAGGCAAAAATAAAATAAAATAATAAAAATAGTGCTGGGCTGACTGCCTTTGATTCCATTTAATTTATACCGAATTAAAATAAAATCAATTAGCGTGATTGTTCTCTAAGTATTTAATAATTCCCTCCTGCTGTCATATTAAAAATTACAATTTGATGGCACTTTGAGGGAAGTTTGAGGATTTGGTGTAAAATATGCACCCCTACCTCTAAGTCTACTCCCGGTTTATTTCCAGGTGAAAATCTGGCTGAATTGCTTCTCAGAGCCGAAAGGATATCTAATCAGCTAAACCAAGGTTCTCCAAACCTTGGAAATTTTAAGACGTAAATACATGCTGCTTGCCAAAATTTGATCATGTGGTTGTGGTCGTAAACGTGAGGACTGGTCATAAGCAACTGGTTTCCATGCCGTGGTAACTCCAAATGCTCACTAAACGAATCATTGTAAGGTGAGGACTCCCTATGATCTAATTTCTTGCAAATTGCTAGCCTTTCTCCGAACAGAACAGAAAAACGGAGTTGGAAGGGACCTTGTAGGTCATCAAGTCCAACCCCTCACCCAAGTAGGAGACCCTGATGGCGAACCTATGGCACATGTGCCACAGGTGACACGCAGAGCCATTTGTGCCGGCACGCGAGCTGCAGGCAAACTTACCTCACTGCGCATGTGTGAGCCTCACAACTGATTTTCGGCCTGTTTGAGGCCTTTTTCGGCCTCCCAGAAGCTTCAGGAAGGTTTCTGCAGGATTTTCAGGCCAAAAATAGGCCCGTTTCATCACTTCCTGTTTTTCCAGAAATACTGGAAGTGACGAAACGGGCCTAGTGTTCATCCTGAAGAACCTGCAGAAGCCTTCCTGAAGCCTCTGGGAGGCCGAAAAAGGCCTCAAACCGGCTGAAAATCAGCTGTGAGGAGCAGTGCAGGTAAGGGGGGCAGCAGAGGGGTTGAGGGGGAGATGGGTGGGTATTGCGTGTGCATTTGTAGAGGGCATGGGTGCGCATTGCCTTCTGGATGCTGGCACGTGAGCACAAGTGTGCGCACAATTTTTGGCATAGGAGCCCCAAAAAGTTTAGCCACCGCTGCCCTAATATACACCATTTCTGAGGGATGGGCACCAATTCTCCTTAACCGCTTTATCTATCAAATTGCCAAAAGGTGGCTGGGAATTTGCTTGGAGCAGAGTGGGGTTGGGCTGCTGCTACCGGTTTGCCCCGGTGTGGGTGACCCGGTTGCCAATTTTATGGCTGGTTCGGCAAACCGGTAAAAATCCCACCTCTGGCTGGGCTCACACGGCCTCTTTTGGATGCTAAGTAAGTACAGGGCTTGGGGAGGGCAAAATATGGCCATCCCAGAGGCTTGAGGAAAGCCCGGGCAGGGAGAAAATGCCCCCCTGCTGCCATGGTGCAGGAGGCCAACTAGGCCAGTGATGGCTAACCTTTTCAGCTTGGTGTGTCGAAAATCTGGAAAAAGTGTAGCCTTCCTCAGGGCATGTGTCACTTCAAGAAATATCAATAATTTGGTTTATGACGGACTGGTCTGGGGTGATCACACAGGGCTGTGAAACTCGTCTCCCTGGTCTCAGGGCTGCAGGTGCAGGATGTGGGCATCGGAAGGCCACCTTACAGGGCTGTGAACCTCATCGATCTCCTTTCCTCCTGTCGCGTTCCTGAGGTAATGAAACTGACAAACCTCAGTTTATGGCAGTTAAAACTGGTTCTCTGCTGCAAAGATCTTGCGGCAGCGGTGACACCACGCCTCCATGCAACAAGCAGAGAGCAGGGATTGGAGCAGAGCACAGGCAGCCTCTAAATGTGCAGGTTTTCCCCACACCAACAGGCGTGTCAGTCAAAGTGCCTCGGCGTGTCACGAGTGACACGCGTGTCATAGGTTAGCCATCACTGGAGTAGGCCATGCCCACCATGGCTATGCCAGAAACTGGGCAGAGAACCCTTCGCTCAAATTTTTGAAGGCCACCGCTGGCTTAGCAGACACAGTCTCCGAAGAGGAGAAAGACGGGGAAAAAAGGATGTATTTCTCCCCTCCCTCCAACTGCCCCTTCCCTTGATGCAGTGGAAATGTGAAACCCCAAAAATGGACGGAAACTACAGTAAGACCTCCAGGGTGTTGGAAATCTTTAAATAAACATCACCATTTCTCCATTTTGGGGTGGTTGTTTTATTTATTTTTTTGATTGCAATTCACCTAAGCCGAAAAATAATTTTTTTTAAAAAAAATCATCTCTTTCTGCAAGGGATCAGTTTAGGGAAGTTGAAATGGTCAGAGGTCACCCATGGTGTTATTTTGCAAGGAAACAACCAGCTGGGTTTCTTTGTCTTTTTTTTTTTTTTAAAAAAAAAACACCTCTTCCCTTTTCTGACCTCATGAGCACTTAAAAGGGAAATGTTTGGTGTTTTTTTTTTTTTTAAATTGTTCATCTTCTGAGGCTGCACCAATCAGCCAACTCATTCCGAGGACCCCCCCCCCCCCGAAATTCTATATATATAAAAGCAAAATATCACTCACGCATCATCACAAAATCTGCAGAACCATAAAGCCTACAAACATGAAATTTGGCACATATGTTCCTCTTGGCTTTTTAATGAGCTCATTAAAAAAGGATTTTTCAAAATGACAATCAGAGCATTAGCATTTCCTGTATTATTATTATAATTGTTATAATTGTTGTTGTTATTATTATATACAAAAATGACAATATAATAATAGTGATCCATAATTTGGGATCAGGGCAGGCACAAAAAGGTTTTAGAAGTGAAATGGTATAACAGATCCCGAGGTTTCCAAAAAGTAGAAATTGGCAGCTGAAATGCAATAAAATGAATTCAGGGTCGGCAGACGAAGGCACCTGGCCCGGAGGTGAACTTCCTGCACAACAGGAATCTTAAATTGGACTGCTCCAAACAAAGGACTTTGATATCATGCTAGCGTATTTCAATCATTCCTGCTATGTTTATCGCCTTGTCTATTGAAACCTTCCCAACGGACTAATTGCGGTGTTTCTTACAACCCAAAGGGGAACTCATCGAATTTGCAAATGATGCCAAACTGGCAGAAATGGCCAACCCCTCCAGAAGACAATCTCAGGATCCAAAAAGATCTGGACAAGCTTGAACAAAATGAATTTTATCCAACAAAATGAATTTTAATGGGGAGAAAAGCAAAGCTTTTACATTGAAGCAGGAGAAAATCAAAAGTACAAGTAGATTAGGCGAGACCAGGGGTGAGATTCAACCAGTTTGCACCTATTTGCTAGAACCGGTTGTAAACATTCTAAGCAGTTTGGAGAACCGGTTGTGAGAAGAAATTACTGGGCTAATCCTGTAAGGAAGGCAGGAAGGAAACATTATGGTGTTGCTTACAGAAACTTCCTCTCCGTTAACCCTTATTATATTCTTGGCAGGACTAGACTTCCTGTCTCAGGAACTTCTCTGGAGTTTTTCCCCCCTCCTTTGCTGGTACTTTGCTTGTATGGAGGGACCATTCAAAGTTACAATGGCATTGAAAAAAGTGACATGACCATTTTTCACACTTACGACTGTTGCAGCATCCTCACAGTCATGAGAGACCAGGTGAGGAGATACGTGCCTCGATGTGAGTGATATTGAGTTGGACACGCCCAGCCAATAACATGACCACCAAGCCACGCCCACCAACTAAGCCACGCCCACAGAACCGGTTGTTAAAAAATTTGAATCCCACCCCTGGGCGAGACCTGGCTCAACAGCAGTCACTATAAGAGGGACCTTGGAGTCTTGGTGGATGATCACTTGAATATGAGCCAGCAGTGTGCAATGATCACTTGAATATGAGCCAGCACTGTTTATTTATTGATTTATTTTTATTTATTTGATTTGTCAACTGCTTACAAGATAATAGGTATAAGTATAACCATAGTTATGAATATATGAAATGGATACATATAAGAAAAATAAAGAAACAATAGGACAGGAACAGAGGCATAGAAATCAAGATCACGTGAAATATTAGTATATCGCTTTATAAAATCCTACTAAAGCCACACCTGGAATACTGCAATCAATTTTGGTCATTATACTACAAAGAAGCTGCTGGGACTTTGGAAAAAGTTCAGAAAAGAGCAACTAAGATGATCAAAAACCTGGAGGGCTAAAACATATGAAGAACAGCTGCAGGATTTGGGTTTGGCCAGTCTAAAGAAAGAAGGATTAGGGGTGACATGATAGCATCGTCCAATATTTGAGGGCCTGCCGCAAAGAAAAAGGGGGTCAATTTAATCTCCAAAGCACCTGAAGGCAGGACAAGAAATAATGGATGGAAACTAACCAAGGAGAAAAGCAACTTGGAATTCAGGAGAAACTTCTTAACAGTGAGGACAATTAACCAGTGGAACTGCTTGCCAACAGAAGTTGTAGGTGCTTCATCACTGGAGGTTTTTCAGAAGAGACTGGACAGTCACTGTTTGTAATGTGGCAACCAACACTGGATGTGGTATTCCAGATGTGGTCTTACTTAGGCTTTATAAAGCAACACTAATACTTCACGCGACCCACAACACAAACATTTTGCCTCTTTAAAACCCCTGCAAGGGAATTATTTAGCGGAAGGGATTTTCCCCATGTTACTAAAGTCCTGCTTTTACCACACTGTGTTAATTAGATCAATGCACAACCCATCCGGTAACACATCCAGTAAGCCAGGCAAACAGCAACACACCCAGTCCTCTGTGCTGGCCAGGAGAGGTGGGGTAAATGTGTGTGTTTTGGAGAGATCCAGCTTTCATTAAAGAAGTAATTTGCCTGCATTAATTTATACGGATGCTAACGAAGCAAAGGCAGTAGGGTTTTTTTTCCCTACTAGCGTGGAGATGTACAATCTTGGCTGATTATGGCACAGCCTCAGAGAAAGAGCATGGTGCATCGTGTTTAAGGCACACACCTCAGGTCTGTGACAACTCTCACAAGACAATTCGCTTCAGGACAACTCGTTGAGGGACAAGATTACATGAATATCAAAGAAAGGGTGGAAGAGAATTGTTAAAGGAAGGATGCAAAAGGAGGGACAGGATGAAATGTTGAATGGCATAAATTAAAATGGTTTTTCTTTATTTTAAAGAATTAAATGGAAGTGTTAAATTGTCCTGCAGTGAGTTGTCCTGGGGTGAGTTGATGTGAGTTGACCGGGGTAGGTTGGCCTGGGTGAGTTGGTCATGGTGAGTTGGCCATGGTGAGTCAGCCATGGTGAGTTGGCCATGGCAAGTTGGTCATAGTTGGCCACAGTGAGTTAGCTATGGTGAGTCGGCCATGATGAGTTGGCAATAGTGAATTGGCCATGGCAAGTTGGCCATGGTGAGTTGGCCACAGTGAGTTAGCCATGGTGAGTTGGCCACGGTGAGTTGCCATGATGAGTTGGCCATGGTGAGTTCACCATGGCGAGTTGGTCATAGTGAGTTGGCCACGGTGAATCAACCACAGTGAGTTGACCATGGTGAGTTGGCTGCAGCAATTTGGCTGTGTCAAGTTGTCCCATTCCCCATACCTCCGGCAGCCTGCAGGAAACCCTCGACTTAGAACCAAATAGAGCCCCAAATTTCTCACCGTAGGGCAAATCTGTAGGGCCTATTCCTCCATTACCTTTGAAGGAAGGAAATCAGTGGTCCGCGATTTACAACTGTTAGTTTAGCAATGGTTCAAGTTACATAGGTGCTGAAAAAAACATACGGGCAATTCTGGACTTAGGACCATAATTGAGCCCCAAATTTCTGTTTCTAAACAAGATGTCGGTTCAGTGACTTTTAATCCACTTTATGACCTTTCTTGCTACCATTGGTAAGTGATTCACTGCAAATGTTAAGTGATTCTGGTTTCCTCATTGGGTTTGCTTGTCAGAAAGTCGCAAAGGGGGATCAGTGAGATAGTTGTAAAGTGAGTTTTGTGCCATTTTGTGATGTATCTCACCACCGTTGTTAAGCAAATTATAGTTGTTAAATTAGTAACATAGTTAAGAGATTCTGGCCTCTCCACTGATGTTCACATAAGAACTGTCTTGCTTAGCAACAGAAATTTGGGGCTCAATTGTGGTTGTAAGTTGAGGACTACCTGTAATTACAAGAATCTTGCAGGTCCTTGTCATGCACCTGTCGGAATCTGACTCAGAGGAGGAAGCCGAACAGCTGACAGGGAGTGGGAGTGTGGCTCCGTTGGCTGTGGAAGAAACTGGGGTAGGGCAAAGTTCAGCCGGGCAGAGCAGGGAAGAGGTAGAACAAGAGAGAGAATTCAGAGGAAGACCCAGATCCACGCCCTCTTCATCCTAGGACAGGTAGGGAGGAACAGAGAAGGGAGCAACATGGGTTGCATGGCTTATGGGGGAGGAAAGGGCCCTGATTCCCTTCATTAGCTGCAGCTGGAAAAAAAAGGCAAGCTGCGTGCAGCAAACTGTTGGGAGCAAATGTGAATTTATCTTGTATTGTCGTGGTTTATCTGTGTTCCTGGCGTCTTCCCAGCTGTGTGAGTTTTGCCGTGCTTTCAAGTCTGCAATTCCTTCTCCTGCCCTGTCAAGCTAATTACTTCAGTTTGGTTTGTTTGGATTTTAAGTTACAGTTTGTGTGTACCTTGTTTTGGACTGAATTTCCTCTAGTCAAAGGCTGTTCCTGGAAGACTTTTTCTCCAGCCAAAGGTAACCAGGACATTGGGGGCTAAGTTGGAGATAATAAAGGGACTCTTCTTGCTTATTTGATTGTGTTGCCTTTGTGCCACACCCCTTTGGGTCATCGCAGTCCTGTTTGGGCTTCTCCCCTCCATCCACCTGAGTTGCTTCTTAATTTTATTATTATTAGTGTATTTTTTTCTTTGCTTTCTTCCCCCGGGACTTAACTGGAATCTTCTGTTTGAAGCCTCTCTCCTGAATCGAGTCCAGAGCACCGGGCAAACAAACTCCAATGATGGAAACAAAATCGAACATATTTCAAAAGACCGTAAATGCCAACTCTGCAAGATTAATGACAATCCTACACTGTAAATCGCTTTTTGAATGCTGGTAGCAAAATTATCCAAACTGTTTATGAGCAACAACACAAGGAGAGGAGTGTGAAAATGGTGCACGGGGAATTGATGTATTTTTTAATGTTAGATTATTCCTCCAATGTGGCTGCCCAATTACCCAATCATTCAATATATAAAATTGTGAGCTTGGGTATTGGCCAAGAGAAATTTCCTAAATAAATAAACGAGTCAAATAGATCCTGGCCAACTAAAAGAAAATCAATACACAGGCAGGCATCACTAAAACGGATCCAACAAACACTGTATTTCAAGATTTGAGAGAATAATCAGATTTTTCAACAGTTTATTTAGTGTCTGAGGCAGGATTAGAACTCAGAACCTCTTGGTGCCTTTAACCACTGGGCCAGTGTTTCTCAACTTTGTCAACTTGAAGATGAGTAGATTCCAATTCCCAGAATTCTCCAGCCAGCAATAAGTGGACTTCAACTCCCAGAATTCTCCAGCCACATCATGCATAGACTTCAACTCCCAGAATTCCCAAGCCAGCAATATATGGATTTCAACTCCGAGAATTCACTAGCCAACAAAATATGGACTTCAACTCCCAGAATTCCCTAGCCAGCAATATGTGGACTTCAGCTTCCAGAAATCCCTAGCCAGCATGTCTGGACTTCAACTCCCAGAGTTCCACAGCCAGCAATATATGGATTTCAACTCCCAGAATTCACTAGCCATCAATATATGGACCAACTTCTAGAATTCCCCAGCCAGCAATTTGTGGACTTCAATTCCCAGAATTCCCAGGCCAGGAATATGTGGACTCTAATTCCCAGAATCCCCCAGCCAGCAATATATGGGTTTCAACTCCGAGAATTCACAAACCAGCCTGCTGGCTGGGGGATTCTGGGAGTTAAAATCCACACATTTTAAACTTGCCAAGATTGAGAAATACTGTTCTAATGCAAGAGTGGAAAACAAATATTCAATTAGAAGAAACAAAAATAATAAACGAGAGAAAATATTTCTCAGCTCCCCAAAGGTGTGATTTTTCATGGAATGTGTGCCTGTTAGGGATCCAGAAAAAACAAAAAGCAGAAGCAAACAGAATGAAAACAGAGAAATGTACCATGTTCAACTAAAACTTTTATTTCTAGTCCTTTGAGCAAAAATGGGGAAGGATCTGTTAGAAATATTTCAAGCGAAAGAAACATCTGTGTGTCTGGAGAATTTGATTCTTCGTTTTCAAAGAAGAATGAAAATGATTTCGAGTGAGGTTGTTGTTTTGTTTTGTTTTTTCAAACAAACCAATTTTAAGATATGTGGACTTCAGCTCCCAGAATTCCCCAGCTGTTGGCCATTGGGAATTTTGGGATTTGAAGTCCACACATTGTCAAGATTCTGGCAGTTACCCCCCATTTAAATCACGAGTCTCAATCCAAACTTCTAAAACTTCAAAAGGATTTATTGGGAGTAAACATGCCGGCACTGCATGGGTGGAGCCGACTCTGAGACACACAATTCATTGTCACACTTGACCCTGGTTTTCCCCCTGGGTGTATCGTAATTCCTATTCTCCAATGGGACACCTCCATAGCCAAGACTCATCAATCAGGCTCTCCAGTTAGAATTTTGCTCAGCAGAAACTTCCGTCACTTAGGTACTATCTTTGAAAACATTTATGGAATGCAATTTCGGTTTGCAAACTGCTGCACTGCTCCCCCTCCCTTTTTGTTGGCAACTCTAAAAGCACCATGGAGATATTTTATGAGTTGACAAATATCTCTTTCAACATCAGAACACCGGGCTAAACCTATACAGGTGGCCTTTGACTTACAACAGTTCATTTAATGACCGTTCAAAGTTACAACTGCACTGAAAAAAGTGATTTATGACTATTTTTTCACCCTTGTGACCATTGCAGTATCCCCACAATCACATGATCTCAATTTGGAGACTTGCCAACTGACTCATTCTTATGACGGTCGTAATATTTCACAAGGAAAGTCAGTGCGGAAGCTAGATTCACTTAACAAGCATGTTGCTAACTTAACTGCAGTGATTCATTTAACAACCATGGCAAGAAAAATGGCAAAACGGGCATTAACAAATGTCTCACTTAACCACTGAAATTTGGGGTCTGATCGTAGTTGTAAGCTGAGGACTCCTTGTTCACGTAGATCTTGATTCACAACCAGAGTCACAACCAGTGGGCAGAATTTCCACTCAGCGAGATGGTTGTGAATTCTGCCGGTTTATAGGAAGTCGTTAAGCGAATCACTGCAGCTGTTGAAGTGAATCTGGCAGTCGCTGAGTGAATGTGGGTTCGTGACAATCCCATCACCTCAGGATTCTGCAACCATTGTAAATACACACCGATTTCCATAAGTCTGAATTTTGTTCCATTCGTTGTGATGCTATGACCATCATAAGTCTGAGGACCGGTCTGAAGCCATTTTTTTTCAGTGTCATATAACCTCAAATATTTGATAAATGAATGTAAATTGTTGTAAGTCAAGGACCATGTTGACGAGGGGCGATTTTAAAAACGATATTTTACCTCAGGCTTGGTAATGAAATTCAGAGTTCTGAGGATAATTAAACTTACAAATTAGTTTCCCAGGGCATCTTTCTCTTACAAACCCCAAACCATTTTGCATTCTTCAAAGGATTATTTTCTGTTACAGCACATTATCTTGAAATGAACTTTTTCTTATTTATTCTCTATTTTATGTCACTAGGTGTTTAAATGAGCCCATTAAAATCCAGTCTAGCGTCAGAAATGTTGATCATATTTTTACTGCTTAGCTTGGATTAAAGCCAAATCTGGACTGGGCGTTTTTGACAGATTAAAAAAAGAATAAAATTATCTCTGCAGATGAACAATTAATATGATCATCTTTAACAATCATGGCCCCCACAAAAAAAGATTATAAAATAAGGCACAGCTCACTTAAGAATGGTTTGGCTTAAACACAGATATTCTAGTCCAGTGGTGGCTAACCTTTTTGGGCTCCCTTTTGGGAATTCGGAGGAAGACCCAGGCCCACCCCTTCTTCATCCTAGGGCATGCAGGGAGGAGCGGAGAAGGGAACAACTTGAATTGTGTGGCTTACGGGGGAGGAAAGGGCCCTGATTCCCTTCATGAGCTGTAGCTGGGAACACAGTGTTTAAAAAGGGAAGATGTGCGCAGCAAACTGTTGGGAGCAAATCATGAATTATCTGGTGTCATCAGGCTTATCTGTATTCCTGGCATCTTTCCAACTGTGTGTGTTTTGTTGGCCTTTCAAGCCTGCAATTCCTTCTCCTGCCCTGTCAAGTTAATTACAGCAGCGTGGTTTATTTGGATTTTTAGTTACAGTTTGTATGTACTTTGTTTTCGGACTGAATTTCCTCCACTTAAAGACTGTTCTCCTGAGAGAGTTTTTCTCCAGCCGAAGGTAACCTGGACATTGGAGGCAAAGTTGGAGATAATAAAGGGACTCTTCTTGCTTATTTGACTGTGTTGCCTTTGTGCCACGCCCCTTTGGGTCATCGCATCATAATTCATATTCTCCAATGAGACATATCCATAGCCAAGAGTCATCAATCATGTTCTCCAGATAGATTTTTGGGCGGCAGAAACTTCAGTCACCCAGTTACAATCTCTGAAAAACTATGTATGGAATGCACTTTTGATTTCCAAGCTGCCGCACTGCTCTTTCAAACCCCTTTCCCCTATCCCATTCTGTTGGCAACTCTAAAACAGCCATTGAAATGTTTTAATGTACATTCAAAATGTCATTAAACGAATAGCCATAAGTCATGGACCGCCTCTATGGCCTTTTTACCAGCCTTTCCTTTCCTGACACCGGTGTCCACAGTCCTGGGCATCAGCAGCAAAGAGTAAAGGACATTTCAAACATGATTTTCTTTCAATTCCAAAGTTCAGAAGTTCAGAAGTTGGTCTGATTAAGTTCCCGAAGCTCCCAATTATGTGAGCATGGAGCTGCAACCAAATTAGCGGCTGCCAAGTTAGATAATCAGCATTTGTCGTCTCTAATCACGAAAGGCCAACAACGTTCACTTGAATTATCCGGAGAGCTACACAAGAAGGGAGGCAACCAGGGACCCTGCAGGCCAAAGCAAACAGTGGCATTCCTACAACCAGCTTTGTAAGGTCACTTGAGACAAGGCTCACCAACCCTTGCCCCCCCCCCCCCCGCACTGGGCCACTGGCATGCCAGAAACTGGGCTGCGGAAACCAGGGAAGCCCCATCCATGGGATGCAGGCAGCATGAAAAACCACAGCTGCTCTGAAATAGTTCGAAGTCTAAGTGCTATTTCTATCTATCTATCTATCTATCTATCTATCTATCTATCTATCTATCTATCTATCTATCTATCATCTATCTATCTCTATCATCTACCAATCCATCCATCCATCCATCCATCCATCCATCCATCCATCCATCCATCCATCCTGTGAGGTCGGTTGGGTTGAGAGAGAGAGGGACTGGCCCAAAGTCACCCAGCTGGCTTTCATGCCTAAGGCCGGACTAGAATTCCCAGTCTCCTGGTGATTGGCCCAAAACCACCCAGCTGACTTTCCTGCCTAAGGCAAAACTAGAACTCACCATCATCTGGTGATTGGCCCAAAATCACCCAGCTGCTTTCATGCCTAAGCCCAGACTAGAATTCCCAGTTTCCTGGTGATTGGGCTAAAGTCACCCAGCTGGCTTTCATGTCTAAGGCCTGACTAGAACTCCCAATCTCCTGATGATTGGCCCAAAGACACCCACCCAGCCTTCCTGCCTAAGGCAAAACTAGAACTCCCAATCTCCTGGTGATTCACCCAAAGTCATCCAACTATCTTACATGTCTAAGACTAAAACTCACTTTCTCCTGGTCCTTAGGCCAGCATTGTAACCACTACTAGACTAGACCAAAGCTACGCTCCTTAGCATATTTTATTTTGTATATAAACAAACAAAAGAAGTCTTTGTATTCAGTCAGCCAAGCTGCCTAGAATCCCAACTCACATTCATTTATTCAATCAATTTTACATCTAGGCAAAAATAATTCAGCATATAAAATGAATGTGTCTGTTTACATTCCTTGGCATCTCCAGGGAGGAATGGTGTCACACAAGTCCTAACATTATTGCTCAAGTCATACAAATGACACCACGGCTATCATTTTCTGTCATGTCAAGAGCACACATGTCATCATGGCTTTGCATGGATGCACTGCCCCATCCGGCCACTCATCTCCCTTACATTAGAAAAAATGAAACACCCTTTCGAAAACACTGTTTGTTATTTGCATCTTTAATCAACATGAGATTTCTTTTTAAGGAAAAAAAAAAACTTGCTTTTGTTTATACCAAGAGGGATTAAAAAATAATTAAACCCTGCAGCCTTAACTCACACACATAATCAGTAATTAGCATTCAGAAATAGAACAGACCCCACAGAGCAAAACGGCGGGTAGGTCTGCCAAGTAGGACAAGCTGAAAAATAAATAGACCACCTAACCATGGTTAATGCTAAGCGACCTTTGCATCAGGGGTGAGATTTTACCAGTTCACACCTATTTGCTAGAACCGGTTGTTAACATTCTAAGCCGTTCGGAGAACTGGTTGTTAGAAGAAATTACTGGGCTAATCCTGTAAGGGAGGCAGGAAGGAAACATTCTGGTGTTGCTTACAGAAACTGCCTCTCCGTTAACCCTTATCACATTCTTGGCAGGACTAGACTTCCTGTCTCAGGAACCTCTCTGGAGTTTTTTTCCCCTCCTTTGCTGGTACTTTGCTTGTGTGGAGGGACCATTCAAAGTTACAATGGCACTGAAAAGAGTGACTTATGACCATTTTTCACACTTACGACTATTGCAGCATGAGAGGCCAGGCGATGAGAAGCGTGCCTCGATGTGAGTGATATTAAGTTGGCCATGCCCAGCCAGTCACATGACCACCAAGCCACGCCCACCACCTAAGCCACGCCCACAGAACTGGCTGTTAAAAAATTTGAATCCCACCCCTGCTTGGCATGTCATGGAAATACAAATGTTGTGGCTCCACCGGCGGCTGATGGAGCTGGGAGTGTGAGGATCACTTAAATTACTTTTCTCAGTTGCCGTTGTGACTTGGTTGTAACTTGAGGCCTCCCTGTAATCTTCATGGATTGCTCTTCTAGTCAGCAATGGATGATTGCTTGTGTCCCAACTAGGATAAAATGTGTCTGTCTTCACCCATTCACCAGAAAATGAGGATGTTGTTTTGTATTGTGGCTGTTTTATCACCACGTGGGAATTATATGCAGGCTTTTTGTGACCAGCTTCTGCAATTGCATTAAGCCTGACATTTAAACCACAAATCATGGTTGTTGTGTGAACCCAGCAGGATGTGGCTCAGTAAACAAACCATGGTTAAACCCAACACCAGCCATATTTTGCTAGAAGGGTTTGTGACATAAACGTCTTGGACTTGACAGCTGGGTTCAACCCAGACACTTAACCAGGTTCTCGAATTAAATTGTTTTTTTCTGGGTTTGCACAATATAGGAAAGTTAAATGAACCCAGCAGGCTGGGTTAACAAAATCTCCAATGGGGCTTGTTGAGTGATAAGTGTTGTGGCCCACCAGTGGCTGACGGAACTGGCAGTAGAATCGGACGGTAGTGAGGAGGTTGGGGAGGAACCAGGCCATTCCTGGAGTTTGAGGAAGGCTCGGACAAGGGCTCTGAATCAGAGGCAGAGGTGGGGCCAGGGCAGGCTGGCAGTCATCAGCTGCCTTCGGGCTCGGACAGCAGTGAGGCAGGGGAGCTTCTGGAACCAATTTCCAGCCTGCAGATACGCAGGGCTACCAGAAGACAAGAACACTGAGGAAGCAGAGTCGACTCAGGAATAAGGCCACACTGCGGATATGATTGGCTCCTCCCATGGGACAAAAAAGAGGAGCGAACGGGACATGAGACTTTGCAGGAAGCAATTCATTTGTCTGGTTGAATCAAGTTTTGAAAAAAAAAAACAATTTTTGCAGACAAAACAATGGCTACTAACCTCCCTTCCATGGAGGAACTTTTATACTGCACGAGTCAAAAAGAGGGCTGTATCTACAGACCCCTCACATCCTGGATATATAAACCGTTTCAACTCCTTCCCTCAAAACGATGCTTTAGAGCCCTGCACACCAGAACAACTAGACACGAGGAGAGTTTTTTCCCAAATGCCATCACTCTTCTAAACAAGTAATTCCCTCAACACTGTCCAACTATTTACAAAGTCTGCACTACTATCACTATTAATCTTCTCATCACTCCTTATCACCCATCTCCTCTCACTTGTGACTGTATGACCGTAACTTTTTTCACTTGTATCCTTACGATTTATATTGACTGTTTCCTCGTATGATTTGATTGCTTATTGTACCCTATGACTATCATTAAGTGTTGGACCTGATGATTCTTGACTCTTGATGAATCTTTTCTTTTATGTACATTGAGAGCATTTGCACCAAGACAAATTCCTTGTGTGTCCAATCATGCTTGGTCAATAAAATAATTCTATTCTATTCTATTCTATTCTATTCTATTCTATTCTATTCTAGTTCTAGTTCTAGTTCTAATTCTAATTCTATTCTAATTCTATTCTTGAAAAGTTCTGTTTGACTCTGTGTCAAGTTTGGCCTTGACCTACGCTTGGCCATTCATTCTCTGGCCGCATCCCAAGTGCGATAAGGTCGGTGTTTATAAACATTCATCTGAAAGACTGTTTGTGAAGCCTTGCAGGCTGGGAATGAACGTAATTCACAGCTGTGGAAATAAAAGAGGTTTTTCCGGGACTAAGATTGTGTTTTATGCTTTCTAAGAAGGCCTGGGTCAGAACAAGAAGCATGCTGGGACTGCCACCAATGGGGTTAAATGTACTTTGTGAGCAAAAACACAGCTTTCTCCTAACGTCCATGTATTGGGCCCGACCCACCAAAATTACTTCAATCCCTCCTGTGCGCCTACCAAAATTTCTAAACTGAGTTAAGCCTTAACTGGGTTCAGCCTCCCATAAAGATTGATCTATCAGAGCTGTTTTTCCAACCTGACCTGCTCCAGAACTGTTCAACTTCAACTACCATAATCCTAGACAGCATGAAGAGTCCAGTTTCCTTCCCTGACAATAGGCGATGGGAACTGTAGTCCAGTGTTTCTTGAACCTTCACAATTTTAAGATGTGTGGACTTCACCTCCCATAATCTAAGCGAGTTTGAAGAATGCAGCTATTATATTCCCTCACAACTGGGTGATGGGAACTGTAGTCTAGGGTTTCCCAGCCTCACAACTTTAACTTGTGTGGATTCCATTCTCATCATCTTGGACAACATGGAGAATCCAGCTACCTTCTTTGATGATAGACGATGCGAGTTGTAGTCTAGTGTTTCTCAACCTTAGCAACTTTAAGATGGATGGACTTCCTCCCCCATAATTCTAGACTGCGTTGGAGAATCCAGTTACCTTCCCTGACAATGGGTGATGGGAACTGTAGTCCAGTGTTTCCAACCTTGGCAATTTTAATACGCGTAGACTTCCAATCCCCATAATTCTAGACTGCATGGAGAATCCAGCGGCCTTCCCTGATAATAGGCGATTGGAACTATAGTCCAGTGTTTCCCAACCTTAGCAATTTTAAAGATGTATGGATTTCAACTCCCAGAATTCTCCAGCTAGCACTGCTGGCTGGGGAATTCTGGGAGTTGAAGTCCACATGTCCTCTTAAAGGTGTCAAATGTGGGGAAAACACGGCTGTAGTCTAACACAAGCCTTCAGCTAGTTAGCAAAAATAGCTTTAAAAAACTGAAGCCATGGGCTGCTTTGCTTTTTTGGCTGCATGAGAGTTGATAGACCTGCCCAGGCATCTATTTATAACACTCTTGAAAAGGCCAGCGCGCATTTAGCCAATGAACTCTGTTGCTCCGTTGCATGACTTGTCAGTGAAAAAGAGCCAGCGGTGTGAGCTGGCTGGGGAAAAAAAAGACATAAAAAATCCCAGTTATGGGGTGCCTGAACAGGAAGATATGACCATCCGGGAGTTAGAAATGAAACAGTAAAAAATGAGATTTTTTTTAAAAAAATGGACGCCTTTAACTCTGATAATAGACAATGGAGGAGAAATGGATGTGGGGGAAAAGACGGCTCTTTTTGAAAAGGGAAAAGGATGTATCATAGATCAATATTCTGAAGCTTGGGAAGATTAAAAGGTGTGGACTTCAACTCCCAGAATTCCTCAGTCACAGCATGCTAGCTGTGGAATTCTGAGAGTTGAAGTCCACTATTCTGACTGGAGAATTCTGGGAGTTGAAGTCTGCTATTTTAGTTGGGGAATTCTGGGAGCTGAAGTACGCCCATTCTGGCTGCGGAATTCTGGGAGTTGAAGTCCGCTATTCTGACTAGGGAATTCTGGGAGTCGAAGTCCTTCCATTGTGGCTGTGGAATTCTTGTGAGTTAAACTACACCCATTTTGACTAGGGAATTCTAGGAGCTTAAGTCTACACATTCTGACTTGGGAATTCTGGGAATTGCACAGATCTTACAAGGTCAAGAAACGCTCTCAGGGAAAACCATCAATCTTCTCTCTCTCACTCTCCCCCCCCCGATGCAAAATATTGGGTGGAAAACTCATGAAGACAGATTTTGATTTAATTAATAAAAAATAAATATTAAAGCTATGACTATTTGGGAGCTACCAACTTTAGCAGAGGATTTGAGGAGATCCTAAGAGAGAGAAGGCAGATCTTGTGAGCACGGTCTCTCTCTCTTCTCTCTCTCTCTCCCTCTTGTTATTTCCGCTTTTCTCTGTGTTTATGCCCATGGACGATGGGAGTTGGAGTCCAAGAATATCATCACTAGTGAGCTGTCAGCTACGCAACTCAGCTTTAGCACAATCAAGCAAGGTGATCAAGCTACTAGGACACAAAACCGGAGTTTTCCTGGCTGCTTTCATGAGAAGCACAGTGCTAACACCGTTCCTTGATGAGTTTGCCTCTACATGTATGGAATGTGTTGAACGGATGGTTGCCAACTTTGTTATTTACATTATTTTATACTACATTGTGTTTTCGTTCTGCCATTGCTTTGATTCAATGAGGCCCTCAGAGTTGTTTCGAAATTGCCCAGCCCTTAAATCTGAATAAATAAAAACAAGTGGTTAATAGAAGCAGCAATTAAGGCAATAAATAAATAAATCCCTCCCCTCCATGTATTATTTTATTTATAAAAGGTGTGTGAGCTGCTCAAAGAGAAGAAAACCTTCCCAGAATAGCACTTAATACGCCGAAAATGCAAACCAACTCACATTTTAATGCACTATAAGTCATGTCCAAAATCTGACAAGGGGATACCACGAAAAGAACTTAAAATTAAAAAAAAACCAGAACAATTGTTCAAAACCCATTACAGGTAAGTCCTTGACTTATAACGCTTCATTTAGTGACCGCAACAGCACTGAAAAGAGAGACTTATGGCCATTTTTCACACTTACGACCATTACGGCATCCCCGTGCCCAAAATTCGGACTCTTTGGCAACCAACTCGTATTTACGATGGTCACAGTGTCCCCGGGGGGGGGACGACGACACACGTGATATTCCCTTTTACAAACTTCTGACAAGCAAAGTCAATGGGAAAGCCAGATTCACTTAACAACCAAGGGATTCACTTAACGAGTGCAATGAGTCATTTAACAACCGCGGCAGGCAAGGTCACAAAACGGGGCAAATTTACTTAAGAACCATGTGACCCACTGAACAGCTGCAACAATTCATTTAACTGTCGCAGGAAGGCAAAGTCGTGAAACGAGGGCCGAACCCTCTGTTAGCAACTGCCTCATTTAGCTACGGAAAATTTGGTCGTCCATTGACGACCATTTGGTCCATTGTGGCCGTAAGTTGAGGACGACAACTTCTATGCAGGCTTCTCCTATGTCAACTCATCAAATATTTCTATGGTCTTTTTAGAGTTGCCAACAGAAAGGGAGGGGTAGCAGTGTGACAGTTTGAAAATCAAAACTGCATTCCATAAATAGTTTTTCAAAGATAGTAACCAGGTGACTGAAGTTTCTGCCGTGCAAAATTCTAACTGGAGAGCATGACTGATGACTCTTGGCTATGGAGGTGTCCCATTGGAGAATAGGAATTACGATACACCCAAGGGGTGGGGGAAAAAACAGGGTCAAGGGTGACAGTCAATTATGTGTCTCAGAGTCAGCTACACCCAGGCAGCTCCAATAGGTTTACTCCTAATAAATCTTCTTTAAGTTTTTGTCATGCCCCTGGTGGAGACTGACTCTGAGAGAGAGGAGGACCAGCCGACAGGACTCTGGAGGTTGTGGAGGGGGCTGTGGAAAGGCAGAGGCTGGCTGGGCAGTCAGAGGAGGACCTAGGCCCATCCCCTCTCCATCTTAAGGCACGTCGGGAGGAGAGGATAAGGGAGAGACGTGGTCTACTTGGGAGGAGAGGGCCTTGATCCTCTTCATGGGCTGCAGCTGTGACAACTGGATAAGAGGACGGACATGCATATGTATGGGCAAACACTGGAAACAAAGTATGGAAATATCTCTAGTTTATGGTTCCTCTCTTGAGTTTGGCATCCTTTCCAGTGTGTGTTTTGTTTGTGTTGTTTTTTTACTCTTTATAATTTAAACAGCATTTCCTCCTTCTGATAACTGCTCATGTGGGAGTTTTCTTGTCTCCAGTCAAGGATATTTGGAGCTTGGAAGCAAAGTGAAGGAATAAAAGGGGCTTCACCTGTTTTTTGTGACTGTGTTTATTTTGTATCCCACCCTGGGTCATCACAGTTTTGAAAATTTGGCTAGAGACTTATGATTCAAATGGGGGAGCTCTGACATCCTATTACATTTAAAGCTTGTTCCCCCTTTAAAACACAAAAATAAAAATAAAACAATTTGATTTAATGCTTTGTTGTCCAGAGCATCCAGCCTGGTTTTTAATGGGTGTATGTGTGCGTGTGTGTGTGTGTGAGAGAGAGAGAGAGAGAGAGAGAGATCACAATTATCCTGAATCCATGTTTCACTTAATAGCCTCTCAAGTTATCTCTGCTTTTTGGGAAGCGGGCAAGCGTACTAATTAAAAAACACCTTTCATTTTAATTGGGTTTTCAGCCATTCTGGCAAAGGGCATCAGATCAGCCCAGCAGGATGTTTCTCTAAGTAGCTGAAATCAAATTTCCACCCTCTCCCTCCTTCCACTCTCACAAGATGATTTTTTTTTAAATTTTAAAGCAGATAATAAAGTCTTTACCTTATTTCTTTTTTTTTTCTTTTCCCCTATTTTACAGGAATGATTATTTAAAAAAAAAAAAAAAAAAAGCTTGGAAATCACGCAGACAACATAAATCTCACTTGGAAAATGCAGTGTTTTTTTTGTGTTTGTTGTGGCCTACTTTCCTGCAAATTAAGGTCACAAAAAAACCCCTTTGGCACAGGAAGTCCTCGACTTACAACAGTTCATTTACTGACCATTCAAAGTTACAAGAGAGCACGAATATCCACTCTAAAAGGAACTTAAAATCCCCCCAAAAACCCAACAACAGCTTAACAACGGTGATTCGCTTAACAACGGTGGCGAGAAAGGGGGTAAAATGGGGCAAAATGCTCTCAACGGATGGGTCAACTCATAAAATATTTCTATGGTCTTTTTAGGGATGCCAACAGAAAGGGAAGAGGGAGCAGTGCGGCTGTCAGAACGCCACAGATCCAACCCCATTCAAATCATAAGTCTCTAGCTGCCTCTCTCAGAGAAAATAAAATTGATTTATTAGAAGTGGCCATGTTGGTGTTAGCTGGATGCAGCCGACACTAAAATACATCATTCATTTCCCCTTTGACCCTGGCCTTCCCCCAACCCTCTGGATATATATTCTCCAATGGGACACATCCATAGCCAAGAGTCATCAATCATACTCTCTAGTAATAATCTTGCGTGCCAACAGCTTCGCCTGCCAAGCAATTATCTGAAGCATTTCAGGAATGCACTGTCTTCCCGCACTTCCTTTTTTCTGACAGCTAAAAAGACCAAAGGAGTATCTTTTTAGTTGACAGCAGCAGCTTGCAAACTGAAAGTGCATTCCATAAATGTTTTGAAAGATATGAACTAGGTGACTGAAGTTTCTGCTGGACAAAATTCTAACTGGAGAGCCTGATTGATGACTCTGGGCTATGGAGGTGTCCCATTGGGGAATAGGAATTATGATACACCCAGGAGGTGGGGAGAAAACCAGGGTCAAGGGTGACAATGAAGGATGTGCCTCAGAGTCGGCTACACCCAGGCAGTGCTGGCATGTTAACTCCCAATAAATCCTTTTGAAGTTTTGGAAGTTTGGCTCGAGACTCCTAATTTAATTGGGGGAACTGCTGGAATCCTGACAGGATGTTTCACTGAGCAACAGAAATTCGGGGTTCCGTGGTGGTCGTACGTTGCGGACTTGCCTGTATTTGCAGCCACATGGAAATGTACCAGTAGGGTGGAACACAGCGTTATGTCACACTGAATCAGTTAACTATGAGACGTTTTAACCTTTTTGTTATCTTCCCCTTTTCCAAGGAAAGCCACTGGCCACACAATGCAATTCGCCAATCCAGATGCAGATTTATCTTTGGGGTGAAGCAGATTTTTTTTTTTCATTTAACTTCAGCTTACGACCAACATTTTGAGCCCCAACATTTCTGTGGCTAAGCCACACGGTTGTTAAAGGGAACTTCCCCCCGTTTTAGGACCTTTCCTGCCCCTGTTGTTAAGCGAATCCCTGCAGCTGTTAAGTGAGGAACACGGTCATTAAAAGCAGGACCAGGGGATGCATGATAGCATCTTCCAGTATCTATGTGGCTGCCTCAAAGAAGAAAGGATCAAGCTATTCTCCCAAGCCCCAAAAGGCAAGATAAGAAGCAAACGAATGGAAACGAATCAAGGAAAGAAGCAACTTAGAATTAAGGAGCAATTTCCTGACATTGAGAACAATTAACCAGTGGAACAACTTGCCACCAGAAGTTGTGGGTTTTCCATCACTGGAGATTTTCAAGAAGAGGCTGCACAATGGTTTGTCTGACAATGGTACAGGGTAGTGATTGTCAAAATGCAATGCTTGATTCAAGTCCCTGCACATATGCCCCACCCTCATGCATGCTCCTCACCCCTCCCTGCATGCACTCTGCCCCCATGCATGCACAACAGAGGCCCCAAAACCAGCTGGCTGGTGGCATGTGCAGCAGAGCTGAGCTGGGCCAACAGCTGGCGTGCCCAGAGAGAGTGCTCTGCATGCCACCCTTGGCACAGGTTCCGCCATCACTCTAGGGTCTGTTGCTTAACCAGGTTCTAGACTACAAAACCTCCAAGATCCCTTCCATCTCTTGTTAATTTAGTTATTTTGTGATTCTTCCCTTCGTCCCCCAAGGTCATTCTCACAGACCATTAGAGGACGGGAACCTCAGGCCATAAACCAGGAAGTCCAAGAGTACTTCCTTAGGGCTACAGATATCTGCAAGAAAGGACTAGCACGTTGATTAAGGGGAAATTTTAGATTACTCAGAGTGAGTTCACAGAGGGTTGGGCTGGTGGGTGGAAGAAGGTGGCTGAAGATTTCAGAAGAGCTGAGAATAGACTTTTAGCTATTCATTTTGGTGTCCAAACAGTCACCCATATTTCAGAAGGAGTTCAGTTCCCAGCAGGTGGTGATCTACTAATTTTGAGTGGTCTTGAATAAGTGATCTCGAGTCAGCTAAATGGGTCCTGGAAAGGCAGATTTTTCAGGAAATCCCAGGACTGCTGGCTAAACAACAAAAATGATAATAATCACCTTAGGAAAAAATGGAAATGGCAACCACTTTTGTGTCGTTGCCAAGAAAACGTACTGGATCATGATTACTCATTTGTTACTCAAGCTTCTTTTGAACTTTTCACCTATATCCTTCGGGGTACCAACCTAGAACTAAGGAGATATTTCCTGACAGCGAGGACAATTAATTAGAGTTTCCTCCAGAAGTTATAAATGCTTCAACACTGGAGGTTTTTAAGAAGACATTGGACAGCCAGCTGCCTGGAATGGTATGGAGTATATGGAGTCTCCTGCTTGACCAGAAGATTGGACTAGAAGACCTTCCTACTCTAGTCCAGCACCATGGTGGTGCAGTAGTTAGAGGGCAGTACTGCAGGCTACTTCTGCTGCCTGCTGGCTGCCTGCAATTTGGCAGTTCGAATCTTGCAGATGTTTCATTACAGGTAACAGATCATCAGAGTTGGAAGGGACCTTGTAGGTCATCTAGTCCAGCGGTCGCGGCTCACTGGTGGACTGTGAGAAAATGTTGGTGGGTCGCAAAGAAATCTCACCCCCAGAGCACCCTCACAAAGCAATTAATCCAGATTGCGCAGAAACACAACGCTGCTCCGCCCACATGGCCCTCGCCGCCCACTCACTCCTTACCCGACAAACTTGCTTGCTAAGTTGCTATTTTTCTTTTTTCCGACCATCAGCTGTTCTGCTGTGCCGGGAGATTTAGATTAGCTAGGAAGCAGGAAATGGTTGGATTTCTTGCTTTCTAGCTAGTCTTTAGATCTTCCTCTCAGCACAGCCGAACCTCTCTTAGACCTGAAGGTTTGCTTGCAAGCAAATTCAGTGCAGACTCACGGCAAGCAAATTTGAGAGACTGAGCTAGCCGATGGCAGATAGATAGATAGATCACTGAATGATTCTGTGAGCAACTCAATCTGCCTGCTTTGCCTGATTTTGGGGAAAAAGTTGCTCTTTTTTTAATAAAAAAATCCAATATTTACATGCTTGGTGTGTTGTGAGTTAATTTTGTGAGTTTGCTTGCAAGCAAATTTTATGTGACAGACTGAGCTAGCCAATGGCAGATAGATAGATCTCTGAATGAATCTGTGATTCTGTGAGCAACTCAATCTGCCTGCCTGCTTTGCCTGACTTTGGGTAAAAGTTGCTCTCTTTTTTTATAAAAAAATCAATATTTATATAAATATTTATAATATTTACATACAAGCCATGCCCAGCCAGTCACATGACCACCAAGCCACACCCACAAATTAGGCCACACCCACAGAACCAATTAGTGGTCCCTGGGATCTAGAATTATGAGTTTGGTGGTCCCTGAGGTCCAAAAGGCTGGCGACCCCTGATCTAGTCCAAGCCCCTGCCCAAGCAGGAGACCCTACACCAGGGGTCTCCAACCTTGGCTCCTGGAAGCCTGGCGGACTTCAACTCCCAGAGTTCCACAGCCAGGGCTGTGGAATTCTGGGAGTTGAAGTCCGCCAGGCTTCCAGGGGCCAAGGTTGGAGACCCCTGCCCTACACCATTTCTGACAAATGGCAGTCCAATCTCTTCTTGAAAGTCTCAAGCGATGGCGCTCCCACAACTTCCGAGAGCAAGCTGTTCCATTAGTTGATTGTTCTCACTGTCAGAAAATTCCTCCTTATTTCCAGGTTGAATCTCTCTCCTTGTTCAGTTTCCATCCATGATTCCTTGTCTGGCCTTCAGGTGGTTTAGAAAATAGCTTGACCCCTTCCTCCTCCCTGGGGCAGCCCCTCAAATATTGGAAGATGCTCTCCTGTCTCCCCTGGTCCTTCTCTTCCCTAGACTAGCTAGGCCCAGTTCCTGCAACCGTTCTTCATATGTTTTAGCCTCCAGTCCCCTAATCCTCCTGATTGCTCTTCTCTGCACTCTTTCTAGAGCCTATGACCCAGTGTTCTAGTCTGTCAAGATCCATCTGGATCTTGAGTCATGATCCATCTGGATCTTGAATCTCACCAGGCTCCAGGTCAACTCAGCCTTCCCTCCTTCCAAGGTGGGTAAAATGAGAACCCAGATTGTTGGGGGGTTGGGGGGGGGAAGGCTGAGTAAGATCCTCCACCGACCTCGGTCTCGCTTGTGCACAACAAGGGCGAGAGCTTCACCAGCCATCCTCTACTACCCCCACCTGCCTTGGTAAACCAGATGTGAATTGAATTCGCTGCACAAAATTAATAAGCCGCAGTGACAAGGCTGGGAGGGTTGCATTTGTGGGAAATCTATGCAAAGTGGTTGTTGTGAAGGAGGAGAAGAACTCGAATAGATGGCCAGAAGAAGGAGAGGAAGGAAGCAGAAACGAGAAATTGGACATGGTCCACACGTTGCTCAATCTTTCTACCGCAAATGTTTTGCCTTATGTCTGCCACCTCAGAAAGAAAGAAAAAATCACAGATGCTTATTGATAAGAGACTTGTGATCGGTCTTGCCCATAAGCCACATTGTGAGGACCCAAAGGGGCATGGCACAAAGGCAACACAGTCAGATAATCAGCAGAAGTCCCTTTATTAGCTCCAACTTTGCACCCAATGTCCTTCTGGCTGGAGAAAAACTCTCCCAGGAACAGCCTTTGGCTGCAGAGAATCAAGTCCGAAACGTGGTCAACACAAACTGTAACTATAAGTCCAATCAAGTGAAGTAATTAATCCGGCAAGGCAGGAGCAAGAATTCCAGACGTGAAAGGCACGGCAATAACTCAGGACGGTTAGGAGGATGCCAGGAACGCAAATAACCAAAGTCAGCATAAGATAAACTCATGTTTGTTCCTAGCAGCTGCCGCACTTAGCATGCATCTTTTAAAACTCTCTTACAAGCTGTGGCTCATGAAGGAAATCAGGTCCCTTTCCTTCCCCATAAGCCATGCAACCCACATTGCTCCCTACTCTGTTCCTCCCTGTGTGCCCTAGGATGAAGATGGGGTGGGCCTGGGTCTTCTTCTGAATTCCCTCTCCTTTGTTCTATCTCTCCCCTGCTCTGCCCAGCCAGATTTTGCCCTTCCCCAGTTTCCTCCACAGCCAACGGAGCCACACTCCCACTCCCTGCCAGCTGTTCGTCTTCACCCTCAGATTCAGACTCTGTCAGGGGCATGACACACATCTGCATAACCCATTATCCGTTCCCCTCCCTCTTCCTCCCTTCTCTTCAGAATTTAAATGTGAGAATGTGCAGAAATAAATAGGTTAACATTTGCAATTAAAGAGAAGGAACAAACTGAATATAATATGATATGGGAATCATTTTATCGATGGTTAGAGAAGAAATATGAAAGTTAGAAACAAAAGAAGAGCAGTGAAATAGACAATATGTTAATAGAAGTTAATAAATCAAGATGAGGATTATTATGAGAGATATATTATGTATATTAGTAATGTTAGAGAATTAATACTGATGTAAATGATTATGGTTGAAAACTTTGATCGTTGTTGCACAAGATATTTGTTCCCAGATGACACACTGTTTAAATGGAAGATGGATTGTTTGTTTTAAATAAAATTAAAAAATTGATAAAAAAGAAGAAGAATTTCAATGCTAGATTAGGATCTGTAGCCAGGCCTGATGTCTGATGAATGAGCTGAAGTTTGCAACAAGCCTGTGGCTTGGAATAAAATGGCTTATTTGGGAAAGGGAGCGCAGATCATCTTTGACTTACAACCATTGACAAAAAATGACTTATGGCTATTTTTCACACTTAACGACCATTGCAGAATCTCCAAGGTTAAGTAATCAAAATTCAGGCACTTGGGAAATGGCATGTATGATGGTTGCGCTGTGCCGGAGTCTTGGGTTCACTGTGGGATGAAGGAGAAGAACATTGGTGAAGAAAGGAAGACATCAGTGGGTTTGCCGGATCATCCACTGATCCCCACATCCCCTGGGGAAAACAACTTGATAGGCAGGATTCTGCTTTCTGTTGGCCAAGAAAAATAGTGGCCTTGACAAGATACTCAATATTCCAGATCATGTTTGTCCTTCCTCAAGGTCAATATTCCAGAAGACCTTGCTGGTTCTTTCAAGAAGGTTTATATTCCAGAAAACCATGTTTGTTTTCTCACAAGAGCAATGTTCCAGAAGATCACATTGGTTCTTTCAGAAAATCAATGTTTCAGAAAACCGTTTCTTTTCCCACAAGATCAATATTCTAGAGAACCACGTTTGCCCTTATACGAGGTCAGCATTCCAGAAGATATTTGTGCTTCCATGATGTCAACCTTCCAGAAGACCAATTTCATCTTCCCATGAGGTCAATCTTCCCGAAGACGACACTGATTCTTTCACTAGCTCAATCTTCCAGAAGATCATATTTGCTTTCCACAAGGTCTGTATTCCAAAAGACCACACTGGCTGTCCTACTAGGTCAACATTTCCCTACCAGGCCCAAAAATCTGCACAAGAGAATTTTCTGGCCGTGGAGCTGCAGAAATCAGGGGTCAAGTTTCACCAAGCTCTGTCGTAACATATGACCATACTTCCATGATTGACGCAATGTTAGCAAGAAGGAAATCTGAAGCACAGATCTGAGCCTCTGAGAGGACCTTGAAATAACCTAGCTGGCTTTCATGCTTAAGGCCAGACTAGAATTCCCAGTCTCCAGATTTCTAACCCGATGCTTTCACCCAGGAGTCCCCAACCTGTGGGCTATGTCCCACTATCTGGGCTACAGCCCGTTTTGCAACAGGGCCACACCAACAGCAGGTGAGCGGGCACGCATGCAGCTCCATTTCCACGAATGGTAGTCACTTGCACACACGTGCATAACTCCATTTTTGCTCGCCTGGAATCTTCTTCTCACCATCCCCTTGGTCCGTCAACGCCAGAAATGTTGGGGACCATTGCCATAACCCTTAGACCAAGCCGGCTTTCTTCCCAATGAACAGGGTTTAGGGTTGTATCTTTTATGTTTATTCCTCAACACACACACACACACACACACACACAATTTTATATCACAAGAGAGCCAAGGCACTCCAGCCATCCCTCTGTGCCCAGAACACATTCAAGAAATGAACTTTGCAAATCTTATGTCAGCTCCCTTCTGGAGTATATCCCATAATACTTATAATACTTATAATTAATAATATTTTTGGAGTATTATTCCAGTATTTGAGAGATTGCCCCAAAGAAGAAAGGGTCAAATTATTCTCCAATGCACCTGAGGCCAGGACAAGAAATAATGGTTGGAAACTAATCAAGGAGAGAAGCAACTTGGAATTTAGGAGAAACTTCCTAACAGTGAGGACAATTAACCAGTGGAACTGCTTGCCACCAGAAGTTGTGGGTTCTCCAAGTTGTGGAGGTTTTTAAGAAGGAGTTGGACAGTCACTTGTCTGAAATGGTATAGGATCTCCTTCTTTAGCAGGGGGCTGGACTAGAAGGCCTTTAAGGTCCCTTCCAGCTGCATTCTGATTGATTGATTGTATATTGTTTACTTCTGCACGAGCCTGTGCAAAGCCACCTGCCCATGGGTCATTTCCGGACACTTGTTTCTGATTCAAATGTCCTTTTCCTGTCCATTCGGCAGAAAACTCTGTGTGTGTGTTGCGTGGTTTTGCCTGCTACGTGACTCATGGTGTTTTCTTATTTGGCAGACTTTGACATTTTGCATTTGAGACAGGAAGAGGAGAAGAGAAAGGGGAAGAGAGCGAAGGATGTCTGGACCGGCCATCCACCTCCAATACATCCGTTGCTTAGTCCATCCAAATCACTCAAAATAGAAGATAGGTTGGTCTCCATCCTAGGCGTGGGCTTGCCTCTAGACAAAGGGTCTCCAAACTTGGCAAGTTTAAGACTTGTGGTCTTCAGCTCCCAGAATTCCCCAATCAGCTCAGAATTCTGAGAAATGAAGTCCACACATGCTGTGAATTCTAGAAAATGGAAGTGCACAGATCTTCAAGGGGGCCCTAGTTCCCCATCTCTGGTTTAGACCCACAAAGGAGACAGTTTAGTACAGGGGTTGCCAACCTTTTGGACCTTAGGAACCACAAAATTCATAATTCTAAGTCCCTTGGAGCATAGACCCTGGGAAAATCCCTGAAAAAAGTCTGCAGGAAAATCCCCCACTTCATTTTCCAACAGAAAGAGACAGAGACAGACAGACAGACACACACACACACACAGAGAGAGAGAGAGAGAGAGACTTTTGGTTCTTTCTCTCCCCCAAACTCCACCAGAAATGAGTCTTTGTGAGACTTGTCACGCCGGTGCAGCCTCTTGGAGCAGGAGGCCTTGCAGGGTCCCAAAGGCTCATTTCTGGCGGAGTTTGGGGCAGAGAAAGAAAGACTTCTGCTGCTTTCCTTGCGTGCAGCCAAAAAGCAGAAGGAAGAAGCGGAAAGAAGCAGCCCGGTGGCCAGGCAAGACAAGTGGGGCACGTAGGGCAAGTTCCCCCTTCCGCCCTTTCCCCCCCTCCCCTCACTACCTCCTGTTGTTTGCAATGCAAGCCTTGTGTTCCCACGGGCCATGTGGGCAGCACAGCCTTGTGTTCCTGCACAGCCTGGATTAATTGCTTTTGGGGGAAACATTTCTCTGCAGATCGCCAACATTTTCTCGCGGACCACCAGTGCTCCCCGGCCCACTGGTTGGCGACCACTGGTTTAGTACATTCTCCCATCCCAGGTCTGAAATAGTTGGTGAGAATCTAGGGCAGTGTTTCCTCAAATGTGCAACTTTAAGACTGAGTTGGCTGGGGACTTCAACTCCCAGAATTCCTCAGCCAGAGCAACCGGTTGGTGGGACAACCAAAGAGCTACCAATTCAGACAAACAAGCTAACAGTAAACCACGGCCTAGTCGAAGAACCCACCACGAACAGTCTCAACAATACTGACAGGGCAAATCAGTAGTACTGTATATAAACAGAGAGCAAACTCCTCCTTCCCTTCTAGCCCTGATGATGTTACCTAGTTGGCTCATGAAACGCCTGCAAGAAAAACAACCAAGCTCAGTTATGAAGGGAAGGAAGGAAGGAAGGAAGGAAGGAAGGAAGGAAGGAAGGAAGGAAGGAAGGAAGGAAGGAAAAAGAAAGTTGATTAATGTGGAGGAAGGAAAGTTAATTTGGAGGGAAGGGGAGGAAATTTCATGTTGAAGAAGGAAGGAAGGAAGGAAGGAAGGAAGGAAGGAAGGTAGGTAGATTAACACTGAGGAAAGAAGGTTAATTTGGAGGGGAAGGAAGGAAAGAAGGAAGGAAACACAGAAAGAAAGAAAGAAAGAAAGAAAGAAAGAAAGAAAGAAAGAAAGAAAGAAAGAAAGAAAGAAAGAAAGAAAGAAAGAAAGAAAATGGATGGATAGATGATAGATAGATAGATAGATAGATAGATAGAGATAGATATTAAGAAAGAAAGAAAGATGATAGATAGATGATAGATAGATAGATAGAAATTAAGAAAGAAAGAAAGAAAGAAAGAAAGAAAGAAAGAAAGAAAGAAAGAAAGAAAGAAAGAAAATTGATTAACGTGGAAGAAAGGAGGTAAATGTGGAGGGGAGGAAAGGAAATTTCATGTTGAGGAAGGAAGGAAGGAAGGAAGGAAGGAAGGAAGGAAGGAAGGAAGGAAGGAAGGAAGGAAGGGCTACAAGCCAAGTCCCATTTGCACAACTCAACCCCCTGCTCAATCAACACAACACCAAAAGAGCGGGCTTGGCCACAGAGCCTGGCTGTTCCATCAAACCTCCCCCTTCAATCTTGTGCAAGGGAGCAGCCCGTCCTCACACCAGCGCAGAGTCACATGCAGGTGGTGTGTGAGTGAATCAGCCTTGCAGAAAAGGAGAGGCGAGGAGGAAGGAACGAAGAGAACCACACGAACGCAGGCAGGGGATGTGTTTTGCCTTCAGAAAAGGCCAAGCTGCAGGCATTCCCCTTCCTAGTAGGAAGGCAGGCAGGCAGGCAGGGTGTGTGTGAGTGTGTGTGTGTGCGTGTGTTTGTGTTTGCAGAGCTCAACAGCCTTAGCTATAAATTCATGGCTGGTATCACAATTTCTCTCTCCTTCTTTTTCTCTCTTTCTCTCCCTCTTTTCTCTTCCTGTCTCTCTCACTCTTTCTTTCTCTCTCTCTCTCTTTCTGTCTTCTCTTTCCTTTTTTCTTTCTCTGTCCCTCTCCTTTTTTCTCTCCCTTTCTTTCTTTCCCCCTCTTTCTCTCCCTCTCTCTTTCTCACTTTCTCTGTCTTTCTCTGTCTCTTTCTCTCCATCTCTCTCTCTCTCTCTCTCTCTCTATGTCTCTCTTTCTCTCCCTTTCTTTTCTCTCTCTTTCTCTCCCTCTTTCTCTCTCTCTCTCTTTCTGTCTTCTCTTTCCTTGTTTCTTTCTCTCTCTTTCCATCTCCTTTTTTCTCTCCCTTTCTTTCTTTTCCCCTTTCTCTCCCTCTCCCTTTCTTTCTCACTTTCTCTATCTTTCTCTCCCTCTTTTCTCTCCCTGTCTCTCTCATCCTTTTCTCTCTCTCTCTCTTTCTGTCTTCTCTTTCCTTGTTTCTTTCTCTGTCTCTTTCCCTCTCCTTTTTTCTCTCCCTTTCTTTCTTTCCCCCTCTTTCTCTCCCTCTCTCTTTCTCACTTTCTCTGTCTCTTTCTCTCCGTCTCTCTCTCTCTCTCTCTAAGTCTCTTTTTCTCTCCTTCTCTCTTTCTCACTTTCTCTGTCTCCCACCCTCTTTCTTTCTCATGCTCTCTTGTTCTCTCTCTCTCTCTCTCTCTGCAGCCCACAGCTGCTGCAATGCTGTTTCCCTCGCACACTTGCTTCAGGGAGGACAACACAGAACATCACAAATACACAAAGCTTTTCAGAGCCCACCCCCCCTCTTCTGAGGCCTGCTGGGCATCACGCTCACATACACTGTGACTGGCACCGCAACCTTGTGCAATCAGGTGATCCGACATGCATCTCAAAGAGCTGCATCCCTCCCAGGTCAGTTCAGGTCCACTGGACTGTGTTTCTACCACTTGTTTACCCTGGTCCCTTCCAGGTGAGTCCTCGACTTATGGCCACCATTGAGTTCCCCCACATTTCCACTGCTAAAGCGGGACGGTTGCTAAGGGAGTTTTCCTCTACTTTACGACCTTCTTGGTCGCTGTTGTGAAGCGAATTGCCGCGGGTGTTCAGTTAGGAAGCCCTCAACTTACGACGACCGCCATTCATCCTCTTTGAACGACCCCATAATCCCTTGCGGATGATGAGTTTTGTTTAGCCAGCCTCACCATCAGGAGGCTGTTGAGTTTTTGATCCTAGATAGAGCCAGATATTTCTCTCTCTTTCTGGACACAGTGAGAATATATCTGGCTGAACAAAACTCCGCCCTGGCAAAAGGAAAGGCATTCAGCCAGTAAAGCCAACTCCATTTAGTGGCCCAGACTCCACCCCGCAAGGGATGATGGGGTCGTTAAAAGAGGATGAATGGCGGTCATCATAAGTTGAGGACTTCCTATATTTGGCTTCTGAACGTCAGCTTCAGACAGCTTCATTCCATTGCTTGGAGCAACCTCGAAAGGAACACAGCCAGCTGCGTTTCACTTTTCCCATTAATCTGTCATCGCAATAGACCGCTAAAGCAGCAATAGGCAATTTATCTCAGGCTGGGAAAGGAAGGGCTCTTAGAAAGGAAAGTTCCCTGCCTTGAACTGCCTGTAAAAAAAATAATGCATTATTTCTTTCTCGTTCTTGCCCAACACAATTTGGGGGAGGAGGCAGGGAGGGAAACATGGAAGGATCCAAGCTTAAGCCTTCTTCTTTGGGCTTCTCTTTTTTGCCAAATGTCTGAAAAGAAGCCACGGCGTGGATTTTATCCAAAGCCCCAGATCTAATTTTATTTTTATTTATTTATTTGTCAAGCAATCATAAGATAACAGATATAAGTATAGGGGCAGAACATAGTTATGAATACATGAAATGGATACATATAAGAAAAATAAAACAAAAATAAATAAATAAAAGAAACAACCGGACAGGGACGGGAGGCATGTTGGTGTGCTTATGCACGTCCCCCCTACAGACCTCTTAGGAAAGGGGGGAGGTCAATTTATACCTGCACTTGCCCAATTCTCAAGACACCGAAGGTGCTTTTTCAAAAGGCAGCCAGACATTCAGGAGGCAACTATTAATATAGAATAGGAATAGGAATATATAGTAGAATGAAATAGAATAGAATAGAATAGAAAATATGGAATGGAATGGAATAAAATAATATAGTATGGAATGGAATGGAATGGAATAGAATAGAATAGAATATAGTATGGAATGGAATGGAATGGAATAGAATAGAATAGAAAATATGGAATGGAATGGAATAAAATACTATCGTATGGAATGGAATAGAATAGAATAGAATAGAATATAGTATGGAATGGAATGGAATAGAAAATATGGAATGGAATGGAATAAAATAATATAGTATGGAATGGAATAGAATAGAATGGAATATAGTATGGAATGGAATGGAAAATATGGAATGGAATAAAATAATATAGTATGGAATGGAATAGAATAGAATAGAAAATATGGAATGGAATGGAATAAAATACTATAGTATGGAATGGAATAGAATAGAATATAGTATGGAATGGAATGGAATAGAAAATATGGAATGGAATGGAATAAAATAATATAGTATGGAATGGAATAGAATAGAATAGAAAATATGGAATGGAATGGAATAAAATACTATAGTATGGAATGGAATAGAATAGAATATAGTATGGAATGGAATGGAATAGAAAATATGGAATGGAATGGAATAAAATAATATAGTATGGAATGGAATGGAATAGAATAGAATAGAAAATATGGAATGGAATGGAATAAAATACTATAGTATGGAATGGAATAGAATAGAATATAGTATGGAATGGAATGGAATGGAATGGAATGGAATAGAAAATATGGAATGGAATGGAATAAAATAATATAGTATGGAATGGAATAAAATAATATAGTATGGAATGGAATGGAATAGAATATAGTATGGAATGGAATGGAATAGAATATAGTATGGAATGGAATGGAATGGAATGGAATGGAGTGGAATAGAATAGAATAGAATAGAACAGAACAGAATAGGAATATAGGATAGGATAGGATAGAATAGGAATATAGGATAGACCATAAGACATAAGAGTTTATTTGTCATTACACTCGCAAGCAGGTGCAACGAAATGAGGTGCTCTTCCACTGGACAAACATAGGATAGGAATATAGAATAGGATAGGATAGAATAGGAATATAAAATAGAATAGGAATATAGAATAGAATAGGAATATAGGATAGGAATATAGAATAGGAATATGAAATAGAATAGGAAAATAGAATAGGAAAATAGAATAGAATAGAATAGAATAAACTGGAAGAGACCTTGGAGGTCTTCTAATCCAACCCTGCCGCTCAAGCAGGAGAATCTATACCATTTCAGACAAGTGTCCATTCTCTTCTTAAAATCCTCCAGTGATGGAATCACCCACAACTTCTGGAGGCAAACAGTTCCACTGGCTAATTGTTCTCCCTGTCAGGAAATTTCTCCTTAGTTCTAAGTTGCTTCTTTCCTTGATTAGTTTCCATCCATTGTTTTCTTTTTTTGCCTTCAGCTGCTTTGGGAAATAAATGGACCCCCTCTTCTTTGGGGCAGCTCCTCAAATACTGGGGTGCAACTATCATGTCCCCTCCCCCCAAATCCTTCTTTTCTTTACCCCAATCCTGCAACTTTTTCTCCATACATTTTAGCCTCCAGGAGGCCTTTTAATCATCCTAGTTGCTCTCCTCTGCACTTTTTCCAAAGTCTCAACATCCTTTTTTTGTAATGAGGCGACCAAAACTGGATGCAGGATTCCAGGTGTGGCCTCACCAAGGCTTTATAAAGCGGGACTAATACGTCACCTGATTTTGATTCGATGCCTTTGTTTATACTAGTCCAGCTGCCTCTTGAAAAAAAGCACCTTTGGGGACAACCACGATCCGGATGACTGAGAACCTCCACCGAACCACAGAGCAATAAAAGACTTTATGGAAGTTTGCATCAGCTGTGAGGATTTAGCGATGCCCTTTGGGATGAATGAGGCAGGAGCGTGAACGGATTTCCAGAACAACATTGCAGACTACAAAACCCATTTGCCACTTCCGTCTGAGAGGCAAACAAGACAGACTCATCCCCTACAGCCTACACCCGGGTTCAACGGGGAAAGGAAGGGACACAACAGAGAGAAACATCCTGCAGAATGCACAGCTCCAACTTCTAAACAGAAGGAGGAGACAGATTAATTTCACAACTGAAGTTTCGAAAGAGAGAGAGAGAGAGAGACCGGAACGCAAACGCCAAGAGCTGAAATCTACCAACAGAAGTATTTAACAGATAATCAGAGTTGGAAGGGACCTTGTAGGTCATCTAGTCCAACCCTCCCCCCAAGCAGGGGACCCTACATCATTTCTGACAGGATGGCAGTCCAATCTCTTCTTGAAGGTCTCAAGTGATGACGTTCCCACAACTTCAGAAGGCAACTTCTGTTCCATGGGATGAATGTTCTCACTGTCAGAAAGTTTCTCCTTATTTCTAAGTTTAATATCTCCGTGATCAGTTTCCATCCGTTATTTTTCTCTGCCCTGGAAAACAGCTTGACCCCCTCCTCAAATATTGGCAGACTGCTCTCCTATCTCCCCTGGTTCTTCTCTTCCTTAGACTAGCCATGCCCAGTTCCTGCAACCGTTCTTTGTATGTTTTAGTTTCCACTCCCCATTCATCCTGGTTGGTCTTTTCTGCCCTCTTTCTAGACCCTCAACCTCTTTTGTATAGTGCTGTGACCAAAACTGGATGCAGTACTCTAGGTGTGGAACCTTCCCCTGAATGTGATTGTGATGTTCCCCAGGAGACACCGGTTCATATAGGCCTTCGACTTACGACCACAACAGAGCCCAAAATTTACGTCGAAGTTAAACGACATCGGAAAAAATAAGGATTTTTTTTCACACTCCGGGACCACTATACAGCATCCCCCCATGGTCATGTGATCAAAATCCAGGTGCTTGGCCACTGACTTACACTTATGACGGCTGCTCAAATATTGGAAGACCGCTATCATGTCTCCCCTGGTCCTTGTCTTCCCTAGACTAGCCAAGCCCAGTTTCTGCAACCGTTCGTTGTATGTTTTAGCCTCCAGTCCCCTAATCATCCTGGTTGCTCTTCTCTGTACGTTTTCTAGAGTCTCAACCTCTTTTTTTAATAGATGGAACAGGTGTTGGAACAGGTCACAGGATTGATAAAGAAGGCACAACAAACACAACACAACTAGAGCAAAGAATGAGTGAGGAGAAAGGCAACCTTTCTACCCTACAGCTGCCTTAAACAGTGCCAGAAAGTCCAGTGGCCTCTTGAAAAAGCACCCTTGGGATAACCGTGACCTGGATGACTGGGAATTCTACAGACTCCATTCTCAAAACATAGCCATGCACCCCAGTTTATTTGGGGAAGCGATCATGTGACTCTAAGGCAAAAACCCAGAACAGAAATGGTTTAAGTCAGGAAGCCATTCAGCTCATAACCCTCTTGGTTTCTTAAACCATCTATATACAACAACAACACGCAACGAAGGGCTTTCTAGTCTCCAGATCAGAGATATCCAGTCCTGGCAACTTTTAAGACTGGTGGACTTCAATTCCCAGAATTCTAGGAATTCTGGGAGTTGAAGTCCACCAGTCTTAAAGCGGCCAAGGTTGGAGACCCCTGCATTAGTTTTCCTGTTCCAAAGTCAGTGAAGAAGACAAAGTGACAAAAGGGGATCATGTGACACCCCCCCCCCCCCAGACACTGTGACCATTGTTGTAATGACGAGGCAGTCGAGTGGTTTGATCATGAACAACTGAATCACGATGATCTTTATTGGAGTCTAGTCTTGCATTTATATATATATTTTTGGTTATCCTCCATCACTGGTTAACTTTGGTTACTGCTTAACTTTGGTTACTGTTTAGCACAGGAATCCACACAATTTATTATCTCTACTTAAAGTCTAACATATGTCTACTTCCTCTCTCTAATCTTCCTTTAGATCAGTGACTTTGTTTGCCTGAGTTGTATTTGCTTGGAAACATTCTTTATCTGAGGTTTGCCATCCGAGATTGGAACATTCCTGCAATTACAACTCGATAGAGGAGGAGGAGGAAGAGGAGGAGGAGAAGGAGGAGGAGGAGTGTTGTAATGACGAGGCAGTCGAGTTGCTTGATCATGATCAACTGAATCATGATGATCTTTATTGGAGTCTAGTCTTGCATTTATTCACATTTTTAATTATCCTCCATCACTGGTTAACTTTGGTTACTGCTTAACTTTCGTTACTGTTTAGCACAGTAATCCATACAATTCATTATCTCTAGTTAAAGTCTAACATACGTTGACTTTCTCTCTCTAATCCTCTTTTAGATTAGTGACTTTGTTTGCCTGAGTTGTATTTGCTTGGAAACATTCTTTATCTGAGGTTTGCCATCTGAGATGGGAACATTCCTGCAATTACAATTCTACAGACCGTCATGTGAGTCAGTGGCCAAGCATCCAGGTTTTGACCACATGATTCCTGGGGGGGATGCTGTATAATGGTCCTGGAGTGTGAAAAATAAACCTCTATGTCATTTAACTTCAACGTAAATTTTGGGCTCCATTGTGGTTGTAAGTCGAGGACATATGTGTCTCATGGGGACCACCACAATCATATTCAGGGGAATAGTCCTGCATCCAGTTTTGCCCACCACACTATAAAAAAGATGTTGAGACTCTAGAAAAAGTGCAGAGAAGAGCAACCAGGAGGATTAGGGGACTGGAGGCTAAAACATACAATGAACGGTTGCAGGAACTGGGCCTGGCTAGTCCAGGGAAGAGAAGGATCAGGGGAGACAGGAGAGCATCTTCCAATATTTGAGGGGCTGCCCCAGAGAGGAGGAAGGGGTCAAGCTATTCTCCAAGGCACCTGAAGGCCAGACAAGGAATAATGGATGGAAACTGAACAAGGAGAGATTTAACCTGGAAATAAGGAGAAACTTTCTGACAGTGAGACCCTCAACCCATGGAACAGAAGTTGCCCTCGGAAGTTGTGGGAGCACCATTACTTGAGACCTTCAAGAAGAGATTGGACTGCCATTGGTCAGAAATGGTGTAGGGTCTCCTGCTTGGGCAGGGGGTTGGACTAGATGATCTACAAGGCCCCTTTCATCTGTAATTCCACCTCCATTGTACATGTATCGTACGATGATCATACACATTACTACTGCACGTCCTCAGTGCTTCTACTCCATGCATTTAATGCCAGATACTAAACAATGGGGTTAGATTGGATGACCTACAAGGTCACTTCCAACTCTGTTATTCTGTATCTATCTATCTATCTATCTATCTATCTATCTATCTATCTATCTATCTATCTATCTATCTATCTTCCCACTTTCCTTCCTTTCTATCTATCTATCTATCTATCTATCTATCTATCTATCTATCTATCTATCTATCTATCTTCCCACTTTCCTTCCTTTCTATCTATCTATCTATCTATCTATCTATCTATCTATCTATCTATCTATCTATCTATCTTCCCACTTTCCTTCCTTCCTATCTATCTATCTATCTATCTATCTATCTATCTATCTATCTATCTATCTATCTATCTATCTATCTACCTACCTACCTACCTACCTATCTATCTATCTATCTATCTATCTATCTATCTATCTATCTATCTATCTATCTTCCCACTTTCCTTCCTTTCTATCTATCTATCTATCTATCTATCTATCTATCTATCTATCTATCTATCTATCTATCTATCTATCTTCCCACTTTCCTTCCTTCCTTCCTTCCTTCCTTCCTTCCTTCCTATCTATCTATCTATCTATCTATCTATCTATCTATCTATCTATCTATCTATCTATCTATCTATCTATCTATCTAATCTATCTATCTATCTATCTATCTTCCACTTTCCTTTCTATCTATCTATGTATCTATGTATCTATCTATCTATCTATCTATCTATCTATCTATCTATCTTCCCACTTTCCTTTCTATCTATCTATGTATCTATCTATCTATCTATCTATCTATCTATCTATCTATCTATCTATCTATCTATCTATCTCAATCTCTCTCTGTGTGTGTGTCTCTGTCTCTAACTGTATTATCTATCTATCTATCTATCTTCCCACTTTCCTTTCTATCTATCTATCTATCTATCTATCTATCTATCTATCTATCTATCTATCTATCTATCTATCTATCTATCTATCTATCTATCTTCCCACTTTCCTTTTTATCTATCTATCTATCTATCTATCTATCTATCTATCTATCTATCTATCTATCTATCTATCTATCTATCTATCTATCTATCTATCTATCTATCTTCCCACTTTCCTTTTTATCTATCTATCTATCTATCTATCTATCTATCTATCTATCTATCTATCTATCTATCTATCTATCTATCTATCTATCTATCTATCTTCCCACTTTCCTTTCTATCTATCTATCTATCTATCTATCTATCTATCTATCTATCTATCTATCTATCTATCTATCTATCTATCTTCCCACTTTCCTTTCTATCTATCTATCTATCTATCTATCTATCTATCTATCTATCTATCTATCTATCTATCTATCTATCTATCTATCTGTATCTATTGGTATCTATTGGTATCTATCTATCTATCTATCTATCTATCTATCTATCTATCTATCTATCTATCTATCTATCTATCTATCTGTATCTATTGGTATCTATTGGTATCTATCTATCTATCTATCTATCTATCTATCTATCTATCTATCTATCTATCTATCTATCTATCCATCCATCCATCCATCCATCCATCTACCATCATCTCACTACAGTATCTATGTATCATCTATCTATCTTCTATGAAGAACGGTTAAAGGAACTGGGCCTGGCTAGTCTAGGGAAGAGAAGGACCAGGGGAGACAGGAGAGCATCTTCCAATATTTGAGGGGCTGCCCCAGAGAGGAGTAAGGGGTCAAGCTATTTTCCAAAGGACCCAAAGGCCAAACAAGGAACAATGGATGGAAGGTGATCAAGGAGAGAGATTCAACCTGGAAATAAGGAGAAACTTTCTGACCGTGAGAATAATCAACCCATGGAAGGGAAGTTGCCTTCGGAAGTTGTGGGAGCTTCATCCCTGGAAGCTTTCAAGAAGAGACCGGATTGTCAGAAATGGTGTTGGGCAGGGGATTGGACTAGATGACATGCAAGGTCCCTTCCAACCAGTGGTGGGATTCAAATTTGTTTTTACTACGGGTTGTGTCGGCGTGGCTTGGTGGGCATTGCAAGGGAAGGATACCGTAAAATCTCCACTCAGAGGTGGGATTTGGCCGGTTCTCCAAACTACTCAAAGTTTCCACTACCGGTTCTCCAGAACTGGTTAGAACCTGCTGAATGCCATCTCTGCTTCCAACTCTGTTAATCTGTAATCCTACCTCCATCGTACTTGCATCATCCTACTGCAGATCCTCAGTCGTTCTCTCCGTGCCTTTCATGCCAGATGCTAAACAATGACAGCTGACCCACAACGGCAATAAGCAGGTCAACCGTCCTTCCTCACCCCCTCAATCCAAATTCTCCTATTGGGTGGGTGGGGTGTCCGCACAGGAGGCATTCATCCTCAAGATCGATGGGAAGAAGACAAAGGGGGCAGTCAAACGTGGTTGGTTTTGTCTCTATTTTGCGTCTCTTGCAAGTCACTGGATTTTTTATTTTTATTTTTCACCAGACCTTGAAAAATACACAAGCAGCCTTTTCTTTCTCCTATGGGAATCGTCACTCTGGAGGAGAAACAACCAGCCAAGTTCGGCCCTCAACCTTAACAAAGCTTTTGGTCGACAACATCTTCCCAAACCCACAAGGAAAACATGCCTTGCTTTTTTTAAACATACACACACACACACACACCTAATTTTTACAGTGCTAATACGGTTTGTGATGTGAGTCATGGCTTGTACGCCCACCTACTCCTTCCGTCCAGCACAGTAGGAAAGCCACAGTAAAAATCTCTCCTAAGGCCTTCTTTCCTTCCTTCCTTCCTGCCCTTCTTTCTTCTCTTTCTCTTTTTTCCTCTTCCTTCTTTCTTTCTTTCTTCCTTTTTTCTTCCTTCCTTCCTTCCTTCTTTCTTACCTTTCTTCTTTCTTCCCTTCCTTTCTTTTTCTCTTTCTTCCTTTCCTTCCTTCCCTTCTTTTATTTCCTTCCTTCCTTCTTTCTTCTCTTTCTCTTTTTTCTCTTCCTTCTTTCTTTCTCTCTTCCTTTTTTCTTCCTTCCTTCTTACCTTTCTTCTTTCTTCCCTTCCTTTCTTTTTCTCTTTCTTCCTTCCCTTCCTTCCCTTCTTTTATTTCCTTCCTTCCTTTTTTCTTTCTTTCTTTCTCTTTCTTTTTCTTTTCCTTCCTCTTTTCTTTCTCTCTTTTTTCTTCTTTCCTTCCTTCCTGCCCTTCTTTCCTGCCCTTCTTTCTTCTCTTTCTCTTTTTTCCTCTTCCTTCTTTCTTTCTCTCTTTCTTCCTTTTTTCTTCCTTCCTTACCTTTCTTTCTTCCCTTCCTTTCTTTTTCTTTCTTCCTTTCCTTCCTTCCCTTCTTTTATTTCCTTCCTTCCTTTTTTCTTTCTTTCTCTTTCTTTTTCTTTTCCTTCCTCTTTTCTTTCTCTCTTTTTTCTTCTTTCCTTCCTTCCTGCCCTTCTTTCCTTTCCTTCTTTCTTCTCTTTCTCTTTTTTCTCTTCCTTCTTTCTTTCTCTCTTTCTTTTTTCTTCCTTCCTTACCTTTCTTCTTTCTTCCCTTCCTTTCTTTTTCTCTTTCTTCCTTTTCTTCCTTCCCTTCTTTTATTTCCTTCCTTCCTTTTTTCTTTCTTTCTCTTTCTTTTTCTTTTCCTTCCTCTTTTCTTTCTTTTTTCTTCTTTCCTCCCTTCCTTTCTTTTCTTCTTTCTTTCATTTATTATTTTGTAATAAGAGGAAGCTGCAATGGTCACAAGTGTGAAAAATGGATGTCAGTCACGCTTTTTCACTGTCATTAAGTGAATGGTTGTAAAGTCAAGGAATACCTGTACAGGAAGTCCTCAACTGACAACAATCCGTTTTATGACCATTCGAAGTTACGACGGCACTGAAAAAAATTACTTAGGACCATTTTTCACACTTACGACTGTTTCAGCATCCCCACAGACACTTGATTTATATTCGGATCCTTGACGACTGACTCGTCCTTGTGACAGTTTGCAGCGTTCCCAGGGTCACCCAATCCCCTTTTGCGACCTTCTGACAAAGTCCACAGGGAAGCCAGATTCACTTAATGACCGTGTTACTCATTTAAACAACTGCAGTGATTCGCTTAATGACCATGGCAAGAAAGGTTGTAAAAGGGAAGGGTGGAGGGGAAACTCACTGAACAAATTTCTCACTTAGCAACTTAAATTCTGGCCTCCATTTTGGTCGTACGTTGAGGACCAGTGGAAAATCTTCCTTGTTGTATAATCAAGCTTATAAAACCTGTTCCTTGATGAAGATTTTTGTTTTAAAAGCAAGGTTTATACCAAGGATGGGTCTAATGTGTGGCACCTTTAAGGCCTGTGGACTTCAACTCCCAGAAGTCCCCAGCCAATTAAAAAGTCAATGAGTTAACAGGATAACAAAGTTGGAAGGGACCTTAGAGGTCCTCTAGGCCAACCCCCTCCTACCTTTGCACATGAAGGAAACTTTATACCAGGGATGTCCAACCTTGGCCACTTTTAAGACTTGTGGCCAAGATTTTAAGACCCACCCCCTTTCCCAGAATGCGTGGCCTTCATTACCCAGAATTCTGGGCTGGCTGGGGAATCTTGGGAGTTGAAGTCCACAGGTCTTAAAAGTGGCCAAGGTTGGACACTCCTGGTATAAAATCTCCTTCTTGAGCAGGTGGGTTGGACTATTGGACCTCTAAAGTCCCTTCCAACTTTGTTATCCTAATAATTCATTGGCTTTTTAAAAAAAAAATTAATAAATTTTTATTCTTTAAAAACCAAAAATACAAAACTCTCATTTCCATTAACAGTACTTGTGTCATTGTATATACAAAGTTTCTTGTTTTTGTGACTATACATCATTTTTATCCTTATTCTCCACCCATTTATACCACCTCTCCCATATCGCGTAATATTCTAAATCATCCTTGCCTCATTTGTCTAGCTCTACACAATCTATTATTTTATTTATTTTTTAATTAAAGCTTCATCTGGTGGTATTTTTACCACTCTTCCAACTTTGTGCAAAAGTGATTCTTGCTGCCATTCAGATGTGTACCGTGATGTCTCTTTTATTCGTGCTCAAATTCCCCTTTAATCATACCTAATAGGAATGTTTCTGATTCCAGTTTCAATCTATGGTTTGTCATCTCCAGAAACCATCTCTGTACCTTGTTCCAATACCCCTGGTATAAAGTCTCCTCCTTGAGCAAGAGGGGTTGGGATAGAGGACCTCTAAGGTCCCTTCCAACTTTGTTATCCTCTTAATTCATTGGCTTTTTAACTGGCTGGGAGTTGAAGTCCACAGGTCTTAAAAGTGGCCAAAATTGGACATTTCTCTTTTATACCTTCTTCTCCCCTACTCCTTCTCACACAAATGCCAGCCACTTAGCCCCTCCCCGTACGCCTCTCCCCCAGACCCAATACATTTCATTCAGAAAAAATTCAGAAAGGACCCTTTTATTTTGCACACCCAAAGCAGTTGCACCCTCTCCCACCCCTGGGAACTTCCCCCCTCCTCCGTGCCCCCAATTTTTTTTTTTTTTGACTTCCTGGTGCCCCAGCCGAAAGAAAAGTGGCACGAGGCCCAGTGTAACTTTCCAAGCCAGAAACTAAAATGTAGCCTTTTATATAGAGAGAGAAAGATCAACACATATTTTCATGGGGTTTTTTGGTCTTTTGGTTGATTATTTTTAAGGCGAGAGGTCAGGAGCCTCAGAATCAAACACCAAGCCACCATAAATCAATATTAATCAATCAATCAATAACAGAGGTCTTCAGGTTGAATAATCAATAAATAATGTGTTTAGATTGATTTTTTTTCTTAAGACAGAGAGGAAGAGAAGAGACCAAGAGCCCCAGAGTCCAATACCAGGCCACCGTAAATCAATCAATCAATCAATTAATCATGAAGGTCTTCAGGTTGAATAAATCAATAAATAATAAATGTGTTTGGTTTGATTTATTTTTCTTAAGGCAGAGAGGAAGAGAATACAGCAGGAGCCCCAGAGTCCAACATCAGACCACCATAAATCAATCAGTCAATCAATCAATCAATGAATCAATCACAAAGGTCTTCAGATTGAGTAAATCAATAAATAATATTTGGATCGAATTTTTTTTTTTCTTAAAGCAGAGAGGAAAAGAATAAGGCAGGAAGTCCCGGAGTCCAATACCGAGCCACAGTAAATCAATCTATCAACCAACCAACCAATCAATCAATCAAAGCAGTCTTCAGGTTGAATAAATAAACAAACAATGGTCTTTCTGTTGTTGTTTTCTTAAGGCAGAGAGGAAGAGAAGAGGGCAGGAGGTCCCATAGTCCAACATCAGGCTCCATAGTTTAATCCATCCATCCATCCAAACAGGTCTTTTGAGTTGAATGAACGAATAAAAAAGTAAATAAAGGTCTTAGACTTGATTATTTTTAAAGGCTGGGAGAAGGAAGGGAAAAGAGAGCAGGAGACCGGCAAATAAATAAACAAGTAAATAAAATAAATAAATACATGCAAACATGCATGCGCGCATGGACACACTGTAAACGTGGCTCTCGCCTGCCCCCAAAAAACCAAAACCAAAAACCCCAACAACAACAAATCACATCACTCGAAATGTCAAAACTCCCGTAAAAATAGCACAACCCCCCCCCAAAACTCACGACCACAGTTTGTTTTTTTGTTTTTTGTTTTTTTTGTTTACCTGCCCAGCTGGAAAGCAGCAAAGGCGCCAGGAGAGAGACCCACAGACCCCGGGAAACTGCACCGGCCATTTCCATCATCCTTTTCTTTCTTTCTTTTTTTGGACGCTGCCCGGAGTGGAGGAAGAAGATGAAGGACGGCAGCGACGACGAAGAAGAAGAAAAAAAGAAGGAAGGGAGGAAAAAAAAAATTTTTGAGCAGTGGAGGAAGGAGGGAGGGAGGGAGGACAAGCTGTGTGGGAAGGGGGCCGCTCTTGAGGTGAGGGAGGGGACAGGAAGGCAGCCAGCCAGCCTCCTTTTCCAAAATGGGGGTAGCTGGGTTTGCCAGTCCCAGTTCCTTGCCTGTCAGCATCGGAGGAAGGAAGGTGGGGCGGAGAGAAGAGGAGGACCAGCCCCAGATCTCCCTCTCTCCCCCTTCCTCCCTGCAAGCAAACAAACCCAGGACAAACAGAGAGAGAGTGAGACAGACAGAGAACGAAAGAGAGAGAGGGGGAGGGAGGAAGAGAGAGAAAGAAAAAGACAGAGAATGAGAGAGAGAGAGAGACTGAGAACGAGAGAGAGAGAAAGAGAGAGAGAGACAGACAGACAGACAGAGAGAACAAAAGAGAGAGAGAGACAGAGAGAACGAAAGAGAGAGACAGACAGACAGACAGAGAACAAAAGAGAGAGTGAGACAGACAGAGAACGAAAGAGAGAGAGAGTGAGACAGACAGACGAAAGAGAGAGAGGGGGAGGGAGGAAAAGAGAGAAAGAAAAAGACAGAGAACGAGAGAGAGAGAGAGAGAGAGAACGAGAGAGAGAGAAAGAGAGAGAGACAGACAGAGAGAACGAAAGAGACAGACAGAGAACGAAAGAGAGAGAGAGACAGACAGAGAACGAAAGAGTAAGACAGACAGAGAACGAAAGAGAGAGAGAGTGAGACAGACAGACGAAAGAGAGAGAGGGGGGAGGAAGAGAGAGAAAGAAAAAGACAGAGAACGAGAGAGAGAGAATGAGAGAGAGAGACACAGAGAGAGACAGACAGACAGAGAGAACGAAAGAGAGAGAGAGACAGACAGACAGAGAGAAAGAGAAATCTGTAAACAAACAAACCCGGATCAGACATCCATCCATCCATCCATCCATTCATCCATCTATCTATCTGCAAGAAAACAAACAAACCCAGATCAGAAAGATAGAAATAGAGACAGAGAGAGAGGGAGGGAGAGAGGAAGGAAGGAAGGAATGGGAATATTTGGGGGGGGGGTCTCTGGCACCCTCTGACCTGCGTTTGTTTGCTTGCAGAGGTTTCGGCGGATTAGATGCGCGCTGCTCTTGTTCCCCAGTTTGGGTCCCGAAACGTCTGCACAAGCAAACAAGCCAGCTTGGAGAGCTCCGAAGAGACCCCCTCCGCTCCGCCTCCCACCTCCCCCAGTCCAAGTCCAGTAACTGGGAAGAATAGAATTTGCGACCGCTACCCCCAAAGTCCCCGGCGTTTCTCCTCCGTCCGAAGGTGGCCAGACTGGGGGTTAGTAGGGGAAGGGGCTTTCAATCCGGAGTAGTTCATAAATCCGGGCTAAAGTCACGGTGAGGGGGGCCGGGGGTGTGTGGAAGGGCATGCGGGGGGAGGAGGCAAAGGAAGGGGCTCTCGGGAAGTCTGAAGACACCCCTCCCCACTTCTCAAAAAGAGATTGGGAGGCGCGTCCGCGCGCCTTCCAACCTCCCACGCTTCCTCGAGACCCCCAACCCACCCATTCATTCCCCCACTCACCGGGTTGTGGGGGGGGGAAGAGGGGGGGCGCCGGCGGGAGAAGGCGACCCCCCCCCCGTTGGCTTCTTGATCCGGGGATCCGAGCCGGGCGACCCCGATCCAAGCCCGGAGGGGTGGGGGCTTCCCGAGGGCTCGGTTACCGCTGAAGCCCCGGGAGAGATGAACACAGCCCGGGGAAGTCAGGCTGGGGGGGGGGGGGTTGTAGGTGTGGGTGGGTGGAGCCCACTTTGCCCGCAAGCAGCCAGCCGGGAAGAAGAGAGAGAGAGAGAGAGAATGGGGAGGAAGGAAGGGAGGAGGAGGAGGAGGGGGGGGCTGGGCTTTCACCTCGGCCGCCCCCGCTGGCTCCTGCCTCGCTCCTCAGCTCGCCGTCTGTGTGGCTGCCGGTTGAGCAAGAGAAGAAGACCCCTCCGCAACCCCCAAGGCACAAACACACACGCAGAGACTTCTGTTGCCTAGCATTGGCTGGGCTCAGTTTGGAGGGGAAGAGGAGTGGGAGGCTGTGGAGGGGTGGAGAGGCAGACGTCCCCTCCTCCATCTCCTCCCTCCTCCTCCTCCTCCTCCCTCGCCCCCCACGGTCTCTATCCCTCCCTCCTTCCCACCGCCTCCCTCCTCTTCCCCCCTTTTCGAGGAAGGGGCTCCCCGCTTGCAGGAGCGCCTGGATTCTTGCAAGTTGCAAGCTGGAAGAGAGAGCGGAGTTGATTTGAGGAGGGGGGGGAGAAGGAAAGAGAGGGGGGGGGACCGGAGTTGCTGCAGGGCTGTAAGATTTGGGGGGGGGGGCGGCGGGCAGGCTAAGGTCACCCCTGCAGGCGGGGCGGGGGGGGGGTTTCCCTTAAGGTGGGCTGCTGGGGAGGGTCCGCAGCGTTTTCCCCTTGCCCGGTTGGTTGGTTGCGGGAGGGGGGGCGATGTGGGAGGAAAGCCCCGCCTGCACCGCGCCCCACCCCGCTGCATGGAAGATCCTGCCGAGGAGGGGGGAAGCGGGGGGGGGAGCTGCTCCTCCCGGCCCCGCGGCGGTGCCAGCCGTTTCCCCCTCCCCCTGCCCCGGAAAGTGCCGGCCGAAGCCCGGGGGTGCAGAAAACCTACCTCCTCCCCGCGATCCCTTGGCGGAGCTCGCCCCTTTGACTTTCGGCAAGCGTCCCAGCGGTTGGGTTGGATCTGGAAGGAGGGAAGGGAGGACGGGGGGGGGGGGGGGCAGGAAATCGGCAAGAGGCGGAGGGACGGTCAAAGCTCCGCGAAAGAGGAACCGGCGGCGGGTAGGCCGGGCACGGTCTCTGGAGGGCTGGAAAGGGCAGAGAGGGTGGAGGGAGGGGAGGGAGGAAAAGTAGATAAGCAGGAGGGACGGAGGAAAGAGAAGGCAGAGAGAGAAAGAGGAAGGAAGGAAGGAAAAGTAGATCAGCAGGAGGGAGAGAGGAAAGAGAAGGCAGGGAGAGAAAGAGGAAGGAAGGAAGGAAGGAAGGGAAAAGAAGAGGGAGGGAGGGAGGAAAGGCAGTCAGGAAGGGAGGAGGGTAGAAGGAAGGAAGGAAAAGTAGATAAGCAGAAGGCAGGGAGAAAGAGAGGTGGAAGGAAGGAAGGAAAGAAGGAAGGAAAAGTAGATAAGCAGGAGGGAGAGAGGAAAGAGAAGGCAGGAAGGCAGGGAGAGAAAGAGGAAGGAAGGAAGGAAAAGTAGATAAGCAGGAGGGAGAGAGGAAAGGCAGGCAGGCAGGAAGAAAGGCAGCAGGAGGGAGGGAAGTGGAAAGAAGGAGGGAAGATAGAGGGGAGGCAAGAAGGAAGGGCAGAAGGAAGGGAAATGGAAAGGAGGAAGAGAAAGGAAGGATGGAAGGAAGGAAGAGAGAGAGCAGACAGGTTGGAAGAAAGGGAGAAAGGAAGGAGGCAGTACAGAAGGGAAAAAGAAAGGAAGGAATTGAGGGAGGCAGGTGGAAAGAAGGGCAGGAGGAAGGAAGGAAGCAGAGAGGAAATAAAGTTCCGCCATTGTCGTGAAATCTGGAGTGGCATTACGGCCACGCAGGGTCATATTGTGGTCTGTTCCATCCGAGAAAGTGAGAACCCTTCTACCCCATGGAAGGGAGGGCAGTGCTGACCCTCTCAAGCAGCCCCATTTCCAAGGATTCTGGACTTTGCAGCTTCTCAACTGCCTTGGCTTCCCCCTTGAACTTAGTAAAGAAAATATCTGCCTTGCTCTGTTTGTAGCATGTGTGCAAAGCTTATTTTTTTTACCCCTGGTTAAGATTGATGGACTTCAACTCCCAGAATTCCTCAGTCAACAAAGCTGGCTGGGGAATTCTGGGAGTTGGAAGTCCACCTGTGTAAAATCGCCAGGGCTGAGAAACACAGCATTCAAGTCAGAGTAGGTTTGCAAAGTAATATTGTAATAATATTGTTAATATTATATGAATGCATAATATATTGTAAGCCACCCAGGGCTCCTTGATATGGAGATGAGTGGCCTTACATTTAATAAATTTAGTAACTTTGAGCCACTCACCAGGAGACTGTGAGTTCTAGTCTCACCTTAGTCATGAAAGCAGGCTTGGTGACTGAACCAATAACCAGGAGACAGTGGGTTCTAATCCTGCCTTAGGCACGAAAGCAGGCTGGGTGATTTGCTAGTCTATCTTAGCCCAGCCCACCTCACAGGGTTGTTGTTGTAGGGAAAGTAGGAAGAAGAGGTATTAGGTACGTTAAGTGCTTTGCATTGTTTATAAAAATAAACAAATATGGGGTGTAAGTAAATAAACAAATGACACATGATGCCATTCTGGTTTCTCTCAAGAGGCCATGAGGAACCCATCAGATGAGGCTGCAGAAATAATAGACCAAGCTTACGCAACGTCTAACATTGCATCGAAACAAATTCTGTGGTAGCTGAGAAAGGTTGTATAAATCGTTTGTGGAGAACAAGCCTGGCTCTGTAGGCTATGCAAAATGACTTCTGTTTTCTGCATTTTCCGGGAATCGTTGCAGCCTTACACGAGAGCAACACTTTAGAGATGGAGACATGCTTAGAATAACAAGGGTTGGAAGGGACCCTGGAGGTCATCTAATCCAGTGGTCGCCAATCAGTGGGCTGGACCACTTGTGGTCCGCGAAAAAACTTGGGTGGTCGACAGAGAAATGTCCCCCCCCCCAAAAGCAATTAATCCAGGCTGTGCGGGAACACAAGGCTTGTGTCGCTTGCATTGCGAACAATACGAGGTAGTGAGGGGAGGGGGGAAAGGACAGAGTGGAAGAACTTGCTCCACTCACCCCACTCGCCTGGCCTGGCCACCGGGCTGCTTCTTTCTGCTTCTTTCTTCTTCTGATTTTGGCTGCAGGCAAGGAAAGCAGCCAAAGTCTTTCTTTCTCTCCCCCCAAACTCTGCCAGAAATGAGTCTGCAAGGCCTCCTGCTCCAAGAGGCTGTGTTGGCATGATAAATCTCACAAAGACTCCTTTCTGGCAGAGTTTGGGGGAGAGAAAGAAAGACTTCTGCGGCTTCTGCTGCTTTCCTTGCATGAAGCCAAAAGTCTCTCTTTCTTTCTTTCTCTCTCTCTCCCCCTGAGAACGGAGCTGGAGACGGTATCCTGTGATCCCAAATAAAGAACGATCGATCAGTAAGAAAACGGGGTGAAAAATTTTCCTGCAGACTTTTTGGGGGATTTTCTCAGGGTCTCTGGTCCGCGGGATTGAAAATTATGGGTTTGGTGGTCCCTGAGATCCAAAAGGTTGGTGACCCCTGGTCTAAAGGTACAAAATTTGGCTGGGGAGTTCTGGGAGTTGAAGTCCACAAGTCTTAAAGTAGCCAAGTTTGAACACCTTGGTTTAAAGTCCACCAGTCTTCAAAGTGGCCAAAGTTGGAGATGCCTGGACTAGACATACTCAATTCCTGCAATCGTTTGTTGCATGTTTTAAGCTCCAGCCCTTTAATCAACATCCTCTTCTCTCTTTTCTAGAGTCTCAACATATACGCTAGTGATAAATAGTCCTTCTCTATCTCCGGTTATGATAAATGGTTGCCTTTTTATGTGGGTAAAAGCTGCAACCGGTCAATATGGTAAAGGAATCTTTCTGCTCTTCTCATAATGCACATTTCAGAAAAAGTTTATTTTGCCTGAATAGAAACTCTGAACCCTTCGGTGTGACTATATTTGCAGCTGTGCCCCCATCTTTTCCATTCTCGGTTCAAAAATCTCACACTGTCGGGCCAGAAATGCATTCTCACACAAATCAATTAACTGGGCCGTTTAAAGACTGGGCACCTAGCTGCCATCTGTTCTGACCTAGGCTTCCTTAGAAAGCATAAAACACAATCTTAGTCCCGGCAAAACCTCTTTTATTTCCATGGCTGTGAATTCCGCTCATTCCCAGCGTGCAAGGCTTCACAAACAGTCTTTCAGGAGAATGTTTATAAACACTCACCTTGTCACACTTGGGATGCAGCCAGAGACCAAATGGCCAAGCATAGGGCAAGGCCAAACATGGCACAGAGTCAAACAGAACTTTACAAAGCTTGAATTGACCAGACAAACTAATTGCTTCCTGCAAAAGCTCATATCCCATTCGCTCCTCTTTTATGTCCCATGGGAGGGGCCAATCATCTCTGAGGTGTGACCTTACTCCTGAATCAACCATGCTGTTATGTATGTAGATAGTTAAAATAAAAGCGAGCTTGGGGTAAAGTGTAGGGTTCTGGCCCTGCACTTCTGATTGGTTGTTAAGCGGCTCGATTGGATTGGTTGAGCTCAGAGAATCCGATTGGCCCTTAACGAAGGACTCTTATTGGTTCTGGAGCTAGCGTCTTACAGCTCCCTATTGGTTATTTCGTATTAAGGTTGCCTATATAAGGCAGAGTTGTTGTTATAAAAGTTTTTAAGTCACTATGTAATAAAGAGTTGAAAGTTCACCAACTAAGACTGTCTCCATTCATTCACCCATGCCTGAAACTATTACACTGGCAACGAGGATGGGATCTGGAGACATCTAATCTTAAGGAACTTGGAAGAAAAACAGAGCACGTGTTAAGACGGCGCCACCAACGGAAACCATGTCCAGCGGCATCGTACCACCCGCTCCGTTCGATCCAAACCAAGAGGATTGGGAATCCTACATGGATCACTTCCAAATGTTCCTCGAAATGAACAACCTGAAGGACGCCACACCAGCCAAGAAGCGGGCGCTGTTCCTGACGTACTGCGGCCCGGCTGTCTTTAAAATGGCGAAAGCACTCGCAAAACCTCGAGAAGTGAAAGCAATAAGCTGGGATGACCTCGAACCTCTCCTGAGAGACCATTACGCGCCAACCGTTCCTACACTCGTGAGACGCCACGAGTTCTATCAACGAAGCCAACAAAAAGGAGAGAGTGTGGCTGACTTCGTGGCAGACCTCCGACACTTAGGAGGCCTCTGCGGGTTCGCAGATTTAGATGAAGCACTGAGAGACCGGTTAATTCTGGGATTAGATGCACTAGGCATGCAAAGCAAGCTGATGGCGAAAGGCGACATCGGCCTTGCTGACGCCATCACCGAAGCCACTGCTGCTGAGGCGACCAAAAAGTCCGCGGCGCAACTACGGCAAAGCTGAAACCCAACAACTCCACCGACAGGCGACCTTTTATCCAAGTCAAAAGAGCAGCTCGTTACGATGCACCACGAGGACCTCTCTTCGTCGTCAGACAGCAACGAAGAAGGGGTCCATCGAATGCGGTCTGACCGGGATCCTCGCCCTAAGCCCTTACGCCCTTGCGCTGGCTGTGGAGCAAACCATGCCAGGGCCGAATGCAAATTCCGCGACGCACTCTGCTATGAGTGCGGAAAACGAGGCCACATCAGTCGAGTCTGTCGCAGTTTACCGGGACCAAGTCAGGCCTCAAAGGGAACCCACTTTTGCCAATCGGCAGGAAACCGTCCTGTAAGGCGAGATCCAGCAAATCACTCCTACAGATATCGAGCGTTGCAGAAAGAAGAGGCTCACCATACTATCACTATAGGTCACGCCTCAGCCATAGATGCTAAGAAGATTCGAGTTACAGTAGCCATTGAGAACCAACCTTGCCACATGGAGGTCGATTCGGGATCGTCCCTCTCGATGGTGTCGTGGAAGACATTAAAGCAACTCATTCCTACCATCCAACGCCAAGACCTTCGAATGCAACGTCTCATCCTTAAAGACTACCAAGGGAATCGGATCCCTGTGGTAGGGTCTTGTCGAGTCCACGTCTTGTTTAAAAAGCATACGGCATACTTACCTCTAACGATCTTCGATAGGGACAGGCCTAGTTTGTTGGGCCTCCAATGGTTTGCGCCACTCGGCATCGAAGTAGCCGGCGTGAACCGAGTCGGTGATTGCGAGTGGGAGGAGGACCTTATTTCTGAATTCAGCGATGTCTTCGCAGATCGTCTGGGCGAGTATAAGGGGACCCCAATTTCGTTTAGCCTCGACCCTAAGGTCGCCCCGATCCGTTTAAAGCCCCGTCGAGTTCCGTTCGCCCTTAAGGCCAAGATAGATGAACAACTTGACAAACTAATTAAACAAGGGGTACTGCAACCCATTGATCATTCTCCATGGGAAACTCCTATTGTAACCCCCATTAAGCCAGATGGGTCAATCCGAATCTGTGGGGACTACCGGGCCACTCTAAACCACGCCCTCCAGCAAAACGCGTATCCAGTGCCGGTGGTGCAGCACCTCCTTCATTCCCTGGGAGGCGGAAAAGTTTTTGCTAAATTAGATTTAGCTCAAGCCTATCAACAATTGCCTGTGGACGATAAAACAGCCCAAGCTCAAATGATAGTAACGCACAGAGGTGCTTTTAAATGTACCCGATTGCAATTCGGGGTAAGTGTAGCCCCGGGAATATTCCAAAGTTTAATGGAACGATTATTGCAGGGAATCAAGGGCGTGGTTCCGTATTTTGATGACGTGTTAATTGCAGCTCCGAGTAAAAAAATTCTGCAGAATCGTTTAAAATGTGTTCTTAAAAAATTCCAAGAAGCGGGACTGAAAGTAAAAAGGGATAAATGTCATCTGTATACCGACAGTGTTGAATTTCTAGGTTATCGCATTGATAATCAGGGTATTCACCCTACTGAGAGTAAATTAAGGGTGATAAAAAATGCTCCCAGACCCCGTAACAAAACATATCTCCAGGCATTTTTAGGCCTTATCAATTTCTATAATGTGTTTTTACCGCATAAGGCGACTGTGGCTGAACCGTTACACCAGTTATTAGATAAGAAAGCATTGTGGGTTTGGGGTTACCGAGAGGAAAAAGCGTTTCGAAATGTAAAAGATTTACTTACATCTGATTATGTACTTATGCAATATAATGAAACATTACCATTGATTATAACTTGTGATGCCTCACCGTTTGGGGTGGGCGCCATTCTGAGCCATGTGCTGCCTAATGGGAACGAGGCCCCCGTTGCATACTTTTCGAAGACTCTTTCCCATGCAGAACGTAACTATGGACAAATAGATAAGGAAGCTCTTGCAATTGTGTCAGCCGTAAAAAAATTCCATGAGTATGTGTATGGAAGGACATTTACCATTGTAACTGACCACAAACCTTTATTGGGGATAATCGCTGGGGACAAACCAACCCCCTATATATTGTCCCCAAGAATGACTCGTTGGTCAGAGTTCCTAGCTGCTTATAATTATCGATTGTTACATCGCCCGGGGAAAGCCATTTCCCACGCCGACGCACTCAGCAGAGCACCGCTACCAGAGACTCTCGACGATCCGGCACCAACAGTATCTGCGTTACAAATCGAGACGCTCAACTCACCCCCTATGACCGCTCGAGATATCGCGAGAGAGACCAGACGAGACCACACCCTAGCTCGGGTCCTAGGCTGGGTAGAACGTGGATGGCCATTGGACCAGGTCCCAGATGATTTCGCGCCATTTAAAACAAGACAGACTGAACTTTTTTCGCAAAAAGGCTGTGTCATCTGGGGCGATAGAGCGAAAGACGCTGTTACAAATTTTGCACGAAGGACATCCCAGGATCGTGCGGATGAAAGCACTCGCACATAGCTACGCTTGGTGGCCAGGCATGGACCGACACATCGAGCAATGGGTCAAGGTCTGCACTAAGTGCCAACAAACCAGCAATGCACCGCCAAAAGCTGCACCGACTGAATGGGAGACGCCATGCGGGCCCTGGTCCAGAATCCACCTGGATTTCGCAGGGCCCATTAAAGGACATACATTGCTGTTGACTGTCGATGCATACTCTAATTGGTTAGAAATTCATCGAATGACCAATACAACCTCCGAAGCAGTCATTAAAGTCCTTAATAGACTCTTTGCAACTCATGGATTGCCGGACGTCCTGGTGTCCGATAACGGACCACAGTTTACAGCACTAATGTTTGAACAGTACCTTGCTGATAATGGCATCCGCCATGCGCTCACCTCGCCTGCGCATCCTGCTACCAACGGCCGCGCAGAACGCATGGTCCAATTTGTAAAAAAGACTTTGCAAAAAGTGGACTATGATAATATTGACGAAAAAATAAACCGCATTCTACTTCTACAACACATCACTCCGCACAGCGTAACCGGCAGAACTCCCGCAGAACTTCTCATGGGGCGAAAACTCCGTTCCCGCCTCGACCAACTGCACCTTGCTTACGAGCCAGAAAAGCCTGCAGGATCCAGCGGACGCTACCATACCTTCAAGGTAGGCAACCCCGTTTATGCAAGAAATTTATCGGGCGACCCAGTTTGGATTGAAGCAACGATAATACGTGAGACTGGGCCCAAATCCTATATTGTAAGATGTGTTGATGAAAGACTGTGGAAACGACATATTGACCAATTATGGTCACGACTCATATCGGCCAGCCAACAACTCCCCTATGACCAAACTGAGGGGGGGAAGGAATGGAAGAAGATGACATTCCAGGGAACCTGTTCCAAGAGACCGATGGAACAAGTGAAACTCAGGAAATGGAGCAGGAGGAAGAATCGTACGCTCCAAGGGAAATCACACCAGAACGAGAAGCTGAGCCACTGCAAAACAACAGCCTACCTCAACAGGACTGCATGCAGCCAGTCCAAAGAAAATCTGATAGACCCAAAAGACAACCGTCCTATTTGAAGGACTATATAGTCACACCATAATTGAGGAGCCAGGGGGAAGGGGTGTTATGTATGTAAATAGTTAAAATAAAAGCGAGCTTGGGGTAAAGTGTAGGGTTCTGGCCCTGCACTTCTGATTGGTTGTTAAGCGGCTCGATCGGATTGGTTGGGTTCAGAGAATCCGATTGGCCCTTAACGAAGGACTCTTATTGGTTCTGGAGCTAGCGTCTTACAGCTCCCTATTGGTTATTTCGCATTAAGGTTGCCTATATAAGGCAGAGTTGTTGTTATTAAAGTTTTTAAGTCACTATGTAATAAAGAGCTGAAAGTTCACCAACTAAGACTGTCTCCATTCATTCACCCATGCCTGAAACTATTACACGTGCTGTCTCAATTGTTCTTGTCTTCTGGTAGCCCTGCGCATCTGCAGGCTGGAAATTGGTTCCAAAAGCTCCCCTGCCTCACTGCTGTCCGAGCCCGAAGGCAGCTGATGACTGCCAGCCTGCCCTGGCCCCACCTCTGCCTCCGATGCAGAGCCCTCATGCAAACCCTCCTCAGACTCCAAGACTGGCCCGGGTTCTTTACCCAACCTCCTCACTACCGTCCGATTCTGCTGCCAGCTCCATCAGCCACTGGTGGGCCACAACACTATCACTCAACAAGCCATATTGGAGATTTTGTTAACCCAGCCTGCTAGGTTCATTTAAGTTTATTATATTGTGCAAACCCAGAAAAAAATAGTTTAATTCGAGAATCAGGTTAAGTGTCTGGGGTTGAACTTAGCTGTCAAATCCAAGACGCGGTATTTATGTCACAAACCCTTCTAGCAAAGTATGGCTGGTGTTGGGTTTAACCATGGTTTGTTTACTGAGCCACATCCCACTGGGCTCACTGAACACAACAAGCTGTGATTCATGGCTTTAAGGCCACAGGGTCCATTGTAATGCAATTGCAGAATTGCTGGCCATGAAAAGCCTGCATATAGCAATAGCACTTAGACTTATATACCGCTTTCTAAGCAGTTTACAGAACTAGCCTCTTGCCCCCAACAATCTGGGTCCTCATTTTACCCACCTCAGAAAGATGGAAGGTTGAGTCAACCTCGACCTTGGAGGGATTTGATCTGCCAAATTGCAGTAGGAATAGCTTGCAGTACTGCACTCTAACCACTGCACCACCAAAACTCTTAATTAATACAATTAAAATTATTATAATTCCCCCATGGTGATAAAATGGCGACAATACATAACAACATCCTTGTTTTCTGGTTAGTGGGTGAAGACGGACATATTAAGATCAGGGGTGGGATTCCAAAATCCCAGCAACCGGTTCGCTGCCCAGTTGCTGGGTGGACGTGGCCTATCAGAACTTCCATGAGCGCCATTTTCCTCCTTCCCCAGAGCCTGGAGGCTTCCCTCGGGCCTCCAGGAGGGCGAAAACAGCCTCCCCCCAGCTCCGGAAGCCGGAAATAGGCCCGTTTCTGGACTTCCGGAACTTCCGGGTCGGCCCGATTTTGGCCCTCCCAGAGTCTCCACACAGATCCTGCACTTACCTGCATCCAAAATATGGAGATTCCGGGGAGGGGAGGGGAGCAGAAGGGAGGGTAAGGCCAGCCAGTTGGTTCAACTACTGCAGTGGTGACTAATCTTTTTAAGCTCCTGTGCTGAAAAATGGGCCTGGAAATACAGGAAATGATGAAACCGGCCTGTTTTTCGGCCTCCTAGGGCTGCAGAGGCTTCCCTTGAGCCTCAGGGAGGCCGAAAAAGGCCTGAAACGGGCTGAAAATCAGCTGGGAGGCATGCGCATGCACAACGAGGTAAGTTTGCCTGGGGCAAACTTTGTGCCCGCACAAATGGCTCTGTGTGCCACCTGCGGCACGTGTACCTCAGGTTCGCCATCATGGAACTACCAGTTTGTTCGAACTGGTCCGAACCAGTAGATTTCTACCCCTGTATTAGATCCTGGTTTGGACACAAGCAATCATCCATTGCTGGCTAGAAGAGCAATCCATGAAAATGACAGGTAGACCTCAACTTACAACCATTCCTTTGAAGTCACAACGGCAACTGAGAAAAGTAATTTCACCGTCATAAGTGTGAGGATCATCGTAATTTCACCGTCATAAGTGTGACAATGGCAGCATCCCAGGAGTGTCGGGAATCATGATTTACATCCTCCCAGCTGGTTTTCAACAAGCGAAATCAAGGGAGACAGCCAGATTCAGATAATGGCGGTGTATTTCTGTTACTGACTGCAGGGACACACAAGGAATTCGTCTTGGTGTAAATGCTCTCAGTATATACATGAAAGTATACATGAAAGTATACATGAAAGAAAAGATACATTTGTCAGGAGTCGAGAATCATAAGGTGGGGGATCAACCTATTTTCCAAAGCCCCCAGAGACAAGACAAGATGGATGGAAACTGATCAAGGAGAGAAATGCTCCAACCCTGCAAGTTTTTACAAGAGACTGGACTGGTCCATTCCAGCTCTATTCTGTTTGAGCAGAGGGGTGAACTAGAAAATCTCCAAGTACCTTCCAGCTCCTATTCTGCAGAGGGATGGACTAGAACAGGGGTCTCCAACCTTGGCAACTTGAAGACTTGTGGACTTCAACTCCCAGAATTCCTCAGCCAGCTGGCTGGGGAATTCTGGGAGTTGAAGTCCTCCAGGCTTCAAGTTGGCAAAGTTGGAGACCCCTGGACTCGAAGATCCCCAAGGTACGTTCCAGCTCCTATTCTGCTTCAGCAGGGGGCTGGACTAGAAGACCTCCAAGGTCCCACCTCTATTCTGCTTGAGAGGTGGGTTGGACTGGAAAAACCTCAAGATCATTTCCAGCTCTATTTTGCTTGAACGGGGCTGGACTAGAAGACCTCCGAGGTCCCTTCTAGCTCCTATTGTGCTTGATCGAATGCCAATTCTGGTCCTTACTGGCGGGCTGTCGATAGAGGGAGAGACAGAATTGAATGCAGGTTTTTTTTCCCCCCCATCTGTCTTGCAACTCCTATATGTCTTTTTTTCCCCCCACACCAAGAATGGAGCCATTGATTCTTCTAGCTCCTGGACTGATCTGCGATACGGACCCTTAAATAGGGGTCTGTCTGTCGGGTGGTACTGACACCCTCCTAGCTCCTCCGGGGATGAGTGGGTGGTATTGTCTGCTGGAGAAGAGGGAACCGTCGCCACGCTCCAGAGCTGTACCAAAATCCCCAACGGATGAGGTGAGCTGAGACCATCAAATACACACACACACACACACACACACACACACACACACCAGGCAAGGGAAAGGATAATATTTGTCATCACAATTTTTCCAGCAAAATTTTTTTTGGATAACCCTTCAGAGCACATGGCGCTGAAAGAGAAAAACATTCTAATCATAGAATAGAATAGAATAGAATAGAATAGAATAGAATAGAATAGAATAGAATAGAATAGAATAGAATAGAATAGAATAGAATTCTTTTATTGGCCAAATGTGATTGGACACACAAGGAATTTGTCTTGGTGCAAATGTTCTCGATGCACATAAAAGAAAAGATACATTTGTCAAGAGTCAAGAATCATCAGGTACAACACTTAATGATACTCATAGGGTAAAATAAGCAATTAAATCATACTTGGAGACAGTCAATAAAATAGAATAGAAGAATAGAATAGAATAGAATAGAATAGAATAGAATAGAATAGAATAGAATAGAATAGAACAGGAATAGGAATAGGAATAGGAATAGGAATAGGAATAGGAATAGACTTCTCTATTGGCCAAGTGTGATTGGACACACAAGAAATTTGTCTTGGTGCAAATGCCCTCAGTGTACATAAAAGAAAAGATTCATTCTTCAAGAATCATCAGGTACATTTAATGATAATCATAGGGTACAATAAGCAATCAAATCATACTCGGAAACAGTCCTTATAAATTGTAAGGATACAAGCAGCAAGGTTACAGTCATACAGTCACAAGTGGGAGGGGATGGGTGATAAGGAATGATGAGAAGATGAACAGTAATAGTAGTGCAGTCTTTGTAAATAGGTGGACAGTGTTGAAGGAATTACTTGTGTAGCAGAGGGATGGCACTGGGGAAAAAAACTCTCCTTGAGTCTAATTGTTCTGGTGTGCAGTGCTCTATAGCATCATTTTGAGGGTGTGAGTCAGTTGCCAAGCATCTGAATTTTGTTCACGTGACCATGGGGATGCAGGGCAATAAAGATCAGGTCAGAAACAGCACCAGAATGTTTCCTTCCTGCCTTCCTTCCAGGATGAACCCTGTCAAGTGGAAAAAAAGAAAAGGAGATTTTCTTCCAATAACCTGTTCTCCGAACTGCTTCGAAAGTTAACAACCAGTTCTCGCGAACAGGTGCGAAACTGGTTGAATCCCACCACTACACCGCGGATAGAAGTGGGCCGCACATACTGTTACAACAGGTTCACCGAAAATGTGTGTCGTGTCCGCAAAAAGACGCTCAGAGTCGGTGACTATCATTCAAGCTCTTTATTAAACCGTTGTGTACCGAACCGGCGAAAAGGAAAAAGCCCGTGGCTTTTATTCTTTTCGCTGCGGCGGCCGCGGCCAATGGCAGCGATTCAAGTCTCCCGCTCTTGGAGCGAGCCAATCGCGGGAGACTTCAATCGGGCCAATCAGCGCGGCTCGCCTGGCCAATCAGAAATCCCCGCGCCTTAGCCAATCAAGGCGTGGGGATTTCGAGTATTCAAATTCAGGACAGAACACCCCTCCCCTCTTGGTATGGTCCATCACGTAGCGTAGTCACGCAGGTAGGCGGGGCTCCGTCTAGTCCTAGTTGACCTGCGCAACTCAGTTTCAAGCTGTATCTCGGCCGGAGCGGTCATCTTTTTGGCTGCTCCTCCCTCTGTGTGAACCGGCTGGATGATCGGGCCGGTTCGTTCTCCGTGGCTCCCGCCTGGGCCTACCGGGTCGGTTGAGCTGTGGGTTTCGCCGCTCCCGCTTGGTTTCTCCGAGTCGGTTGAGCTGGCCAGGTGGTTCTTCTCCGGAGGGGACTCGCGATGGCTGCGTTCCGGTGAGTATTTTTGGATTTTTTCTTGCGCTATTTTATTCGGGTGTTCCCTCCCCCCTTGGTTCGAGTCTTGGGGGTTGAGGTCTGTTGCCGTACGTGACCAGAGCTGGTCGATGTGTCGTTTCCAGGCTCGCCTGTCGGTGGTTTGGAGCCGGTACGACCGTGGACCGGTGATTTGAGTGATGACGGCTGGGATCCATAGGGGGTCCCCCGTCAGATTTTTGGCGTAAACTAAGTCACCGGGGGCAAATGTCCGGTATTTGGAGCTGGAGTCTGGGGGCCGCTCCGGGTTGTAAGTCGGGTGCAACCTGTCGAGTGGGGACCTCAGCTTCCTGCCCATTAACAGTTCGGCTGGGCTTTTGTTGGTAGTGGTGTTCGGGGTGATGTGTTGTATGAAGAGGAGTTTATTGATTTTGTCGTTGATCTCCCCGTGGTCCATTTTCCGGAGGGTTTTTTTAGTAAACTGGACCATCCGTTCCGCTCTACCGTTCGCCGCCGGATGCGCCGGTGCTGTTAATGCGTGGCGGATGCCCCTCTCCGCCAAGAACCTTTCAAACTCGAGGGAAGTAAACTGGGGCCTGTTATCTGAGACGACGACGTCTGGGAGGCCGTGCGTGGAAAACAGTTTACACAGTTCTTTGATGACGGCCTCCGTGGTAGTGGATTTCATGTTGCTTACTTCCAACCAATTGGAGTAAGCGTCGACTGTGATCAGAAAAGTATGCCCATTCGTTGGACCCGCAAAGTCTAAATGGATTCTGGACCAGGGCCCCCTTGGTATTTCCCAGTCCCGGATGGGTGCTGCGGGTGGGCTGGGTCTGGTCTCCTGGCAACGATGGCATTTGGCGACCCATTGCTCAATCTGTTTGTCCATCCCTGGCCACCAAGCGTAACTCCTGGCCAGGGCTTTAGTCCTGACGATGCCAGGATGACCTTCATGCAGCATCTCTAAGACCCTCCCTTGCAATCTGTCCGGGATGACTACCCTGTCACCCCACAAGATGCATCCCTTAAGTAGTGAAAGTTCAGTCTGGCGGTTCCTGAACGTTTTAATGGATTCGTCATTGTCCCTTTCAGGCCAACCTTTTTCTAGCCAATGTAGGATTCGCGCCAGACGCTTATCCTTAACAGTCTCTCTGGCAATGTCCGATGCAGTAATGGGTAGGTTCTCAATGCTAAAGGTGTTTGTTGTTGGTGCTGGGTCAGGATCAGAGTCTGGTAAGGGGGAACGGCTTAAAGCGTCCGCGTGCGAAATTTTCTTACCTGGCTTGTGTAACAGTTCGTAGCTGTAGACTGCCAGGAACTCGGACCACCTTGTCATCCGGGGTGATAAAATGTTCGGGGTGGCTCGGTTTCCGGCGAGGATTCCCAGCAACGGCTTATGGTCTGTCACAATGGTGAACGGGCGGCCATATAGGTATTCGTGGAAACGCTTAACGGCGGCAACTATAGCCAAGGCTTCTTTGTCCAGCTGGCTATAGTTCCGCTCTGGTTTAGTCAGAGTCCTGGAGAAAAAAGCGATGGGTGCTTCCCTTTTGTCGGGGAGGGTATGGCTGAGGACAGCGCCGATGCCGAAAGGTGATGCGTCGCAAGTGACAGCTAAGGGCAAGGTTTCGCTGAATTGAATCAGGACGGCGTCGGAGGTGAGGAGGTCTTTGGTTTTTTGAAAGGCAGTTTGCTCTCGTCTCCCCCAAGTCCAGGTTGCCGCCTTATCCAGGAGTCTATGCAAAGGCTCCGCCGCCGTAGCCTTTTGGGGTAGGAAAACATTATAAAAATTCAGCAACCCTAAGAACGCTTGTAGTTCCGTTTTAGACTTTGGGGTAGGGGCTTCTTTGATGGCTTTCACTTTTTTAATTGTAGGGTGAATGCCATGCCGGTCTAGAAGGTAGCCCAAAAATTCCACTTGCTTTGTGCATAGTTGGCATTTTTCTCGTTTAACTTTAAGTCCTGTCACTTTAAATTTTGTTAAGACCTGTCTGAGTCGGTTTTCTAATTCGGCTTCGTTTGGCGCCGCTACTAATATGTCATCAAAATAGGGCACCACCCCCTTGATGCCCTGTAGCAAACGTTCCATCAGGCTTTGAAAGATGCCTGGTGCCACGCTGACTCCGAATTGGAGTCGGTTACACTTGAAGGCCCCCCGATGGGTCACGATGGTCTGGGCTTCCGCCGTTTTCTCATCTACTGGTAACTGCTGATATGCCTGGGCGAGATCGAGCTTGGCAAAGACCTTGCCCCCTCCCAGTGAGTGCAGCAGATGTTGCACGATTGGGACTGGGTAGGCGCTTTGTTGTAATGCGCCATTTAGGGTGGCCTTATAGTCCCCGCAAATTCTCACGGACCCGTCTGGTTTTACTGGGGTCACTATAGGGGTTTCCCATCGGGCATGGTCTATCGGCTGCAACACCCCCTGTTCGACGAGCTTGTTGATCTGCTCGTCAATTTTAGGCTTCAGGGCGAATGGTACCCTCCTAGGTTTAAGCCGCTTGGGGGGAACCTTCGGGTCTAGGTCAAACGAAATAAGGGGCCCCTGGTACTTGCCCAAGCTTCCATCGAAAACTTCCTGGAACTCCTGGGCTAGCCGCTGTTCCCAACCGTCGTCGGCGACGTGGTTGACTCCTGTCAGCGCGATGTCAAGCGGGGCGAACCATTGTAAACCCAGTAGGCTTGGGCGGTCGCGATCGACGATGGTGAGTGGCAGTTGTTCGGTGCGGCCCTTGTAGGTTACATTGAAGCTCTTGGTGCCCACTACCGGGACGCGATTCCCTTGGTAGTCTTTTATGATGATTTTCTGGGTATGAATGTTCCTCTTATGGAGGGTGGGTACAAGCCGCTTAATCTCGCGCCATGCAATCATGGAGAGGTAGGACCCGGAGTCCACTTCCATCTTGCATGGCTGGCCTTCAATATGTACTTCAACGTGTACCTTTCTGGCGCCGTCGGAGATGGCGTGGCCGATGGTCACCGTCTGGTGTGTTTCTTCTTTTCGCCGACCGTCGCCGCCTCTTGAAGGTCGCTGGGTACGGTCCCACCGACCGTCCGGTTGGCGCTCTCTGGTCTTGGGCGGGGGGCTTTCCTTCTTCCGGTCGTGTTGTTCCCATCTGGGCGGGCTGCGGGTCTTCTTTTGGCGGCAAACTCGAGCGATGTGACCCCGTCGTTCACAATGCCTACAAATAGAGTCAAAAAATCGGCATTCTGACCTGGGGTGGTCGCCGCCGCACCCGGCACAGTTGGTCCTCGACCTACGACCTCTTCGATTCCGCTGGTCGCCGCGTCCCGTCTGCACGCGATGTATGTCCTCCTCGTCTTCTGACGTGCTGGAGGCTGACTGGAATTCTCCGTAGTGTGCGGTTGATTCACTTCTAGGGTCGGCCGACCTTGCCGGGTTGTTGTTTCCGCCCTTTGCGTCAGATCTTCGCATGCTGTCAGCAGACGAGCGGGTTGCCTCTGCGGCTGCGGCTGCGGTGAGGGCGTCTGCTAGGCTGATGTCGCCCTTGGCCATAAGCCGGCTCTGGAGTGTAAGGTCCCATAGGCCGAGCACGAATCGGTCTCTTATGAGGCTGTTTAGACCTTCAAACTCGCAGAGTCCTCCTAGGCGCCGCAGCTCGGCGACGAAGTCGCTCAATTTCTCGTCTGGTTTCTGATTTCGGCGGTAAAACTCGTTGCGCCGTATCAGGATGGGGACCTCGGGGGCGTAATGGCGCCGCAGTATAGGCTCGAGGACGTCCCAGTCCATGGCGGTTGCGTCTGCCGGCTTGGCCAATGCTTTGGCCATCTGGAAGACCTCTGGTCCGCAGTGAGTAAGGAAGACGGCGCGTTTTAGCGGGCCCGGGGCGTCCTTCATTCCGGCGCATTCCAAGTACATTCGGAACCGGTCTGAGTACGATTCCCAGTCCTTGTTGGCGGGTTTGAAGGGGGCGGGCGGTGTGATCTTCGCCATCTCTTTCGCTGAAACTGGCTCTTGTTGGACACGGGGTTCGGTTCAGGGTCGGGATCCCATCCTCGTCGCCAGTGTCGTGTCCGCAAAAAGACGCTCAGAGTCGGTGACTATCATTCAAGCTCTTTATTAAACCGTTGTGAACCGAACCAGCGAAAAGGAAAAAGCCCGCGGCTTTTATCCTTTTCGCTGCGGCGGCCGCGGCCAATGGCAGCGATTCAAGTCTCCCGCTCTTGGAGCGAGCCAATCGCGGGAGACTTCAATCGGGCCAATCAGCGCGGCTCGCCTGGCCAATCAGAAATCCCCGCGCCTTAGCCAATCAAGGCGCGGGGATTTCGAGTATTCAAATTCAGGACAGAACAATGTGAGGGATTTCCTGCGTTCGCGGAAGGCAGCTGGGCTGCACAGGCTGGGCGAGCGAGCCAGATATATGGAACGGACAGGGGTGGACTTCAAAAATTTTAGCAAAGTGTTCTCTGCACGGTTGCTGGGTGGGCGTGGCCTGGTTGGCCTTCTGCACCACAGTAGGGGTGGGGTATTTTTGTCCTCCCCGGGTGTCGGAGGCTTTCCTCGAGCCTCTGGGAGGGTGAAAATGGTCTCCCCAGGCTCCGGAGGCTCTTTGGAAGCTGGAAACGGGCCCATTTCTGGCCTTCCTGAACTTTCAGGAGGCCTGTTTTTTACCCTCTCCAAGACTCCATGCAGGCCCTGCGCTTCCCTGCATCCAAAATGGGCCACGTGGGGACTGCTAGGAGGGGAGGGGTGGGCGGGGCCAGCCAGGAATGGGGATTTGGGGATTCTCCAAACTTCCCAAAATCTTAGCTAGATGCTCTCCCAAAGAGAGGTTTTCTGGGGCGCCTGAAAGTCAACAAAGTCAAAATGGCCACCGCGTGATCGTAGCCCTGCCCATTTTTGTCAGTGTTACAACCGAACGGAAGGGCGGGGCCTTTGATTTCTGGCCGCCATCTTGACTCTTTTGACCTTTCTGGACAGAAAGACATGGCTTATGTTTCGTGGCATGCCACAAATTAAAGGAATTTGTGGTAAGATACTGTGGACCCCCCAGCAGCACACCCCCAGGAACAGGATAGCACCGGGGTTGGGAGGCGGGCCCCAGCCGGTGGTTGTAACTAGCAGCAGGGGCCTTGAGTTTGATACCCCTGCCTGGTACCATTTCAGAACGAGGCTCTTCTTAAAAATCCCCAGCAAATCCTGCCCCTGCGAGATGAGAATAACCATTTAGCTCCAAGTCTTCAGAGAGAGAGAGAGAGAAAGAGAGAGAGAAAGAGAAATCTCAGAGCTTTTTTTCCGTCCTCTGGTTCAATTTCCCTATTTAGGAAGTCATTAACGAGAAAAAGAACCAGCCTCTTCTCCATTTGACAGACAGTTCTGCAAAAATTGGGGTTTTTTTTTCTCCTCCTCCTCTTCTTTATTTAGCCCATTATTTGCAGCCCAATCCCTTTGGTGATTCTCAGCCAAATTCTCAGGGAACAATACCGCTTTTAGTATTTAAAAATGACCAGTAAGGCTCTCTTGTCATTGATCTGAATAGGCTGTAAGAGTTTCTCTCTCTCTCTCTCTCTTTTGTTTTTTCCCCCCTTCCTCCTCGCTTCTGGTTCTCCTTCACCCCTCTACCCACCATCCTGACATACATTTTGGGGAAAGGAAAATAGATCCGCCCAAAGTGCAGCTTGTTCAGCTGAGCGTTTAAACTCCAGAGTTCCTTTTCTAATAAATTATGAAAACAAAAAAATGTTGGGGAAGATCGCCAGAGCAAAAGGCAGGAAAGCCGGACTCCCCCAGGTGGAATGAATAAATAAAGACGATTAAAAAGAAGCAAAACACACTCCAGAAAGAAAGAAAGAGAGAAAGAAGGGGAGGGGGGGGAAAGCAATTTTGCAAAGCCAATTTCACGTTCATTGGGTTTTGTTTTTTTTTAAAATTCCCCCCTAACTGGGTTTTGTAAGCCAGGTTTTCCAGCAGGTTTTGCAGGCTTGAGGGAGTTTTCTGGGGTGCCTGAAAGTCAAAAAAGTCAAAGTGGCCACCACGTGATCGTAGCCCTGCCCATTTTGTCAGTGTTGTAACCAAACGGAAGGGCGGGGCCTTTGATTTCTGGCTGCCATCTTGACTCTTTTGACCTTTCTGGACAGAAAGACATGGCTCATGTTTCGTGGCATGCCACGTGGTAAGATACTAATTAGGAGGCCACTGATGAGCAATATTCCACCTCATGGAAGATCCTTGGTTGCGGTTTCTCGAGTTTTATTGTTTCATCTATGTAGGTATCTGTTTCTGTTGTGGTTCGCCAGCAGCAGGCATGGAAGGCTGAGGTCTCGGAGAGTGAGGACTCAGATGAGGGGCCTGTGTGTGTGATGCAGGGATGGGGCCAGGACCATCAGGGAGTGGAGTGCTGCCTTTGGAGATTGTGGAAGCTGGCAGCAGTGAGGAAGAGGACCCCAAGGAGCCTGTGCCCAGGGTGCGTGCGCGCAGGGTTGCTCAAAGGAAAGAGCAGCTGCAGAAGCATGGGTGACTCGGGAGTAAGGCTGCAAGGTAATGGCCCCTCCCTGAGGAGATAAAAACCAGCTGAGAAACCGGAGTTCTTTGCAGGAAGCAAAGAAGTTTTGGCCCTCAAGCCTTGTGGATGTTCGGACTCTCTTGCTTGGTGTTTGGAGACTCTTTGTGTTTGAACTATTTCTTGGCAATTTTATCTGTTGTTCTTGGCAGCCTTGCACCACCTTGGCAAGGCTCGTTCTTATCAGAGACAATGAGTTTGAAACAGCCTTTTAACCAGGAAGGAACGGAGTCCGTAAAAAATCATTAAAAGGTTTTGCTGTTACCTCCGTTTGTTTCCTTGGAACAAGGTTTGGATCAGAACAGTTTCTTTCTTTCTTGCCTCTATTATCCTCAACTTATGACCACACTTTACGTTGCTGAGTGAGAAATTTGTTTTGTCACATTTTTACGGCTTTTTCTCACCGCTATTTGTTAAGTGAATCACTGCGGCTGTTAAACTAGTCACACCGTCGTTAAGTGAACCATGGCTTCTCCCAAGAACTCTGCTTGCTGGGAGGTCACAAAAGGGGACCAACCCACCCCCCGGGGACGCTGCAACCATCATAAATATGAGTCCGTTGGCAAGTGGCCTGAATTTGAATGATGTGATCCTGCAACAGTCGTAAGTCTGAAAAATGGTCATACATCCCTTTTTCCCCCCAGCGCCATCATTAACTTCAAACAGTCACTCAATGAACTGTTGCAAGTTGAGGACGGCCTATATTTTTACAAACGATTTAAGGCGGTGAACATTTCCAAGATACCTCCCTCTTTCTATTGTCCCCAAAGAACGAAAAATTGCTCGGCTCAATTACGGTTGTAAGTCGAGAACTACCTTCCTATTCGTTCTTTCTCTCATATAGAGATAAGAGATAACACATATTCAGAGTTGGAAGGGACCTTGTAGGTCATCTAGTCCAACCCCCGGCCCAAGCGGGACACCCTACACCATTTCTGACAGATGGCAGCCCAATCTCTTCTTGAAAGTCTCCAGGGATGAAGCTCCCATAACATCGAAATAATAGAATAATAATAGAGTTGGAAGGGACTTCGGAGGTCATCTAGTCCAACCCCCTGCCCAAGCAGGAGACCCTACACCACTTCTGACAGAGGGCAGTCCAGTCTCTTCTTGAAAGCCTCCAGGGATGAAGCTCCCACCACTTCCGAGGGCAACTTCTGTTCCATTGGTTGATTGTTCTCACTCAGAAAGTTTCTCCTTATTTCCAGATTGAATCTCTCCTTGTTCAGTTTCCATCCATTATTCCTTGTCTGGCCTTCAAAGATGCCTTGGAAAATAGATTGACCTCCTTTCTCCTCCCTGTGGCAGCCCCTCAAATATTGGAAGATACTCTCCTGTCTCCCCTGGTCCTTCTCTTCATTAGACTAGCCAGGCCCAGTTCCTGCAACCATTCATTGTATGTTTTAGCCTCCAGTCCCCTAATCATCCTGGTTGCTCTTCTCTGCACTTTTTCTAGAGTCTCAACATCTTTTTTTATAGTGTGGTGACCAAAATTGGATGCAGTACTCTCGGTGTGGTCTTACTAAGGCTTTATAGAGGGGTATTAGTACTTCCCTTGATCTTGATTATATCCCTCTGTTGATGCAACTTAGGATTGCATTGGCTTTTTTGGCTGCTGCTGCACACAGCTGGCTCCTATTTATCTTGACTTACAGCTGTTGACTTACAACCTTGACTTACAACCGTTTGTTTAGTGAGTGTTTGAAGCTACTACTGTAATGAAAAAAAGCGACTTACGACCAGTTTTCACACTTAATGACTGTTGCAGCATCCCCAGGGTCACGTGATCAAAATTCAGAGGCTCGGCAACTGGCATGTACTTAAGGACAGTTGCCATGTCCTGGAGTCAACGGGGAAACCAGATTCACTTAACAACTGTTGCAAGGAATGTTGTCAAATGGAGCCAAACTCACTAAAAACAACTGTCTCGCAGCACAAGGGATATTTGGCATTCAGTTGTGGTCATATGTTGAGGACTACCTGTACAGGTAATTCTCAACTTACAACATTTGGTTTAATGATCTATCAAAGTTACAACGGACTCATTGGAAGGCAGAGAACAGATGGGGATGGGGCCAGTCAGGTGGGATTTGCCGGTTCTTGTGAACCGGTCAGAACGTACTGAATACCACCTCTGTTAATGACCATTTTTCACACTTACAACTGTTGCAATAATCCTGTGGTCACATGAGAGAGAGAGAGAAATTGGATGGATGGATGGATGGATGGATGGATGGATGGATGGATGGAGAGAAACAGACGGACAATCAGACCTAATGCCTTTTTGCATTTGTTTTAGTATTTAATGTTTTAATATTTATTATTTTAATGGTAAAGCTGCCCAGAGTTGCTTTTCAGAATGAAATGGGCAGCATATAAATTTAATAGATAGATAGATAGATAGATAGATAGATAGATAGATAGATAGATGATAGATAGATAGATAGATAGATAGGAAGGAAGGAAAGTGGGAAGATAGATAGATAGATAGATAGATAGATAGATAGATAGATAGATAGATAGATAGAAAGGAAAGTGGGAAGATAGATAGATAGATAGATAGATAGATAGATAGATAGATAGATAGATAGATAGAGATAGATAGATAGACAGACTGAGATAGATAGCTAGATAGCTAGATAGCTAGATAGCTAGATAGCTAGATAGCTAGATAGCTAGATAGCTAGATAGATAGATAGATAGATAGATAGATAGATAGATAGATAGATAGATAGATAGATAGATAATGATGATAGATAGATAGATAGATAGATAGATAGATAGATAGATAGATAGATAGATAATGATGATAGATAGATAGATAGATAGATAGTTAGATAGATAGATAGATAGATAGATAGATAGATAGATAGATAGATAGATAGATAGATAGAAAGATGGATGGATAGAGATTGATAAATAGATAAATGATAAGAGATCATAGATAGATGATAGATAAATTATATGATAAATAGATAAAGATAGATATAGATAAATGATGATAGATAGAATAGATGATAGATAGATCAATGATAGATAGACAGATGATAAATAAATGATAAGAGATGATATAGATAGATAAATGAGAGATAGATGATAGACAGATGATAGATAAATGATAAGATAGATAAAATAGATAGGTAGGTAGATAGATAGAGGGGAAGGGAATAGAGATGACAGATAAATAGGGAAGAGACAGACAGATTAATCCAAATGGAATTTAAACTATTTATAACCCAGTACAATAAACACAACTAACCACTGGTGGGATTCAATTTTTTTTACTACCGGTTCTGTGGGCCTGGCTTGGTGGGCATGGCAGGAGAAGGATACCGTAAAACCTCCAGTTAGAGGTGGGATTTGCCGGTTCTCCGAACTACTCAAAATTTCCACTACCAGTTCTCCAGAACTGGTCAGAACCGGCTGAAAACCACCTCTGCAACTCACCCCAGAAGATAGTAGTAGGGATTAGTTGGAGAGTAAACCTCAAGGTGTAAAACAGGGCTTGAGTTTCCTTCCTGCACTTCAATGTAATTAGAAGTTCCCTTCCCATTCCTTTGTGTTCCAAACTTCCGCATCTCTCTATGTTCTTCCGATTTGTATATTTCCCTCCTGCCTTTTCTCGAGGTTATTTTTTTCCTCCCACTTTCTTAAAAAGAAAAAAAAAAAAAACCCACAATATTAACTCCGGATTCCTAGAATGATCTAATAACGGGAGCACAATTATTATTATTATTTTTAATTATTTTTTTGCTTTTCAGGGAGATTATCTCTCACTGGAAATTTCTTCTTCTTCTTGCTTTCTGCATCTGTAACTGTAACTGTTTTCAGCAGGTGTTTGATTGTATTTTATTCTTCGGAGCCACCTCTAATTACTGTGTTGGTTTTCCCTCCCCTTTTATCTTTCAAAAGAGAGATATTTTTAACTTCTTCTGGAAGTTAAAAAAAGAAAAGAGGAAAAGCAGTAAGGAAAAAATACTTCTGCATACCCTCCTAAAACAGGAACAGGCTAATTAATGGGGTATGTTGTAATGCTGCATATCCATGGAACAAGGAAAAAATAAGGAATATGCACACACACACACACACACACACACACACACACACACACACATTCTAATTAAGTTAGTAGGGGACCTTGGCTTGAATCAACTCACATCAAGTAAACACTACTAAAGCATTTTATCTGTAGGCAGGTATTGTTGAATAATAAGCAGCTATATCCAGTGTTGTGCGCAACCATCATTTAAATTTAGTTCTACCTGACTTGATTATAGAAAAGCGATGCGGCTTCGGGAGGGGAAAAAAACACAGCAGTCCAGTTATTGGAATTACAGTAGACCAGCCTGCTTTTATAGGATGTAATTCAAGGAGAAACGCTATGCCTTTTAAGACAAATGGCTGTCCAAGCTCTTCTTAAAAGTCCCCAGGGATGAAGCTAGTCTCCCTTTATTTCTTTTGTCCGTAAATTTAAATGGAACACCCAAAATAGTTATCCCGGAAGTGACCACCTGCGAAGGCTCCTGGATTGGGGCTGGAAGGCAAAAGCGGAAGCTCCGTCTCATATTTGGGTAGGCCAGGTTGCGCTGCTGGACTGGTTTCATTGGGAAAAACACCCCAGAAATAGAAACACCCACAACTTCTAGAGGGAAGCTGTTCCACTGGTCAATTGTTCTCACTGTTAGAAAATTTCTCCTTAGTTCTAGGTTGCTTCTCTCCTTAACAGAACAACAGAATAATGGAGTTGGAAGGAACCTTGGAGGTCTTCCAGTCCAACCCCCTGCTCAAGCAGGAGACCCTATTCCATTCTGAACAAATGGCTGTCAAGTCTCTTCTTAAAAACCTTTCATGGTGGAGCACCTACAACTTCTGGAGGCAGGTAGTTCCACAGATTAATTGTCCTCACTGTCAGGAAATATCTCCTTAGTTCCAGGTTGCTTCTCTCCTTGATGAGTTTCCATCCGTTACTTTTCGTCCTGCTTCAGGTGCTTTGGAGAATAGCTGGACTCCCTCTTCTTGGGGGCGGCCCCTGAGATATTGGAAGACTGCTATCCTGTCACCCCTAGTACCTTCTTTGCCTTAAACTACACTTGACATTCCCAATTCCTGCAGCCGTTCTTCGTATGTTTTAGCCTCCCGTCCCCAAATCTTCTTTGTTGCTCTTCGCTGCATTCTTTCCAGAGTCTCAACATCTTTTTTAACATTGTGGTCAGAGGTGGTGAATTCAGCCAGTTCTGACCGGTTCTGGAGAACCAGTAGTGGAAATTTTCAGTAGTTCAGAGAACCGGCAAATCCCACCTCTGACTGGCCCCGCCCACCTCTATTCTCTGCCTCCTGAGTCCCAGCTGATTGGCTGGGTCCTCTTTGATTGCTCTGCACAGGAGAACGGAGCTGGAAAGCAGGTTAGTGGGGTGGGGAGGGAATGGGGATTTTGCAGTATCCTTCCCCTGCCACGCCCACCAAACCACACCTACCAAGCCACACCCACCAAACCAGTAATCAAAATTTTTGAGTCCCACCACTGCTTGTGGTGACCAAAATTGGATGCAATACATTGGATGTATTCTAGGTGTGGCCTTACCAAGTGTGATGACCCAAAGGCGTGTGGCACAAAAGCAACAAAGTTGCAAAAGTAGGTAAAGTCCCTTTAATTCCTCCAACTTGGCCCCCGATATCCAGTTATCATTGCCTGGAGGACAAACTCTCCCCAAAACAGTTTTTAAAGGGAAGAAATGAAGTCTGAACCCAAAGTACATCTAAATTATAAATATAAACCAACACAAACCACAGCTGCAGCCATTAATGAGACAGGCCAGGATAAGGAATTGCAGAACTCAAAAGATAACAAAACACAGTTGGAAGGATGCCAGAACCCAGATAAGACAGGACAAACAAAGATAATGCACACTTTGCTTCCAGCAAAGTGCTGTGCACAAACACCCTTTATATCCTGTTTTCCCAGCTGCGGCTAATTAAGGGAATCAGGGCCTTTTTCTCCCCCGTAACCCACGTTACTCCCTTCTCCATTCCTCCCTGCGTGCCCTAGGATGAAGAGTGGGTGGCCCTGGGTCTTCCTCTGAATGCCCAGCTGGACTGTGGCTTTCCCCAGTTTCCTCCACAGCCACCCGAGCCACACTCCCACTCCCTGTCAGCTGTTCACACTCTCCCTCGGAATCAGATGCCAATAGGAATGACATCAAGGCATAATATAAAGCAGTACGAACACTTCACGCAATCCTGATTTCTATCCCCCTGTTAATGCTTTGATTCAAAAGAGGGCTCACCGTATGAATTATCTGAAGATGTTTGCGAGGGTCTTTAGCCCAGTCAGGGAGAATAAAAGATCAATAATTCAGGAGAGATGCACTGGTGCCAATCTCACTCCGATTTAGACCATCGACCGGCGCTGTCCTAGAAATCTTCACAGCTTTAATCAGTTCCTGGGCCCTGCAAAGGCACCAGGCTGCGTTGTGGTATCGGAGAAGGGGCAGGAGTGACCAACGCAACAATGACAACAGGAGATGTGGTCAAGAGAGAAAGTTCTCGCTTTCTCTCAAGCTGACTGCGTATAAAGCAAGTTATTTGTTTGATAGGGATAAAATGAATGAGGATTCCATTGTAAAAAAATCGATGCACTTATGGTTTAAATTGCTAAACCCACACAGAATCATAAGTTTTTTGGCGGTAGGAAAAACACTAGATCTTACATGGAAGCATATAAATATAGACTTGTGGAATCCTAGGGTTGAAAGGGGCCTTAAAGGTCTTCTGGTCCAAACCCCTGCTCAAGCAGGAGACCCTGCCCTATACCATTTCAGATAGTTGTCCAATCTCTTCTTGAAGACCTCCAACTTCTTTTCACCAATAAATTATTCTCTCTGTCAAGGTGTTGTTGTTAGTTGCAAAGTGGTGTCCGACCCATTGTGACCCCAAGGACAAGGTTCCTCCAGGCCTTCCTGTCCTCTGCCATCCCCTGGAGTCCATTTAAGCTCAGACTGACTGCTTCAGTGACTCCATCCAGCCCCCTCCTTCTCTGCCTTCTTCCCTTCTTCTTCTATTGTCCTCCAGCATTTGGCTCTTCTCCAGGGAATCCTTCCTTCCTTCTCACGAGGTGGCCAAAGTCTTTGAGTTTCCTCTTCAGGGATCTGGCCTTCTAAAGAGCAGTCAGGGTGGATCTCCTCTAGGACTGACCGGTTGGATCGCCTTGCAGTCCAAGGGAATCATGGGAGTTTTCTCCAGCCCCAGAGTTTGAAGGCCTCCATTCTTTGGCGCTCAGCCTTCTTTGTAGTCCAATTTTCCCAGCCATACATTGCAACTGGGAAAACGATAGCCGTGACTCTACACCCTTTTGTTGGCAGGGGGATGTCTCTGCTTTTGAGTGTGCCGTCTAGATTTGCCGCAGCTTTCCTCCCCAGGAGCAAGCATCTTTTGATCTCTTGGCTGCAGTCCCCATCTGCGGTGATCTTGGAGCCCAGAGCTGTCGAGATATTTTTCCTTATTTATAGGACGGTTCTCTCCTTGTTTAGTTTCCACCTGTTGTTCTTATTCTGTCCTCAGCTGTTTTGGAGAATAGTTTGACCCCCTGTTCTCTGTGACAAGTCCCTCAAGTATTGGGAGATGCTGACACGTCTCCCTTAAGTCTTCTCTTAATGAGGCTAACGGTATCTAGTTTCCTTAGTTATTCATCTGTACAGTTGAAACTTCCCCTCCTACCACAAAGCAGTCTTCCACGATCTCAGGGCCTGCCCCAAAGAAGAGGGAGTCAAGCTATTCTCCAACGCACCTGAGGGCAGGACAAGAAGCAACGGATGGAAACTAAACAAGGAGAGAAGCAACTTAGAACTAAGCATATACTTCCTGACAGGGAGAACAATTAACCAGTGGAACTGCTTGCCACCAGAGGTTGTGGGTGCTCCATCACTGGAAGTTTTCAAGAAGAGATTGGACAACCATTTGTCTGAAATGGTCTAAGGTCTAAGGGGGTTGGACTAAAAGACCTCCAAGGTCCCTTCCAACTATTCTATTCTATTCTATTCTATTCTATTCTATTCTATTCTATTCTATTCTATTCTATTCTATTCTATTCCATTCCATTCCATCTATTCTATTCCATTCCATTCTATTCCATTCTATTCTATTCTATTCTATTCTATTCTATTCTATTCTATTCTATTCTATTCTATTCTATTCTATTCAGAGGGGTATCAAACTCAATTTCATTGAGGGCCACATCAGGGTTGTGTTTGACCTTGGGGAGGGGGGCAGAGGGTGTGGCCAGGGGTGCATGGCCAGCTCAGTGTCACTCATCAAGGCTCTGTTTTTGGACATGATGGCCTCCTGCAGCCCTCTGCCAATGAAAACGGAGTTCACGGCCCAAAACAGAGGCTGGGAGGGCTGTGTGCAGCCAGATCCCGCAAGCCAGATCTAAGCAATAATAATAGCACTTAGACTTACATACTGCTTCACAGTGCTTTCCAGCCCTCTCTAAGTGGTTTACAGAGTTAGCCTCTTGCCCCCAACAATCTGGGTCCTCGTTTTAACCACCTTGGAAGGACAGAAGTCTAAGTCGATCTTTAGAAGGAAGGAAGGAAGGGAGGGAGGAAGGAAAGAAAGAAAGAAAGAAGGAAGGAAAAAAGGAAGTAAAGAAAGAAATGGGAAAGAAGGAAGGAAGGAATAGCCCTTAGACTTATATACTGCTTCACAGTGCTTTACAGCCCCCTCTAAGCAGTTTACAGAGTCAGCCTCTTGCCCCCAACAATCTGGCTCCTCATTTTACCGACCTCGGAAGGATGGAAGGCTGTGTCCAACCTTGAGCCTGGTGAGATTTGAACTTCCAAATTGCAGGCAGCTGGCAGCCAGCAGAAGTAGCTTGCAGTACTGCCCTCCAACCACTGCACCAGATCCTGCCCCTGGACCTTGAGTTTGACACCCCTACCATTTCAGACAATTGGTTGATATAAGCCCAATAAACCATTTTGAAAGCCCAAAGAGCATTTCCTCCTCCTCCTCCTCCTCCTCCTCCTCTCTTAGGCCAAACAGAATTAAGTTAGGGGTCACCTTAATTTGCTACTCAAGGTTTCCTTTTGGTCCTGGCCTTGATTTCCCCTTTTACTAAGGGTCCTGGTGTGCCTTCTCCAAGGTCACCTTTACACTGGACCCAATCAGTATCTGATTAGTTCCTCCTATCACACTCACCACCACAACCTAGCGACACTAATTAATAGATTTCTAATGCCCATTTCAACCCCTCCATTCATAATTAAAGCCACCCGTTTCGTGTCCCTGTTTGTCAACGATGGAGATCACCTTCCTTCTGCTTTCTTTGGCTTTAACGGGCACTTCCACATTCTCCTTTTATGCCGTTGATTCATTCTCGGCTCTCTATTCGTCATACAATGCAAAAGATGACCTCTTGAACCCCATAGATGCCATCTGAAGGATCATAGATCTTTGACCTTGAGTGCTCACCGTGGCCTTGATCCATCCCAGCTCCCGCATCCTCCTTTTGAGAGAGATTAAGAAGAAATGGGAGAATTTCAACGAACGCTAGGCAGGGTAGCAGTGATGTCCTTGGAAAACATATATTCCGACGACTGGTGAACGTTATTGCTAAAAAGAACCAAAGATCAAAATTGTGCGGGCAATGCTTTTATTATCCAGATAATTATCTGGATGGAATTAAATAACAAAAGAGGCAATTTTTTTAAACCCTTTCCTCCCCGGGTGTGCCAGGGTGAGAGGAGACCACGGTGTTTACGAGTTTCCAAGGGCATCCAAGATTGAAGCGTATCCTTTCATCTGTTCTTATCCCAGCTGTTTTTCAAAGAAGCTCTGAAAATAATAATGGCAAAATACAGAGAGTGTTTATTTGCTAGCTTTGAACTTTCCGTTCGGGCATCTGTGCGTACCCATCACCCATCGGGGGCGAAAATGCTTTGTTTTCTCATGTAAAGAGTTTCCATTGTGGTTGTTTTTTGTTTTTTGTTTTTTAAATTGGGGGCAGCAATAAAATATTCAGCACCTCTGTATGGAGAGGTTTCATGGTGCATTGAAAAATGGAACAGGATCTGCGTAGCATCTCCCGGCTTCAATTTTGGCTCTTGCAAAGCAGCTGATGCTTTCAAAAATAAAATAAAATTAAAGCCCTTGAGTTAGCAACAATTCGTTTAGTGACTGTTCCATGGTGGGATTCAAATATTTTTTTTTTACTATGGGAGGCGGAGAAGAGATGGGGGCAGGGCCAATCATAGGTGGTATTTGCTGGTTCTCTGAACTACTCAAAATTTCCGCTACCACTTCTTCCGGAACTGGTCAGAACTTGTTGAATACCCACCTCTGGACCGGTCCAAGTTGCAATGACCCCGAAAAAAAGTGACTTACGGTTATTTTCCAGACTTAACAACTGTTGCAACATCCCCACAATCACATGATCATAGACATAGAATAACAGAATTGGAAGGGACCCTGGAGGTCAACTAGTCCAGTGGTCGCCAACCAGTGGGCCGCGGATCACTGGCAGTCTGCGAGAAAATTTTGGTGGTCCACAGAGAAATGTCACCCCCAAAGTAATTAATCCAGGCTGCGTGGGAACACAAGGCTTGCGTTGCTTGCATTGTGAACAACACGAGGTAGTGAGGGGAAGGGGGAAAGGGCGGGGGGGAGGAACGTGCCTCACTCACCCCACACACCTGGCCTGGCCTGGGCTACTTCTTTCCGCTTCTTTCTTCTTCTGCTTTTAGCTGCATGCAAAGAAAGCAGCCAAAGTCTTTCTTTCTCTCCCGCAAACTCCACCAGAAATGAGCCTTTGGGACCCTGCCAGGCCTCCTTGCTCCAAGAGGCTGTGCCGGTGTGACAAGTCTCGCAAAGACTCATTTCTGGCGGAGTTTGGGGGAGAGGAGAAAGAAAGACTTCTGCTGCTTCTGCTGCTTTCCTTGCATGAAGCCAAAAGTCTCTCTCTCTCTTTCTCTCCCCCTGAGAACAGAGTTGGAGATGGTATCCTACGATCCCAAATAAAGAAGGATCGGTAGGAAACGGGGGGGGGGGAATTTTCCTGCAGACTTGTTAGGAATAACAAGGTTACCGAACGTAGTTTGGGTAAAATAATATATATAAACTATGATGGTGAATTTAGGTGTGTGTCACTTTAAACTGCAAGGCATGTGATTTTGGGTGCGGTTGTAAAGCCGCCATAAGAGGGAGCAAGAGAACTTGATTGATTGCTGCCTTACTGAATTGATTGCTGACAATGATGGACTGATGGTTTGTTAACTGCTGCTGCTGCTGAATGAAGAAAGGAGGTTTGACCTCTTCATATATCTACTGCGAAGAGATATATTACTGGACTGATATTTGTAAGTTTACTGACCTCTTTTTCGACACTGGACTTTGCAACTGAATAATCCCCGGAGAGACTGAACTAGTGATTGATATATGGACTGTTCTGACTATGCTAAAACTCTTACTGGAATAAACTATTCAACTAGCACAGTGTATCTGTTTTACTGAGTGTAAGCTACAAAAACGTTTATCTCACATATTTGCCTGCCTGCCTGCCTGCCGTGCAGATTCTGCTAGGGTGTATCCCTAACACTGGTTATGGGCCCAGCATGCTTCCGCTGGTCTCTGGTCCACGGGATTTAAAATTATGAATTTGGTGGTCCCTGAGGTCCAAAAGGTTGGTGACCCCTGATCTAGTCCAACCCCCCGCCCAAGCAGGAGACCCTACACAATTTCTGATTGATGGCAGTCCAATCTCTTCTTGAAAGCCTCCAGTGATGAAGCTCCCACAACCTCTGGAGGTGATCCATTACACTGATTAATTGTTCACACTCTCTGTAAATTTCTCCTTATTTCCAGGTTCGGTTTTCATCCATTATTCCTTGTCTGGCCTTCAGGTGCCTTGTTGAATAGCTTGACCCCTTCCTCCTCTGTGTGGCAGTCTCTCAAATACTGGAAGACTGCTATCATGTCACCCCTGGTCCTTGGATGCTTGGCAAACAGCTCATATTTATGACAGTCAGAGCATCCCGCCGGTCACACTATCTCCTTTGGCGATGTTCTGATGAGAGCAAAGTCAATGAGGAAGCCCTGATTCACTGATTTAACCATGGGAGTAATTTGACAACTGCAGGGATTTACTGAACCGCCGTGGCAAGAAAGGTTGGAAAATGGGGGCGAAACTCACTTAACAACCGTCTTGCTCAGTAGTGTAAATTTTGAGCTCCATTGCGGTCCTAAGTTGAGTGGTGCAGTGGCGTAGAGGTAGAACTCTTGCCTCCCAATCAGTAGGCTGTGGGTTTGATCCTGGGTAGAGGCAGTGTTGTGGTCCAACAGTGGCCAGATTCGGACAGTGAGGATGTTGGAGTGGGACCTGGGCCAGTCCTAGAGTCTGAGGAAGGCTCTGACGAATGCTCTGCGTCAGAGGCAGAGATGTGGACAGGACTGTCCAACAGTTATCAACTGCCTTCCGAGTCAGACATCAGTGAGGCAGAAGAGCAGCTGGAGCCTGTTCCCGATGTGCGCATGTGCAGAGCTGCCAGATGAAGGGAATAGCCGAGGAACAAGGGCCGACTCAGTAGTAAAGCCACTTCCATAGAGTAAATGGCCCCTTCCATAGAGTATAAAAGAGGAGCAAAAGGGGAATGGGGCTTTGCAGGGGTGTCAAGCCCGAAATTGACATAAGTGTAGCCATTTTAGTTAGGCTTAGTATATAGTCTTTTTCTTACTTTCTCTGTGGCAGTCATGGGAGAAGGGTTTCGGGCTCGCCACATTCCTAAGGGGGGAGGACTGGAGATAGAGAGAGTTGTTTAGGCTAGGTGATTCTTCTTCCCGTGGGAAACAAGCTGTCCTTGCTTGGGCCCCTTGAGGTGAAGATTTATGACATCAAGCAATGTTGAATTACTTCTATTGGGGAATGTGATTTTGGGGGGGGTTGTATCTAACTTGTAATATTGTGGGGTAATTCTGGGTTGTGTCAGATCTGGAATTACCACAGACTTTGCCAATTTGATGCTTTCCTAAATAAAAGAAATTGTTTTGGTAGATGGACTTTGCCCTTTTTTTAGAAAAATGGATTTCATCACTTGGAAACCTAACGCTGAGTTTCTGTCTCCCTTGAGTTCTATTTCTCTTTAAGGGGAAATATAATATTCTGCCTTTTATTTCATTCTTCTAGGAGAGGGGTGGGTGCTAGCTTTGTATTCTATTTTCTTTGGGGGAGAAAAAAAATATCCTTTTTTCCTCCAACTGCATCCATTACTGCTCTTGCAAGCAATTTTATGCGGTCCAAAATGAGCTTTTTTCCAAAATTGCTGGTTGTTCAGAATCATGGGAGGAACAAGCGATGAGAAAGTGGCACTGGACTAAACAATTGGGATTAGCAAGGCAGGGTGTTTTTCTACAAAATCAAGGCCTCTTGAGTGGTACCAGCTTCTGCTGACTTCATCACATACTGCTAGTCCTCAACGTACGACAATCCTCTACTCTTTTCTACTCTATTCTCTACTCTACTCTACGCTACACTACTCCACTCCATTCTACTCCACTCCACTCCACTCTATATTTTTTTATTCTCTGTTCTGTTCTACTCTACTCTTTTCTATTTTATTTTCTATTCTCTACTCCATTCCATTCCACTCCACTTCACTCTCTATTTTTTATTTTCTGTTCTGTTCTATTCTATTCTACTCTTTATTCTCTATTCTCTATTTCACTCCACTTTATATTTTTTAATTCTCTGTTCATTTCTATTCCACTCTGTTAGATCGGAGGCGGATCGGTTCGACAGAGACGCGAGACCATTTCGTGAGTTCAGCTCTTTATTAGGTATAGGTCTGGGGATGCGAGCCGTGGCAGCCCTTCATATAGGGCTGGCTCGCGGCTAGGCAGCCAATGACAGCACTTTGAATTTCCCGCGATCGGCACAGCCAATCGCGGTAGATTCCTAGTGCTCCAATCACGGCTGACCTGTTGACCAATCAGGTCTCCGCTGGTCCGGACCAATCGGGTGCGAGGGTTTCTGAGTATGCTAATACTGTACACCCCTCCCCTCTTGGTTTCGTCCTGCGGTGCGTAGTGATGTAGTCGCGTAGGTAGGCGGGGCTTTTTCCCTGCCTCCTTGACCTGCACGGTTCAGTTCTGGTGTGGTCGTTGACCGGTTCGGATGCCTCCTCTGTCGCTCCAGTTCCTTGGGATGGAACCGCCTGGAACGTTGAGCTGGGCCTTTCTTGGTAGCTCCCTCCCGGTTCTCGTGGGCTGGTTGAGCTGCTGCTTCTGCTCCCGCTGGGCTTTTCCTGGCCGGGTGAGCTGGTTTGGCTGCTCCTTCCAGGTGAAGACCCTGGGATTTCATGCTCCATTGGTCCTGCGTCTACGGGTGAGTAGCGTTGGTTTATTTATTCTTGGTGGGGGGTGTTCTGTTTGCATTAGTTGGATTTCTTCGGTTCCTTCTCTATCGCTTATCGTCCCCCCCCCTTCTAGTTTCTTGTTCGGGTGTTTGGCTGTTTGTGGCGGCTATTCTTGACCTAAGTTGGTTTACGTGCCGTTTCCAGTTTTTCCCGTCGCTAGTTTCCAATCGGTATGATAGGGGTCTGGTTATCTGGGTGATTGTTGCTGGCACCCAGAGTGGTTCTCCTGTGAGATTTTTGGCGTATACTGGGTCCCCTATGTTGAATGTTCTGTGTTTGCTGGAGGAACCTGGGGGTTTGTCTGGGTTATATGTTGGGTGCATTCTGTCTAGTGTAGAGCGTAGTTTCCGGCCCATCATTAGTTCTGCCGGGCTTTTATTTGTGGTTGGGCGAGGTGTAATGTGTTGAATGAGGAGCATTTTATTGATTTTGTCCTGTATATTGGCTGTTTCTATTTTCTGGATAGCTTTCTTGGTGTATTGGACCATGCGTTCCGCCCACCCGTTCGCTGCCGGGTTTGCCGTGCAGTTAATGCATGGCGTATCCCTTGGCCTGCCAGAAATTGTTCAAACGCCAGTGTGGTGAACTGGGGCCCGTTGTCTGACACTATTACATCTGGCAGGCCGTGCGTAGCGAAGAGTTTGCTCAGTTTCCTTATCACTGCTTCCGTCGTGGTTGACTTTATAGTGCTTACCTCCAGCCAGTTGGAGTAAGCATCTACTGTGATAAGGTACATGTGCCCCTTGGTTGGCCCCTAGAAATCTATATGAATTCTGGACCACGGACCTCTTGGTTTTTCCCATTCTTGGGTTGGGGCGGCGGGTGGATTGGCTCTGGACTCTTGGCATTGTTTACATTTGGCAACCCAGGTTTCGATCTGTTTATCCATTTCTGGCCACCATGCGTAGCTTCTGGTCAGGCTTTTCATCTTAACCATCCCCGGGTTCCCCTCATGCAACATTCCCAATACCTTTTCCTACAATTTTTCAGGAATTACCACTCTGTCCCCCCAAAGTATGCAGCCCTTTTCGATAAAGAGTTCGGTTTGTCTGTTCTGGAAGGGTCTGAATAGTTCGTCTATGTCCCCTTCCGGCCACCCTTTCCCCACCCAGCTCAAGACTCGTGCCAGCCGTTTGTCTTTATTTGTTTCTCTGGCAATGTCTGGCACGGTCACGAGTGGGTTGGATATTGTCTCTATTTGGAGTACCTCTGTTGTGGGTGCTGGGTCGTCTTCCCAGTCCAGTAAGGGTGACCGGCTTAGGGCGTCTGCATGGGCTATGTCCTTGCCAGGCCGGTGTATCAGCTGGTAATTGTATGCTGCTAGGAATTTGGACCACCTCATCATTCTTGGCGATAGAATGTTCGGTATGGCTCTGTCCCCCGCCAAGATTCCTAGTAGCGGCTTGTGATCCGTGATGATTGTAAAAGTCCTACCGTAAAGGTATTCATGGAATTTCTTGACGCCGGCGATGACTGCTAGGGCCTCTTTGTCGAGCTGGCTGTAGTTCCTCTCTGGCTTTGAAAGTGTCCTTGACGAGAAAACGATGGGTGCTTCCCTCCCGTCTGGTAGCTGGTGGCTGAGGATGGCGCCGATTCCAAAGGGTGATGCGTCGCAAGTTACCGTCAATGGCAGAGTCTCGTTGTATTGGATTAGTACCGCGTCGGAGATTAGCAGGTTCTTTGTGTTGTTGAAAGCGCTCTCTTCCCGTGCTCCCCAGGTCCAGGTGGCTGTTTTATCTAACAGCCTATGTAGCGGTTCCACCACAGTCGCCTTTTGAGGTAGGAAGACATTGTAAAAGTTTAACAGTCCCAAGAAAGCCTGTAATTCCGTTTTGTTTTTGGGTCACGGTGCTTCCCTTATGGCTCTCAGTTTCTTTTCTGTGGGGTGAATCCCTTGTTTGTCTAGGAGGTACCCCAGAAATTTGACCCTTTCGGCCCGTAGCTGGCACTTCCCTTTCTTGACTTTAAGTCCCGAGTCTCTGAACTTCTGCAGTACCTCCCTCAACCTGGCTTCTAGTTGTTTCTCATTTTTCGTGGCCACCAAGATGTCATCAAAGTAGAGCACCACCCCTTCTATTCCTTGGAGGAGTCTTTCCATAATGCTTTGGAAGACCCCAGGTGCCACGCTGACTCCAAACTGGAGCCAGTTGCAGCGGAAAGCCCCTCGGTGCGTTATGATGGTTTGGGTTTCTGCTGTTGTGGTGTCAACCGGCAGTTGTTGGTAGGCTTGTGCCAGGTCGAGTTTTGCGAAGATCCGGCCTCCCCCCAGTGAGTGCAGAAGATGCTGGACTACTGGGACGGGATATGCGCTTTGTTGGAGTGCATGGTTTAGGGTGGCCTTGTAGTCAACACAAATTCTCACTGACCCATCTGGCTTGATGGGGGTGACAATTGGGGTCTCCCGCCGGGCATGATCGATCGGTTCCAGCACCCCTTGCGCAATGAGCTTATCGAGTTGCTCATCGATCTTGGGCTTGAGTGCAAATGGCACTCGCCTGGGCTTAAGGCGGATTGGCGCGATGCTTGGGTCTATGTTAAATAGGGGACCCCTGGTACTTGCCTAAACGGTCATCAAAGACTTCCTGGAAGTCCCTCACGAGCGCTGCTTCCCAGTCTGCCTCTGCGATGTGATGTATGCCTGTTACTTCGATGCCCAGGGTTGCGAACCACTGTAGTCCCAACAGGCTCGGCTGATCTCGATTGACGATTGTCAGGGGTAGCACTTCTGTGTGGCCCTTGAAGGTGACTTTAAAATGGCCTCTCCCGACTACAGGGATTCGGTTTCCCTGATAGTCTTTGAGGGTTAGTGTTTGGTCTTCCAGTTCTTGGCGGCGGATGGTGGGGACCAGGTGCTTGAGTGTGTGCCAGGAGACCATTGAGAGGAAAGACCCTGAGTCCACCTCCATGTCGCATTGCTGGTCTTCTATTCCGACCATCATGTATACCTTTCTGGCATCGCTGGTGGAGGAATGACCGATGACGACAGTCTGGTGCGTTTCCTCTCTCTGTCTCGTCTCCTGGAGTCGCCTGTTCCGACCTTCCTGGCTCCAGAGGTTCTCCGTCTGTCAATCTCGGGTCCTGGTGGGGGTGCTGTCTCTCCGTCGGGGGCTGGCATCTCGTCGCCGCAGGCTGTAGTGCTTCTTATTCTGGCACACTTTGGCGATGTGCCCCCATTTCTCGCAATGCCTGCAAATGGCTTCGAGAAAATGACAGTCCGCTCGGGGGTGATTGCTGCCACAGCTGGCACACTGAAACCTCGACTTACGACCTCGTGGTTCCCACTGCTCCTGCGCTGATTGGAGATGGTGGATCTCCTCCTCGTCTTCGGTTTCTGAGAAGGAGTCGATGTTACCATGGTATGTGGTTGTGTGGTCTGTCATGGGCCTCCTCTCGGGGGTTGATGTTGCCTCTCCGGTCGCCGCTCATGGCATGATGCTCGATTGTCACATCTGAGCTGCTGATGTCTTGGCCACTTCCGCTGCAGCGGCTTTGGTGAGGGCATCGGCGAGGGAGATATCTCCCTTTGTCATGATGCGGCTCTGGAGGATGGGGTCTCGGAGTCCCAGGATGACGCAGTCTCGCAGGGCCTTGTCCAGGTCGGTGAACTCGCACAGACCCCCCAGGTCCCGTAGTGCCGCTATGAAGTTGGCCAGCCCTTCGCCCTCGTGTTGATCCCGCCTGTAGAAGTCGTGCCGCTGGATGAGGATGGGCATGATGGGGGCGTAGTGGCTCCGCAGTAGGGGCTCGAGATCATCCCACTCCATCGCCTTGATGTCCATCGGTTTGGCCAAGGCTTTGGCCATTTTGAAGACTGCGGGCCCACAGTGCGTGAGGAACATGGCTCGTTTCTTGTGGCTGTTGGCGTCCTTGAGATTGCTACTCTCGAGGAACATTTGGAACCTATCGGTATAGGATTCCCAGTCCTCAGTAGCAGGGTTGAAGGGAGCGGGTGGCGAGTTGATTCTGGCCATGTTGCTGGTTTCTGTGTGCCACTTCGCCACGTGCTGGATGGTCTCTTTGTCTCACGATCCCACCCTCGTCACCAGTGTTAGATCGGAGGCGGATCAGTTCGACAGAGACGCGAGACCATTTCGTGAGTTCAGCTCTTTATTAGGTATAGGTAAAGGTCTGGGGATGCGAGCCATGGCAGCCCTTCATATAGGGCTGGCTCGCGGCTCGGCAGCCAATGACAGCACTTTGAATTTCCCGCGATCGGCACAGCCAATCGCGGTAGATTCCTAGTGCTCCAATCACGGCTGACCTGTTGACCAATCAATCAGGACCAATCGGGTGCGAGGGTTTCTGAGTATGCTAATACTGTACACACTCTACTCTTTTCTAATCTATTCTCTATTTTCCTCTCCTCTCTATTTTCTGTTCTATTCTACTGTACTCCTACTGTACTCTATTCTCTATTCTCTTTTCTTTATTCTCTATTCTCTGTTCTGTTCCATTCTACTCTACTCTACTCTCTACTCTACTCTACTCTACTCTACTCTACTCTACTCTACTCTACTCTCTACTCTCTTCTCTACTCTACTCTATTCTCTACTTTACTCTCTACTCTACTCTACTCTCTACTCTCTTCTTTACTCTACTCTACTCTACTCTACTCTCTACTCTCTACTCTCTTCTCTACTCTACTTTACTCTACTCTCTATTCTACTCTACTCTCTACTCTACTCTACTCTACTCTACTCTACTCTACTCTCTACTCTCTACTCTCTACTCTCTACTCTCTACTCTCTTCTCTACTCTACTTTACTCTACTCTCTATTCTACTCTACTCTCTACTCTACTCTACTCTACTCTACTCTACTCTACTCTACTCTACTCTACTCTACTCTACTCTACTCTACTCTACTGTATTCCTATAAAATCAGATGCAGTGATTCAGTGCCTTGCTTATCATCTGCAGGGCTTAAAGTCCAGTGCACCTTTCAATTGTAAGTCAAGGACCCCCTTGCAAAGAGACTGCAGTGTCTGAGGACTGGCCAGTGCATGCTGGGAATTGTAGTCCCATGTCTTAAAATTGCTGAGGTTGACAAACCAGCCTTGGTTGCACTACGTTGTTTATGTTTGTTTAATAATTATGTGGGTTTAGGGTGGGGGTGTTGCTATTTAAATTGCTGCATTTATGCATTTATTTATGGTGTTCTTGTTGCATTTGCATGCATCATTAGCTACCTCAGAGGCTCCAGTTTGAGATCAGCCGCCCTAGAAATGATTTGAATAAATAAATAAGGGTCCTTTGGGAAAAAAAAAAAACAGCAAGGTGGAGAATACTATTAAGTAATAATCCAGGCATTAGGTAGTCCACGACTTATGAACAATTTTTTGGGTGCTGGCTGGAAGTGACAAGAGTGCTGAAAAAAGTGACTGTTGTGAATCAATAAATGCTTAATAAAGATCATTAAGAGCTTGAAGTAAAGTGCAGGGTTCAGGCCCTGCACTTCTGATTGGCCGATAATAGCGACATCAGATTGGTCCATTCAGGAGAATCTGATTGGCTATTAACGAGCCTCTGCCATTGGTGAATGCAGCTAGCACTCCTGTGTTTTCATTGGTTAAATAAGTTAAGAGTTGCCTATATAAAGGGGCCCATTGTGGCCATCAGTTGAGCTGTTTAACATGTAAATAAAGAGTTTGAAGTTCACTGTTTCACTGGCTCGTCTCCATCCTTGCACCCATGCACAGAACTTAACACTGGCAACGAGGATTGGATGTGGAGATGTCAGAGCTTGCTGAACGACGAAGAACCATAACCGAGCACGTGGCTGAATGCACCAACGGCAGAACCATGTCCGGCAGCGTCATACCACCCGCTCCATTCGACCCGGCACAAGAAGACTGGGCCTCATATATGGATCGCTTCCAGATGTTTCTGGAAGCCAACAATTTAAAGGATGCCACTACCGGAAAGAAATGAGCGGTATTCCTAACTCATTGCGGGCCAACCGAATTCAAGATGGCCAAGGCACTAGCAAAACCGGCAGAAGTAAATCTATGGACTGGGACGTCCTCGAACCACTACTAAGGGCTCACTACGCACCGACCGTGCCAACGCTCGTGAAAAGGCATGAATTCTATCAGAGAAGTCAGCAGAAGGGCGAAAGAGTTGCTGATTTCATCATGGATCTCCGGAATCTGGGAGGCCTATGCGAGTTTACCGACTTAGAAGAAGCCCTAAGAGACCGAATCGTTCTGGGATTAGATGCACCAGGCACTCAGAGTAAATTAATGGCAAAGGGCGACATCACCCTTAAAGACGCCATAGCTGAAGCTACTGCAGCAGAAGCAACCAGGAAGTCGGCTGCCCAAATGCGCTGCACACACGCCACGGTTCGCCAATGAGCCAGCGACATTTCACCTCAGTCAGAGGGACAGCTAGAAACAGCCCACCATGAGGACCTCGACTCGTCGTCAGACAGTGACAAGGAAGAGGTCCATCGACTTCGGTCCGAACGGGACCAATGCCAGAAATCACAGTACCAATGCGCCGGGTGTGGAGCAAGCCACCCCCGGTCAGAATGCAAATTCCTCGACGCGCTCTGCCATGTGTGCGGGAAAAGAGGCCATATAGGACGGGTCTGTAGAAGCAAGCCAGGACCCAGCCAGCCCTCGAGGGGGGCTAACTATCGCCAACCGACAGGAAGTCGTCCCATGAAGCAAGAACCCGTGAACCACCAATGGAACAATCACTCCTACAGAAACAAAACCCTAAACCACCCAACGAAGCGAGAAGAGGCTCATCAAACAATCACGATCAGTCACGCCTCGTCACTGGACGCCAAGAAGTTCCGAGTGAAAGTGGCCATTGAAAACCAGCCCTGCCCGATGGAAGTCGATTCAGGATCATCCCTCTCGATGGTTTCCTGGAAGACCCTCAAGCAGCTCATCCCCACTACCGTAGGCAAGACCTCCGGTTCCAAAGACTCATACTTAAGGACTATCAAGGAAATCGAATCCCGGTCATTTAATCCAGCCGAGTACAGGTATCATTTAAGAACCATACAGCATTTTTACCCGTGACTGTAATTGACAAGGATCGGCCTAGTTTGTTAGGCCTCCAATGGTTCGCTCCACTTGGAATTGAAGTAGCCGGCATTCACTGAACCTACAGCAGCGATTGGGAAGAAGACCTCGTCCACGAATTCCAGGACGTCTTCGCGGAAAAATTAGGCGAGTACAAGGGGACCCCGATATCCTTTAACCTCAATCCCGAAATAGCTCCCATCTGCCTTAAGCGTCGTCAAGTTCCCTTTGCCCTTAAACCAAAGATTGACGAGCAGCTTGATAAATTAATAGCCCAGGGAGTGCTAGAACCAACCAATCACTCTCCCTAGGAAACCTCAATCATAACACCCATCAAGCCGGATGGATCAATAAGAATTTGTGGGGACTACCGAGCCACCCTGAACCACGCCCTCCAACAAAACTCTTACCCGGTACCGGTGGTACAACACCTCCTCCATTCCCTGGGGGGCGGAAAAGTTTTCGCTAAACTAGACTTAGCCCAGGCATACCAACAACTCCCTGTTGACAAAAAAACGGCAGAGGCCCAAACAATCGTTACGCACAGAGGCGCGTTTAAATGTAACCAGCTCCAGTTCGGAGTGAGTGTAGCCCCGGGAATCTTTCAAAGCTTAATGGAGAGGCTATTACAAGGGATAAAAGGTGTTGTTCCATATTTTGATGATGTGTTAATCGCAGCCCCAACCCAGAAAATACTAAAGGAATGCCTGAGGTTGGTTCTCCAGAGATTTAAAGACTCCGGTCTCAAAGTTGAAAAGAACAAGTGTTATTTATGTACGAATTTTTGGGTTATTTAATTGATAGTCAAGGCATTCACCCCACCGATAACAAACTCAGGGCGATCAAGAATGCCCCAAAACCCAGGAACAAGGCCGACCTCCAGGATTTTCTGAGCCTTATCAATTTTTATAACGTTTTCCTGCCTCACAAAGCAACTGTAGCTGAGCCACTACATCGTTTATTGGACAAAAAAGCAACCTGGGTATGGGGACGTAGAGAAGAACAGGCGTTTCGACATGTAAAAGATTTATTGACTTCTGAATCTGTCCTGATGCAGTATAACGAGACTTTGCCTTTAATGATCACGTGTGATGCATCCCCATTCGGGGTGGGCGCCATTTTAAGCCATGTTTTGCTAAACGGTAATGAAGCCCCTGTTGCTTATTTCTCAAAGACGTTATCAAAAACAGAATGCAACTATAGTCAACTTGACAAGGAGGCCCTTGCGATAGTGTCTGCGGTTAAGAGATTTCATGAATATGTGTATGGCCGAGCATTTACCATAGTGACTGACCACAAACCTTTGCTGGGAATAATCGCGAGAGATAGGCCAACACCGTATATATTATCTCCCAGAATGACCTGCTGGTCAGAATTTTTGACGGCATACAATTACAAATTACAACATCGCCCAGGGAAGGCCATTCTCCACACCGACGCATTGAGCCATGCACCTCTTCCAGAGACTATTGATAACCCCGCTCCAACGGTCACAACGCTGCAGATCGAGACACTTCAAACGCCGCCATTAACGGCCTGGGATATCGCGATGGAAATGAAACGCGACCCCATTTTAGCACGAGTCCTCAGTTGGGTCGAGCGGGGATGGCCGTTAGACCAAATATCTGACGACTATGCCCCATTCAAAATTGGCAAACGGAACTATTTTCTCAAAAGGGCTGCATTATCTGGGGTGATAGAGTTGTCGTCCCAGAGTGGTTGCGACCAGCGATACTAAGGACCTTGCACGATGGCCACCTCAGTATCGTGCGTATGAAAGCCCTCGCACGAAGCTACGCGTGGTGGCCGGGTATTGACAAGTAGATAGAGACACGGGTAAAAGCCTGTCGCAAATGCCAGGAAATAAGCAACGCCCTGCCGAAAGCAACCCCAACCGAATGGGAAACGCCGAGGGGACCATGGTCCCGCATTCATCTGGACTTTGCAGGTCCTACTAAGGGACACACATTCTTACTGACGGTGGATGCCTACTCGAACTGGCTTGAAATCCATGAAATGAGGAATACAACGACCGAAGCAGTCATCAGAAAACTGGACAGACTCTTTGTGACACATGGATTACCAGACGGTGGTATCCGACAACGGGCCTCAATTTACAGTGCTGTCCTTCGAACAGTACCTGGCCAACCACGGTATCCAACATGCGCTGACTTTGCCAGTGCACCCTGCGGCCAACGGAAGGGCCGAGCGCATGCTACAATCCGTCAAGAAAACCTTGCATAAGATGGACTATGGTGACATAGAAGACAAGATTAACCGGATACTCCTTTTACAGCATATCACTCCGCACAGCATCACCAATAAAACTCCCACCGAGTTATTAATGGGACGGAAGCTCCACTCCCACCTCGACCACCTACATCCAGCATATGAACCTGAAAAGCCACACGGTTCTAGCAGGAAATGTCACAATTTCCAGGTAGAGGATTTGGTTTTCGCTAGGAACTTTTCGGGCAATCCCTTGTGGGTCGAGGCAACTATAGTACAAGTAACTGGCCCTAGATTGTACCGTGTAAAATGTTGCGACAATAGAATTTGGAAACGCCATATTGATCAGCTGCGTTCAAGGCTACAGTCGGGGATCTCCGAGCCCCCTGATTTCCAAACCGAGGGGGGAGGAGATAGCAAGGAAGCTGAATTTGAAGTGGCAGAAAGTTTAAGCGGTAGTAATGACTGCTCAGAGGCAGCATGCGATGGAACCGGAATGGGGGTGGCCTCGCCTCAAAGAGATGCCGAAAGCAGTAGCGACGACGAAAATTCAAATGCAGAACGGGAGGCACCTTTTTCACCAGACAACGTCCTACCCCAACAAGACTATAGCCAAATACTGGGAGGACAACGGAAATCTAATAGACAATTGAAACAACCTGCCTACTTCAAAGACTACGTGACCGCACCCCTTAAACGGAACCCGGGGGGAAGGGGTGTTGTGAATCAATAAATGCTTAATAAAGATCATTAAGAGCTTGAAGTAAAGTGCAGGATTCAGGCCCTGCACTTCTGATTGGCCGATAATAGCGACATCAGATTGGTTCGTTCAGGAGAATCTGATTGGCTATTAATGAGCCTCTTCCATTGGTTAATGGAGCTAGCGCTCCCTGTGTTTTCATTGGTTAAATAAGTTAAGAGTTGCCTATATAAAGAGGCCCATCGTGGCCATCGGTTCAGCTGTTTAACATGTAAATAAAGAGTTTGAAGTTCACTGTTTCACTGGCTCGTCTCCATCCTTGCACCCATGCTCAGAACATAACAGTGACTTATGACCGTTTTTTACACTTAACAACCGTTGCAGCATCCCCACGATCCACTGATCAAAATGCAGATGCCTGGCAAATGATTCATATTTATAATGGTTGCCGCATCCCTTTTGCGATCAACGGGGAAGCCCGGTTCATTTCACAAATGTGTGAGTAACTTAACAGTTGTTAGTGATCTTCTTAACAACTGTAGCTAGGAAGGTCATAAAAAAAACTCAATAATATCTCACTTAGCAACCAAAATGAGGAGCTCCGTTGTGGACGAAAGTGGAAGACTACTTGTATATGTAATTTTATTTATCACTCGTAGGGTGAGTTTCCAAAATAATTAACCGGTCTGGTGTTTTATATTTTGCTATACGTTTTATGTGCTGTGTTTGTGGATTTTTATGCATTCGTGCTGTGTTCTATGTCTAATAGATGAAAAGAAAGGCTAGGGTTGACATGAAAGCAGTCTTCCAATATCTCAGGGGTTGCCCCAAAGAAGAGGGAGTCAAGCTATTCTTCAAATCCCCAAAAGGCAGGACAAGAAGCAATGCGTGGAAACTAATCAAGGAGAGAAGCAACCTGGAACTTAGGAGGAATTTCCTGACTGTTAGAACAATTAACCAGTGGAACAGCTTGCCTCTAGAAGTTGGGAATGTGCAAACACTGGTGGCTTTTAAGAAAACACTAGATAACCATTTTGTCTGAAATGGTATAAGTGCTCCTGCTCTCTGGAGGGAGATGGACTAGAAGAACTCCAAGGTTCCCTTCCAACTCTGTTATTCTGTTCTGTCCTTATCAAGGAGCAATAGAACTAAATAGAACTAAGGGGAAACTTCCTGACATTAAGGACAATTTAATCAGTGGGACGACTTGACTCCAGAAGTTGTGGGGGCTCCATCACTGGAGGCTTTTAAGAAGAATCTGGACACCAGCAGAAGACCTTACGCCCCTTGTCCAGGCTGGCCTAGGATCTCCTTCTGGAGATGGGGGTCAGACTAGAAGACCTCCAAGGGCCCTGCCCGCTCTGCTATTCTCTTACACCATTGAAAAATGATAATAATGGAGAACATCAAATCCTATAATGGCTTGCCACAATTGTGGATTTCTTGCTACCTGACCTGCTCTTTCAAAAATGCCTAGGAGTGCCAGAGAGAGAGAGAGAGAAAGAGAGGGAGGGTGGGAGAGAGAGAGAGAGAGAGGGAGGGAAGGAGGGAGGGAGGGTGGGAGAGAGAGAGAGAGAGAGAGAAAGACATGCGCAGTTTACTTGGAAAAGGACGAGATGTGTCGAGAAGCAGGTGTTTATTCCACCCACCCAATCCATGTCTCTCTTGGAGAAGCCAGAGAGTTGTTAGATGACGTTGGTGCGCTCTCGCAGAAATTGTGCAGTGCGGGAGGAGAAAGTCTGCTGTGTTTCAGGGAACATTGTGTGACTACGGTTATGTGTCCTCCCCTCCTCCCTTCCCTCAATCCCCCCCCCACCGTTCCTCAGTGTGCAGCCGCATTTGAACCGAGAACAGAAAATGCTCAGCGTAGCACGAACGTCTTTCAATGCCACAAAAGACACAAAAAACAGGGTGCCATGATCTCCAGTCCATCTGGGAGACAGAGAGAGAGAGAGAGAGAGAGAGATGTCATTTCTTTAAATCCAGGAGGTCGTTGACGTGTGACCACAGCCAAGCTCTAAATTGCTCCGGGCCTAAGCGAGACCATTCATTAAGCGGAGTATGGTCCCGTTTTATGGCCTTCCTTGCCAGAGCTTGCCTGCCGTTGTTCCATTCGTCCCACAGTCATTAAGTGAACCTGGTTCTCCCTCCCCAGTCAGCTCGGCTTCTTGGAAGTGTCAGCTTTGGAAGCCATCTTGAGATCCAATTCTCCCACGCTGCCACAGTTGAGCCCTGGGAAAGCGGGAGGGGGGAATTTCTTGGAGTGTATGTAGTTAGACATAATAACATTCTTTTTCTAAGTCAAGGTCATGTCCTTTCTGCACCTGGGTGAGGGGGAAGTCTCAAGTTGGGACGGATGGTGATTGGGGCCTATGATGTGATGATGGGTGCAGGGATGGATTTGTAGTTTTTACTTATCGTAAGGAAGCCCAGAACTTTTAGATTTGGGATTCCCTAGCTGGTGCCAGTTTACTATCCCAAATAAAAAGGAATCTTTGAGAAGAGTCGTTGGGTGGAATGGAGGGTTGCCGGAATGCTGACAGGAAGGTGGCCTACGGAGGTGGCGTGAGTCAGTGGTGAAATGCTACCAGTTTGGCCCAGCTCACCCAAACTGGTAGTTAAAAAAAAACAAACGCCTCCGGTGATCAATGGAAAGCAGGATTGACCCTTCCAATCACCCCTGTCCTTTATCCTCTCAGCTGATGGGTGAGGCAGGGCTTCAGCTGGTGTTTCTCAAGCTGCACATGTGTGTGCGAAGTGCGCGATCCTTGAACTGGTAGGGAAACTGGCAGGATCCCACTACTGGCGTGAAGTCTCACGGGGATGCCGTCGTAAATATGAGTCGGTTGCCAAGTGTCTGAGTTTTGATCACATGACCCCAGGGATGCGGCAAAGGTTGGGAGTGTGAAAACCAGTCACTTTCGGTAATTTTGAACGGTCAGACAATGGACTGTTGTAAGCCGAGGCCTTCCTGTATCATAAAACACAGCTGCTGCCTCTCAGCTCGGCCAACCTCACAGGGTTGTTGTTACAGTAGAAAAAATAGGAATAAAAAGACGGAGTGTTATTATTATTACGGCTTTTTGAAGGAAGGGAGCATGCATACATTCCCCCGGGTTTCTAAAAAGTGAACAAAATTGCACATCAACCCTACCCACACAATTATCCCTCTGTGCGTTCCTTGTCATTTCTGCTCTTTTGCACAGTGGTGACAGCAACCCAGACGTAAGCCCTCTGCGAACATCTAAGCATCCTGCTTCTGTGTCGTCCTCATTTAGCGACTGCCTCGTTCAGGGACCATTCACAGCAGTGGTGGGATTCAAAAAAATTTTTTTTTTACTACTGGCTCTGTGGGCGTGGCTTGGTTGGCGTGGCTTGGTGTTTGTGGCACCAGGGGAAGGATACTGCAAAATCCCCATTCTCTCCTCACCCCACTAACCTGCTTTCCAGCTCCGTTCTCCTGTGCAGGGCAACCAAAGGAGACCTAGCCGATCAGCTGGGACTCAATGGGGGGCAGAGAAGAGATGGGGGCAGAGCCAGTTAGAGGTGGGATTTGCCAGTTCTCTGAACTACTCAAAATTTCCGCTACCGGTTCTCTAGGACTGGTCAGAACCTGCTGAATCTACCACCTCTGGTTCACAGATAACAACAGTGATGAAAAAGTCCCTTTCAGAGCGATCCAGGCATGGATGATTTGCACGCTTGTAAAACAAAGGAAAGTTGGAAGAAGGGATCGTAAGTAGAATCATGGTTTCACTTAGCGACTGACTTACGATTGATTACTTAGTGACTGAAGTTATGACCTTCCCGAAAAAGGGGACTTATAGAATAGAACAGGGGTTTTCAAACCTGGCAGCTTTAAGACTTGTGGACTTCAACTCCCAGAATTCCTCTTCCAGTTGTGTTAGCTCGGGAATTCTGGGAGTTGGAAGTCCACAAGTGTTAAAGCGGTCAAGTTTGAAGACCCTTGGAATAGAAAAACAGAGTTGGAAGAGACCTTGGAGGTCTTCTAGTCCAACCCCCTGCCCAAGAAGCTTTCCTAAATAAAAGAAATTATTTTGGAAGAGGGACTTTGTTTTTGTTTTTTTCTTTTTAAATGGATTTCATCACTTGGAAACCTGACAAAAACTTTATACCATTTCAGGCAAATGGTTGTCCAGTCTCTTCTTGAAAACTTCCAGTGTTGGAGCATTTACAACTTCTGGTGGCAAGCAGTTCCACAGATTAATTGTCCTCACTATCAGGAAATTTCTCCTTAATTCCAGGTTGCTTCTTTCCTTGGTTAATTTCTATCTGTTGCTTCTTGTCCTGCCTTCAGGGGCTTTGGAGAAGAGCTTGACTCCCTTTTCTTTGGGGCAGCCGCTCAGATATTGGAAGACTGCTATCATGTCTCCCCTAGTCCTTCTTTTCATCATAGTTTGCCTCCAGAGGTTGTGAATGCTCCAACACTGAAGCTTTTCATGAAGAGATTGGACAACCATTTGTCTGAAGTGGTGTAGGGTTTCCTGCCTGATCAGGGGGTCAGACTAGAAGCCTTCCAAGGTCCCTTCCAACTCCTGTTATTCGGATTACCTACAATGGCCGAGTGACCGGTTCTCATTGTAGTCACTCAACGAGTACTACTATCCGTGCTTTTGAAAAGGTGGTTGTTCATGGAATTTAAAAGCAAAGAGGAGTCAGAGTATTATGAGATCTGGAATTTTTGGTACAGTTGGTTGGAAGATAGACATGAAAGGAACAAAACAAAATCAAAGGAAAAGGTGTGATGCAAATTAGCAACATTACATGCAACTATGTTTGTAAATCTATCATTGGATGGAACTTCGTGTTATATATTAATGTAATAAGTGTGAATGATTATTCTACAAAATTTGAGAGATGTCAGATTGAGTGAACACTGTCTTCCCTACGTTGCGATAAGCGGAATGTTTGGTTTTATTGTATTTGTATAAATTTGTTTAATAAAGTATTTTTTATTAAAAAAAAAAGAAAAAAAGAAAAGAAAACGGGAATGTTTTCTCAACCTGCTTTTTGTGGTAGATGAACCTAAATTTCAAATGAGGTCATTTTACATTGGAGGGCGGATCGTCCGACTCACTGGACAATCTGGAGCCACAGCTTTGCCGGCTCCCGACTTTGTCTTGATTTACTAGGACAACATGTTTCATTTTGCAGAGCTTTGAAGCCAGTGCCACAATGAATAAAGTCCGCTTTTGTGTTAGCTTCCCTTTGATGAAGTCTGGGAAGAGAGTGCTTTGGGTGAGAGCACAATTGGGACAAGGGTTCCTTTGAGGTCATCGTGATCCCAAACACTTTTGGGATTTGCAAATCAATCAATCAATCAGAATAGAGCTGCAAAGGTCCTTTGAAGTCTTCTAGTCCACCCCCCCCCCCCTTGCCCAAGCAGGAGACCAGGGGTGGGATTCTACCTGGCCGGTTTGGTTCTACAGAACTGGTTGTTATAATTTCTGCCCAGTTTGGAGAACCAGCAAATCGCGCCACTGCCTAGCCCTGCCCAGTCACTCCTTACCTGGCATGCACGCCATCAAACTTACGTGCATTTGGTAAGTTGCTATTTTTCCTCCCCCCCCCCGACCATCAGCTGTTCTGCTGTGCCAGGAGATTTAGATGAGCTAGAAAGCAGGAAATCATTGGATTCCTTGCTTTCTAGCTAATCTAAAAGCAGAGCTGAACCTTCCTTAGGACTGAAGCTTCTGTTTTTCAGTGCGGACTAAGGTAGCAGATTGCAGAAAGATAGATCTCTGAGTGAATCTGTGATTCTGTGAGCAACTTGATCTGCCTGCCTGCTTTGCCTGATTTTGGGTAAAAGTTGCTCTTTTTTAAATGAAAAGATCAATATTTACATCAATATTTATAATATTTGCATACAAGCCACGCCCACCCAGTCACATGACCACCAAGGCACACCCACAAATTAGGCCATGCCCACCAAACCGGTTGTTAAGAAATTTGAATCCCACCCCTGCAGGAGACCCTCTACCATTTCAGACATGTGGCTGTCTAATCTCTTCTTAAAAACCTCCAGCGACCCACAATTTTCTGGTGGCGTGTTGTTCCACCGGTTAATTATCCTCCCTGTCAGGAAGTTTCTCCTTAATTCTAGATTGCCTCTCTCCTTGATCAGAATCAGAATAGAGCTGGAAGGAACCTTGGAGGTCTTCTAGTCCAGCCCCCTACTCAAGCAGGAGACCCTATACCAGGGGTCTCCAAACTTGGCAAATTGAAGACTTGTGGACTTCAACTCAGGGGTGGGATTCTACCAGTTCGCACCTATTCACTAGATCTGGTTGTTAACCTTCTAAGCAGTTTGGAGAACCGGTGGTTAGAAGAAATTATTGGCCTAATCCTGTAAGGGAGGCAGAAAGGAAACATTCTGGTGTTGCTTACAGAAACTGCCTCTCCGTTAACCTTGATTACATTCTTGGCAGGACTTGACTTCCTGTCTCAGGAACTTCTCTGGAGTTTTTTTCCCCTCCTTTGCTGGTACTTTGCTTGTGTGGAGGGACCATTCAAAGTTACAATGGCACTGAAAAAAAAAGTGACTTATGACCCTTTTTCACACTTATGACTGTTGCAGCATCCCCACAGTCATGAGAGGCCAGGCGAGGAAATGCGTGCCTCGATGAGAGTGCTTTTGAGTTGGCCACACCCACCCAGTCACATGACCACCTAAGCCACACCCACCACCTAAGCCACACCCACAGAACCTGTTGTGAAAAAATTTGAATCCCACTCCTGCTTCAACTCCCAGAATTATAGCTGGCTGGAGAATACACTGTCCAATCTCTCCTTAAAAACTTCCAATAATGAATCACTACAACTTCAGGAGATAATTGTTCTCATTGTTAAGTACTTGGACATGGGTCGAAGTAAATGGAGACAGACTCTGAATAGTGAACTTTCAGCTCTTTATTGCATAGTGACTTCTCAGTACAACAACAGTGAACTCTGCCTTATATAGGCAACCCTTGTAAGAATTGTCCAATAGCGAGCTATGAACACTAGCTCTTTTAACCAATAAGAATCCTCTGTTAAGGGCCAATCAGATTCTTCAGAACTAACCAATCCGATCTGGCCGCCTAACAGCCAATCAGAAGTGCAGGGCCAGAACCCTGCACTTTACCTCAAGCTCATACTTTATTAACTATGGTACATACACAACACCCCTTCCCCCTGGCTTCTTAATTATGGTGTAGTTATATAGTCCTTTAAATAGGACGGTTGTCTTTTAAGTCTTTCGGATTTTCGTTGGACTGGTTGATTGCAATCCTGTTGAGGTAGATTGTTGTTTGGCAGCGTCTCTGCTTCTTGCTCAGGTGTAATTTCTTGTGGTGCAAACGATTCTCCTTCCTGCTCCATTTCCTGAGTATCACTTAGTTCGTCGCTCCCTTCGAGCAGGTTCCCTGGAACTTCATCTTCTTCTGTACCTCCCCTCCCCCTCGGTTTGGTCATGGGGGAGTTGTTGACTGGCCGTTGTGAGCCATGACCGTAATTGGTCGATATGCCGTTTCCACAGTCTATTGTCACAGCATTTCACTTCGTAGGATTTGGGGACGGTCACCTCTATCCATAACGGATCGCCCGATAAGTTTCGTGCGTAAACGAGGTCTCCTACCTGGAAAGTGCGACAGCGGCTGTTGGATCCTATTGGCTTTTCCGGTTCGTAAGCAGGGTGCAACCGGTCGAGGTGGGAGCAGAGTCTTCGTCCCATCAGTAGTTCGGCGGGAGTTCTGCCAGTGACGCTATGTGGAGTTATGTGTTGCAAAAAGATAATTTGGTTGACTTTGTCATCGATATTGTCATAGTCCATTTTTTGCAAAGTCTTTTTAACAAATTGGACCATGCGTTCCGCTCGGCCATTGGTCGCAGGGTGCGCAGGCAAGGTGAGCGCATGGCGGATGCCGCGGTCAGCGAGGTACTGCTCGAACATTAGTGCCATAAACTGTGGCCCGTTATCGGACACCAGGACGTCAGGTAGTCCGTGGGTTGCAAAGAGTCTGTTTAGGATCTTGATCACTGCCTCGGAAGTTGTAGTCGTCATACGATGAATTTCTAACCAATTGGAGTATGCGTCAACTGTCAGCAGGAAGGTGTAGCCCTTGGTTGGCCCCGCGAAATCCAGGTGGATTCTGGACCAGGGTCCCCGTGGTGTCTCCCATTCAGTAGGCATGGCTTTTGGTGGGGCGTTGCTGACTTGTTGGCAATTGGCACACGCTTTGACCCATTGCTCGATTTGCCGGTCCATGCCCGGCCACCATGCGTAGCTTCGTGCAAGTGCTTTCATCCGCACGATGCCAGGGTGGCCCTCATGCAGCATTCGTAGCAGCGTCTTCCAGAGTCGTTCTGGGACAACGACTCTGTCGACCCAGATGATACAGCCTTTTTGGGAAAAAAGTTCAGTCTGTCAAGATTTAAATGGTGCGAAGTCATCTGGTACTTGGTCCAATGGCCATCCACGTTCTACCCAACCTAGGACTCGAGCTAGGGTGTGGTCTCGTTTGGTTTCTCTCACAATGTCTCGGGTGGTCGTAGGCGGCGAGTTGAGTGTTTCGATCTGCAACGTGGTTGCCGTTGGTGCCGGATCGTCGAGAGTCTCTGGAAGCGGTGCTCGGCTTAATGTGCCGGCATGGGGAATGGCTTTCCCCGGTCGATATTGAAGGCGATAATTATAAGCAGCTAGGAATTCTGACCATCGGGTCATTCTAGGGGATAATATGTAGGGAGTTGGCTTGTCCCCGGCTATTATCCCTAGCAACGGTTTGTGGTCAGTTACAATGGTAAATGTCCTTCCATACACATATTCATGAAATTTCTTTACAGCTGACACGATTGTGAGGGCTTCTTTATCAATTTGTCCACAGTTCCGCTCTGTTTGTGAAAGAGTCTTCGAAAAGTATGCAACAGGGGCTTCGTTCCCATAAGGCAGTACATGGCTCAAAATGGCGCCCACTCCAAAAGGCGATGCATCACAAGTTATAACTAACGGCAAAGTCTCGTTATACTGTATAAGTACAGAGTCAGATGTGAGCAGTTTTTTAACATTCCGGAATGCTTGCTCTTCCTGGTACCCCCATACCCACAATGCTTTCTTATCTAATAATCGGTGTAACGGCTCAGCGACAGTTGCTTTGTGCGGTAAAAATACATTATAGAAATTAATGAGGCCTAAGAACGCCTGGAGATCTGCCTTGTTGCATGGTCTGGGGGCATTTTTGATGGCCTTTAATTTACTCTCGATAGGATGAATGCCTTGGCTATCTATTCGGTATCCTAGAAATTCAACATTGTTAGTATATAAGTGACATTTATTTTTTTTCACCTTAAGTCCAGCCTCTTGGAATTTTTTAAGAACGCATTTCAAATGATCTTGCAAGATTTTTTTTGTAGGGGCTGCAATTAATACGTCATCAAAATAAGGAACCACGCCCTTGATTCCCTGTAATAGCCTTTCCATGAGGCTCTGGAAGATCCCCGGGGCTACACTCATTCCGAATTGCAATCAGGTACATTTAAAGGCACCTCTGTGCGTTACAATTGTTTGGGCTTGGGCTGTTTTTTCATCCACTGGTAATTGTTGATAAGCTTGAGCTAAATCTAATTTTGCGAAAACCTTTCCGCCCCCCAGGGAATGGAGGAGGTGCTGTACCACCGGAATTGGATACGCATTCTGCTGTAGGGCGTGGTTCAAAGTGGCCCGGTAGTCTCCACAAATTCGGATTGACCCGTCTGGCTTAATGGGTGTTACAATAGGGGTTTCCCATGGAGAGTGATCGATGGGCTTCAACACCCCTTGAGCAATTAGCTTGTCGAGTTGTTCGTCGATCTTTGCTTTCGGAGAGAACGGAACTCGACGGGGCTTTAAGCGAATGGGAGCTACTTTTGGATCTAAACTGAATGAGATTGGGGTCCCCTTATACTCGCCTAAGCTGTCCACGAAGACGTCACTGAACTCAGAGATAAGGTCTTCCTCCCACTCACAACCACCGACTCGGTTTACGCCGGCCACTTCAATGCCGAGTGGCGCGAACCATTGGAGGACTAGTAGGCTAGGCCTATCTCTATCGATGACCGTTAGAGGTAAGTACGCTGTATGCTTCTTGAAGGAGACTCGGACTCGGCAGGACCTGACAACGGGGATTCGGTTCCCTTGGTAGTCCTTGAGGATGAGGCGTTGAAATTGGAGGTCTTGATGTTGAATTGTGGGGATGAGTTGCTTGAGTGTCTTCCATGACACCATCGAGAGGGACGATCCAGAGTCGACCTTCATGTGGCAAGGCTGGTTCTCGATGGCTACCATGACTCAGATTTTCTTAGTGTCCAAGGCTGAGGCGTGACCGATAGTGATAGTATGGTGAGCCTCTTCTCTCTGCAAAGCTCGATTTCTGTAGGAGTGGTTTACTGGCTCTCGCCTTACAGGACGGCTTCCTGTCGATTGGCAATAGCTAGCCCCTTTTAAGGCCTGGCTGAGTCCTGGCAAGCTGCGGCAGACCGGCTGATGTGGCCTCGTTTCCCGCACTCATGGCAGAGTGCGTCGCGGAATTTGCATTCGGACCTGGCATGGTTGGCTCCACAGCCTGCGCACGGGCGTAAGGGCTTCGGGCGAGGGTCCCGGTCGGACCGCAGTCGATGGACCCCTTCTTCGTCGCTGTCTGACGATGAAGAGAGGTCCTCGTGGTGCGTTGTTGAGAGCTGCCCTTCTGAGTTGGGTAAGATTTCGCTGGTCGGTGGTGTTACCGGAGTGCGGCTTCGCCGTAGTTGTGCAGCTGACTTTTTAGTCACCTCCGCAGCCGTGGCTTCGGTGATGGCATCAGCAAGGCTGATGTCGCTTTTCGCCATCAGCTTGCTTTGCACGCCTAGTGCATCTAATCCCAGAACTATTCGATCTCTCAGTGCCTCTTTTAAATCGGCGAACCCGCAGAGGCCCCCTAAATTTCGGAGGTCTGATACGAAATCGGCCACACTCTCCCCTTTCCGTTGGTTTCTCTGATAAAACTCGTGGCGTCTCACGAGTGTAGGCACAGTTGGCGCGTAATGGGTTCGAGGTCGTCCCAGCTCATGGCTTTCACTTCTCGAGGTTTGGCGAGTGCTTTAGTCATCTTAAATACGGCTGGGCCGCAATGCGTCAGGAACAGTGCCCGTTTCTTTGCTGGTGTTGCGTCCTTCAAATTATTCGTCTCGAGAAACATTTGGAAGTGATCCATGTAGGATTCCCAATCCTCTTGGTTTGGATCGAACGGAGCGGGTGGTACGATGCTGCCAGACATGGTTCCGTTGTTGGCGTCGTCTTATCACGTGCTCGGTATTGCTTCCTGGCTTCTTTGGTTCAGACGTCTCCACATCCCATCCTCATTGCCAGTGTTAAATACTTGGACATGGGTCGAAGTAAATGGAGACAGACTCTGAATAGTGAACTTTCAGCTCTTTATTGCATAGTGACTTCTCAGTACAACAACAGTGAACTCTGCCTTATATAGGCAACCCTTGTAAGAATTGTCCAATAGCGAGCTATGAAAGCTAGCTCTTTTAACCAATAAGAATCCTCTGTTAAGGGCCAATCGGATTCCTCAGAACTAACCAATCTGATCTGGCCGCCTAACAGCCAATCAGAAGTGCAGGGCCAGAACCCTGCACTTTACCTCAAGCTCATACTTTATTAACTATGGTACATACACAACACTTATTGTTAGAAAGTTTCTCCTTAATTCAAGGTTGCTTCTCTCCTTGGTTAGTTTCCATCTGTTGTTTCTTCCCCGGCCTTCAGGTGCTTTGGAAAATAAATTGACCCCTCCTCTTGATGGCAGCCCTTAAATACTGAAATATTGTCCTCTCTAACCCTTCTTTTCTCTAGACTAGCCAAACCTAAATTCTGCAACCATTCTTCATATGCTTTAGCCTCCAGGGCCCTTAATCATCTTAATTGCTCTTCTCTGCACTTTTTTCAAAGTCTCAACATCTTTTTTTTTTTTTGATAATGTGGTTAACCAAAACTGGATGCCGGATTCCAGGTGTGGCCTTACTAAGGTTTTATAAACAGTATTAATACTTCAAATGATTTGGATTCTACGCCTCAGTTTATGCAAGTCAGGATTGTATTAGCCTTTTTTGGCTGCCGTTGCACACAGCTGGCTCTTATATAAGTGATTGTCCACTAGGACTCCACAGTTACTACTATTAAGCCAGGTTTCACCTCATCTGTACTTGTATCTTTGGTATTTCCTGCCCTGGTGTAAAACTTTGCTTTTCTTCACACTAAAATTGCATTTTGCTGGATAGGGCCCATTGTTCAAGTCTGTCAAGATCTTTTTGGATCCCATGCTTGTCTTCTGGGGTGTTGGGCTATTCCTGTCAGCTTAACGTCATCTGCACATTTGATGTTCCCCTTCTATTCTCTCATTTAAGTCATTCGTGAAGATTTTGAAGAGTACTGGGCCTAAGAGGGAACTTTTTCTTATACCGCTATCATGTCTCCCCATCACATCTTGAAGCACGCTGCCTGGGGAATTCTGGGAGTTGAAGTCCACCCCTCTTAAAACATGCTGTCTAAGGAATTTCTGGGAGTCGAAGTCCATCCATCTTAAAGGATGCTGGGTGGGAATTCTGGGAGTTGAAGTCCATCCATCTTAAAGGATGCTAGCTGGAGAATTCTGGGAGTTGAAGTCCATCCATCTTAAAGGTGCTGTTTGGAGAATTGTGGAGTCGAAGTCCGTCCATCTTAAAGGATGCTAGCTGGGGAATTCTGGGAGTTGAAGTCCATCCATCTTAAAGGTGCTGCTTGGAGAATTGTGGAGTTGAAGTCCATCCATCTTAAAGGATGCTAGCTGGGGAATTCTGGGAGTTGAAGTCCATCCATCTTAAAGGTGCTGCTTGGAGAATTGTGGAGTTGAAGTCCATCCATCTTAAAGGATGCTAGCTGGGGAATTCTGGGAGTTGAAGTCCATCCATCTTAAAGGTGCTGCTTGGAGAATTGTGGAGTCGAATTCCATCCATCTTAAAGGATGCTAGCTGGAGAATTCTGGGAGTTGAAGTCCATCCATCTTAAAGGTGCTGCTTGGAGAATTGTGGAGTTGAAGTCCATCCATCTTAAAGGATGCTAGCTGGAGAATTCTGGGAGTTGAAGTCCATCCATCTTAAAGGTGCTGCTTGGAGAATTGTGGAGTCGAAGTTCATCTATCTTAAAGGTGCTGCTTGGAGAATTGTGGAGTTGAAGTCCATCCATCTTAAAGGTGCTGCTTGGAGAATTGTGGAGTTGAAGTCCATCCATCTTAAAGGTGCTGCTTGGAGAATTGTGAAGTCCATCCATCTTAAAGGATGCTAGCAGGGGGAATACTGGGAGTTGAAGTCCACCCATCTTAAAGTAGCCAAGGTTGGGAAACCCTGGTTTATATGGATCACTCACTGAAAGAACTTCTATGCCTTCTTTGCAACCTGCAAAATAAAACCAGAATTTTCTGCAGCAACTCAGCTCCGTTCCCGAAAGTGCGTGGTGTCTTTCAAGAAATATAATGCCATAATTAGTAGTTTCCCTCTAGGAATCAAACACCCACAGCACAAAGGCAACGCGCCCTCCCATTTGAGGCAAAGGTGGATTCATAGCGCCAGGTTTTATTCTGGGGCTATGCAAAGTGAGCTTTTGAATTCCCACCCACTTTCTCTCTTTTTTAGGAAAAAAAAGAATACAAACTGCTCAAATCCGTGGGAATCCTTGACTTACAACCGCAACGGAGCCCAAGATTTCTGTGGCTAAGCAAGGCAATTGTGAAGGGAGTTTTGCCCCCATTTTATGACCTTTCTTGCTCCCGTTGTCAAGGGAATTGCTGCCATTGTTAAGTGAGTAACACGGCCATTAAATGAATCCGGCTTCCCCCTTGAGTTTGCTTGACAGAAGGTTGCAAAAGGGAATCACATGACTCTGGAGCCACCGCGGCCATCATAACTGTGAACCAATCACCAAGCATCCAAATATTAAATTCACATGACCTTGGAGATGCTGCAACGGTCATAGGTGCGAAAAATGGACACATGTCCCTTTTTTCAGTGCCTTTGTTGTAACTTCAAACGGTCACTAAGTGAACAGTGTAAGTCAAGGATTGCCAATATGGGGTCTCCTGTTGGAGCAGGGGGTTGGTCTAGAAGACCTCTGAGGCCCCTCTCCACTCTATTATCTAGTCTAACCCCCTGCCTAAACGGGAGACCCTACACCATTTCTGACAGTCTCTTCTTGAAGGCCTCCAGGGATGAAGCTCCCACAACTTCCAAAGGCAACTTCTGTTCCATCGGTTGACTGTTCTCACTGTCAGAAAGTTTCTCCTTATTTCCAGGTTGAATCTCTTCTTGATAAAAGAATAACAGAGTTGGAAGAGACCTTGGAGGTCATCTACTCCAACCCCCCGCCCAAGCAGGAGACCTTAGACCATTTCTGACAGGTGGGAGTCCAATCCCTTCTTGAAAGCCTCCAGGGATGAAGCTCCTACAACTTCCGAAGGCAAATTCTTTTCCATGGGTTGATTGTTCTCATTGTCGGAAAGTTTCTCCTTATTTCCAGGTTGAATCTCTCCTTGTTCAGCTTCCATCCATTATTCCTTGTCTGGCCTTCAAAGGTGCTTTAGAAAATAGCTTGACCTCTTCCTCCTCCCTGGGGCAGCCCCTCAAATATTGGAAGATGCTCTCCTGTCTCCCCTGGTCCTTCTCTTCCCTAGACTAGCCAGGCCCAGTTCCTGCAACCTTTCATTGTATGTTTGAGCCTCCAGTCCCCTCATCATCCTGGTTGCTCTTCTCTGTCCTCTTTCTAGAGTCTCAGCACCATTTTTATAGTGTGGTGACCAAAATTGAATGCAGTACTCTAGGTGTGACCTTACTAAGACTTTACAGAGTGGTATTAAACACTCCCTAGTTCCATCTCGAACAGCAACCAGCCCGCAAAAGATATTAATTTGGACACCGCCATTTCAGTACGTCCTGATTTTCACCCTGCACCAGGAATAAATACCATTGTTTTCAAAAAGTTCCGAATAAAGACTGTTCAGGGAATAAATAACCTTATGCGATTCACCAAGGAGGCAAGCAGAAGATGAAAATTGCCGCGTTTCCACTCAGAATTAAGGAAAATGTAATGCACGGGAAAGGGTGCAAAGCAGGGATGGGGTGATGGAAAGAGATGGAGGGGGGGGGGCACTCCTGCTAGGAAAACGGCAAAGAAAACAAATTAAACACCCTTTCTAATCTGAGTGCAGCGAAGATATTGTGAATTTCCTCTAGTACTGTATTGAAAGCTGCTATCAATGCCGCGAAAAACAACTGTGGCATGTAAGGTATGGTAGAAGAAAGGGGAAAGGGAAGACGTGAATTTTATTTTATTTTTATTTAACAGATAACAGAGTTGGAAGGAACCTTGTAGGTCATCCAGTCCAACCCCCTGCCCAAGCAGGAGACCCTACACCATTTCTGACAGAGGGCAGTCCAATCTCTTCTTGAAAGCCTCCAAGGATGAAGCTCCCACAACTTCCGAAGGCAAATTCTGTTCCGTGGGTTGATGGTTCTCACTGTCGGAAAGTTTCTCCTTATTTCTAGGTTGAATCTCTTTCCTTGATCAGTTTCCATCCATTGTTCTTTGTCTAGCCTTCCAAGGTTCCTTGGAAAATAGCTTGACCTCCTCTCCTGGGCAGCCCCTCAAGTATTGGAAGATGCTCTCCTGTCTCCCCTGGTCCTTCTCTTCATTAGACTAGCCAGGCCCAGTTCCTACAACCGTTCGTCGTATGTTTCAGCCTCCAGTCCCCTCATCATCCTGGTTGCTCTTCTCTGCACTTTTTCTAGAGTCTCAGCATCTTTTTTATAGTGTGGTGACCAAAACTGGATGCAGTACTCTAGGTGTGGTCTTACTAAGGCTTTATAGAGTGGTATTAGTACCTCCTTTGATCTTGATTGTATCCCCCTGTTAATGCAGTTTAGGATTGCATTGGCTTTTTTGGCTGCTGCTGCACACTGCTGGCTCCTATTTAGCTGGTTGTCCACTAAGACTCCAAGATCCCTTTCACAGTTATGGCTATTGAGCCTGGTTTCACCCAGTCTATATGTGTCCTTTTGGCTTTTCTTGCCTAAGTGTAGGACTTTCCTTTTCTCTCCATTGAATTTCATTTTATTAGATATGGCCCAGTGTTCTAGTCTGTCAAGGTCCACCTGGATCTTGAGCCGATCTTCTTGGGTGTTAGCTGTTCCTGCCATATTTTTTTTAATGGAAATCCAGCCTGGATTTCTACATTTCAGCATGGGTTGCCATAATGCACTTTGCAGATCATCCTGAACTTACAACCATTTGTTTAGCAATGATTTGAAGTGACAGCGGCACCGAGAGAAGGGATTTCTCATGACTGTTCTTCAAACTTACAATGGTGGCAGCCTCCCCGTGATCACCTGATCAAAAATTCAGATGCTCGGCAACTAACTCATATTTATGACGGTTGTAGTGTCACACCATCCCCTTTTGTGACCTTTGGACGAGGCAAGTCAACAGGGGGAAGCTGGATTCACTTAACAACCATGTGACTCACTGAACAACTACAGAGATTCATTTAAGGACAGTGGCAAGAAAGGTTGTAAAATGAAGGAAAGCTCCCTTAACAACCGTCTCACTTAGTAATGGAAAGTTTGGACTGAATTGTGGTCATAAGTCAAGGATTATCTGTAATTTCAAGCTGCTATTAACATAGAAGACAGTTGTGGCATTTTACATAGAAGATGGGGGAAAAGGAAGGTGTAAGTTAGCATTTTTTACAGAAATCCACCCTCATTTGTATGCTCAGGATGGATTTCTGCACAAGTAGTCTTCAACATACAACCACAATGGAGCCCCAAATTTCTGCGGCTAAGCAAGACATTTGGATTTTGCCCCATTTTATGATGTGTCTTGCAACCGTTGTTAAGTGAATTGCTGCAGTTGTTCAGTTAGTCACACCATTCTCAAGTGAACCTGGCTTCCTTATTGACTTTGCTTGTCAGGAGGTCGTAAAAGGGGATCATGTGACACCCCCTCCCCGGGGACACTGCAACCGTCATAAATTTGAGTCATTTGCCGAGCATCTGAATTTTGAGCACTTGACGCTGGGGATACTGCAACCGTTGTAAGTGGGGAAAACAGTCATAGGTTACTTTTTCTGCGCCACTGCACCTGTGAACCGTCACCACCCTGTTTCCTCCAAAATAAACCCTAGCCTGAAAATAAGCCCTAGCCTGATTATTTTTAGCATGGTCCTAATATAAGCCCTATCCAAAAATAAAGCCTACCCTGATTTTTAGCATGCTCCTAATATAAACCCTACCCCAAAAATAAGGCCCACCCTGAAATTTTTTAACATGCTCCTAATATAAGCCCTACCCCAAAAAATAAGGTCCACCCTGATTGTTAACATGCCCCTAATATAAGCCCTACCCCAAAAATAAGGCCCACCCCAATTTTTAACATGTTCCAAATATAAGTCCTACCCAAAAAATAAGGCCTACCCTGAAATTTTTTAACATGCTCCTAATATAAGCCCTACCCCAAAAATAAGGCCCACCCCAATTTTTAACATGTTCCAAATATAAGTCCTACCCAAAAAATAAGGCCTACCCTGAAATTTTTTAACATGCTCCTAATATAAGCCCTACCCCCAAAATAAGCCACCATCAAGGTCATCCTCAGCAAGGACGTGGCCAGCATTGGAGGCAGTGAAGGAGTGGGGGCCGATGGTATCTGGCAGCAGCTGCAGCCTGCGCAGCACAGATGTGCTCATTACCTGTCCAAGCAGCAGGTGGAGACAGAGGCAGCGGGGGAGTGGAAGGCATGCTGTCTGGATGCATTGCGGTGTCAGGATTCCAGCAATCGCCCAAACTTCAAAAAAACTTCAAAGGATTCATTAGAGGCAACATCCTGGCCCTGCCCTGTATGAAGCCAATTCTGCCCTACATCATTTCCAGTCCCCTGGGACCCTGTTTCCCCTCCTACCCCCCGAGTGTGTCATAAATCAGATTCTCCAATTGAGCACCTTTATGGGTTGGGTGTCATCAATCACGTTCTCCAATTAAATATATTTGTGGGCAAAAGCTCTGGTATCTTAGTTACAATCTTTTAAAGAGAAAAGTTGGAATGTACTTTTGCTTCCAAACCTTTTCTGCTCCATTGTGGCTTTGAGCAAGCAAAACAGTGCAGGGGAAAAAAAAATAAGCCATTCCCTGAAAATAAGACCTAGTGTTTATTTTGTTTTTGTTTTATCATTATTTTTATTTTTCACATACAATAAATCCATTCCATTTCAAACATGTGTCGATTAGGTACATATTTCATGTGCTTACAATTGATAATAATACTCTTCTTATCAATATAACAATAGTCACATTCCCATATAAGTAATATCCAATATATCTAGCGTGTTTCTCCAGCAATACGGCCTCCCCCAATAGGAAGTCCCAGCATGCTTTATAGGCATAAAATCAATGTAAGCCCCTCCCCCCAAATTAAGGCCTATATTAAACATGCGAAATGGGGGGGAGGAATGGCCGGGGGGGGTCTGGCCATTAGGAAGTACTTTTGTTGCATACCAGGATATGGTGCTGCCTGTGTTGACCTCAGCGTTGGTGGGGCACTACGTATTGGGATACCTTTCCCTGCTCCCCGTGCTGCCATGGTGTTTAATCAATGCTGTGCCATTTGGCCAGCGTTGGTGGGGCACTTCGTATCGGGAAACCTTCCGCCACCATTGCTTTTCCTTCTCCCCGTGCTGCTGTGGCATTTAGAGCAACGCTGCGGTGTTTGGCACAGCCATTTGCAGCCAGCCAGGGATCCTCCCTGCAACTGGAGCCCAGCGGAGACACTTGGCTTCAGGCGCTCCTGTCGCCGCCTTCCCTTTGCCTTTGAAGGCAAAGCCAATTCTTTAAAAATGATGCCCTACTACCGGTACGATAAAGACTCCCCTGCCTGAGAGGGCAGCCCAACCCCACGTGGGGAGGCAAATCTCCTGGGGCCGCAGGGCAGGATTGGTCCATCCTGGGAGAAGCGCCCAGCCGCCATTCCTGCCTGGTGCTGGGCAGAGCGCGAAGAGCTTCGCCTGGGCTGCCCAGCACAGCTGACAGGCAGGCCCTCCTGCCTGGTGGCGGAGCTCTCACAGCGAGCGCCTCCCCGCCAGACCCTCCGCTCATCCCGCCAGAGTCGTGAGGGCTGGGCAGAGCTGGGAAAGCAAGCTGCGGGTGCACACCCGCCTGCCAACCAAAAGAGCCGGGCCAACCTGAGCTTGGCTTCCTTCCCAAGTCCCTCAAAGCCCAAACCTGAAGGGGCCACTGGGAGAGGCTGCCCGAGGCGATGATAGCGCCCACCCGTCCGCGGATAGGGAGGCAAGGCAATGGCCTGCGCCACATCCTCCTCTGAGCTGAGCCCTGCCGAGTCAGCGTCTCTGCCCGATGCCCGTGCTGCTGCAGCATTTGGAGCTGCCAGCGCGTTTGGAGATGCGTGGGGACAGGGATGGGCTGGGTGAGGGGTGGAAAGGACGGGCAGCTTCGGGCTCTCTCTGCCGGACCCGCCAGCCAGGGAAGCAACATTGCTGTCACCTTGCCTCCCTGTCCGCAGACAGGTGGGTGCTATCATTGCCTCGGGCAGCCTCACCCAGTGGCCCCTTTGAGTTCGGGCTTTGAGGGATTTGGGAAGGAAGCCAAGCTCAGGTCGGCTCGGCTCTTTCAGTTGGCAGGCGGGTGTGCAGCCGCGGCTCACTTTCCCAGCTCTGCCCAGCCTGCACGGCTGTGGTGGGATCAGCAGAGGGTCCAGCGGGGAGGCGCTCGCTGCCTTGGTGAGAGCTCCACCGCCAGGCAGGAGGGCCTACCTGTCAGCTGCACTGGGCGCCCCAGGTGAAGCCCTTCACACTGTGTTGCGGCCTCGGGAGATTCGCCTCCCCACGTGGGGTTGGGCTACCCTCTCAGGCAGGGGAGTCTTTGTCATACCGATAGTAGGGCATCATTTTTAAAAGAATTGGCTTTGCCTTCGAAGGCAAAGGGAAGGCGGCGACAGGAGCGCCTGAAGCCGAGTGTCTCCGCTGGGCTCCAGTTGCAGGGAGGATCCCTGGCTGGCTGCAAATGGCTGTGCCAAACGCTGCAGCGTTGCTCTAAATTCCACAGCAGCACGGGGAGAAGGAAAAGCAATGGTGGCGGAAGGTTTCCCGATACGAAGTGCCCCACCAACGCTGAGGCTAACGTCCATGGCGTCGCTGCCCGCCCGCCCGAGGATGCAAAGTCACCCCCGAAAAGACAGCCTAGCTCTTTTTTCGGGGGTCAAAAAAAAATAAGGCCCGGCCTTATTTTGTGAGAAACATGGTATCTCACAAGCTTCTCTTATTGCATTATAAATACCGTATCTACTCGAGTATAAGTCGACCCAAATATAAGCCGAGGCACCTAATTTAACCACAAAAAACTGGGAAAACTTATTGACTCGAGTATAAGTCGAGGGTGGGAAATGCAGCAGCTACTGGTAAATTTCAAAAATAAAAATAGATGCCAATAAAAACTTTCACTAGGACAGTTGAGAATAAGTTTGATGTTCACAATTTCCTCTTTGAAAGAGACCAGTAAATAGGGAACAAGAAGATGAAGAAAAAGAAGTGTGTTTTTTTACACTTTTCACACTGAAGTGAACAAAAATGGCATCATAGGAACAGGCTTATTCTCAGCCCAAAGGTTTGTTTCTGATTTCTTCCCTGATTTAAGGGAAATTTGGGAAACGATCTCACTATCATGAAAGGTTTGATTGATTCACTAACCCAAAAGATGATGATGATGACAGTGGTAGGCAGGAGTCACTCTCTCCCTTGCAAGAAAAAACCAAGAGCCGTTCTTATGATATCTCTCTCTCTCTCTCTCCCCCTCCTCCCGAGTGGACTGAAAGCAGCTGGAGCTGAGGAAATGAAACTGAGTGGAGCGACCTCGGCTCGCGTTGCTTTTTCAGCCTAAAGCTCAGAAAAGCCTCCCCCTCCTCCCCCTCCTCCCCCTCCTCCCGAGTGGACTGAAAGCAGCTGGAGCTAAGGAAATGAAACTGAGTGGAGCGACCTCTGCTCGCGTTGCTTTCTCAGCCTAGAGCTCAGAAAAGCCTCCCCCTCCTCCCGAGTGGACTGAAAGCAGCTGGAGCTGAGGAAATGAAACTGAGTGGAGCGACCTCGGCTCACGTTGCTTTCTCAGCCTAGAGCTCAGAAAAGCCTCCCCCTCCCATGCTTAAAAGTTGCAAAGGAAACACGGAAGCAGGGAAGCGGCTGCCCAGCTTCGGAGCTCCACACCATTTTTTTTTCAGAGGGGATTTTGACTCGAGTATAAGCCGAGGGGGTTTTTTTCAGCACAAAAAATGTGCTGAAAAACTCGGCTTATACTCGAGTATATACGGTACATCTAGTCCATTTTAATTTGTTTTATTTTCTAACCATTGATAAAACAAATCCCATACCATATAATATTCCGGTTCTTCTTTTTCTTTAATTTCTAATCTTAATCTATTCATTTCTGCACATTCAAATATTTTTTTCAATGACTTTTCCTTCTATTGGTATCTTGTCACTTTTCCAATTCTGAGCAAATAGAATTCTAGCTGCTGTTAATACATGTTTTTTCTTTACTGTAACCTTCGGGTACAGTAAATAAAAATATTTCAGGTGCCCTAGTGTTTATTTTGGAGCCTCCCAAAATATAAGACTGGGTCTAATTTTTGAGGAAAAACCGGTAAATGAATTGTAACCTGAGGATGGCTTATAATACCAGGGCTGCTTTTGAAAAATCAAGGACCAACAGTTCTCCAAAAAAATCCTTGGAAGAAAAATAAAAGTGGCAAGCAGAGCCAGACTGTGATTTTAACCTCTTATTTTTAGCAGAGGAATGACGAAAATGTATTTATCCTCCTTCCAAATGTTTTCCAGCACCAGCAAAGGTGTCAACAGAATTGTTTCCTGTTTTATTTTAATGCAGACTTTTTTTCTTTTTCTTTTTAAAAAAGGTGTAGACTCAACAGTCACATGCAGTACAGTGTTATATTTTATGAGTCTCGGTGTCACAAATCTTTTTTTAAAAGATGCAACTCTTGTTTTGCAGAATAGGAGCAGGGACAAAAGGAGCCTTGGAGCTTGAAAAATAAGATTCATCACACACACACACACACAAAATATTGTATGGTACTGAAGGTTACTGTGACTTTTGCATCTTTAAAAAAAAGTCTGCAGGTTTTCAATCAAATATGTATATGGAATTGCATTTTCTATTTAGGATATATTTATGTAGCTGTGCCAAGTAGCCACATTTGGGTCAAGAAGTGTATTTTTTTTGTTTGTTTTTAAAATAAAGTATAGATTATTAATTTTTCTTACTATTGTACAGAGGTTTAGATGCATTTCCCCCTGCTTTCCACAGGTTTCCTGGAGAAAGGGAAGGGAAGGGAAGGGAAGGGAAGGGAAGGGAAGGAAAGGAAAGGAAAGGAAAGGAAAGGAAAGGAAAGGAAAGGAAAGGAAAGGAAAGGAAGAAGAAAGACATGGCAAGGTAATAGGGAAAAGGGAAGGGAAGGAGAGGGAAGAAGGAAGGAAGCTGATGTGGAAGAGAAAAAGAGGAAAGGAAAGGAAAGGAAGAAGGAAAGGAAATAGAGAAGGAAAGAAAAGGGAAGGGAAGGGAAGGAGAGGGAGGAAGGAAAGAAGGAAGGAAGGTTGATATGGAAGACAAAAAGGGGAAAGGGACGAAAGGAAGAATGAAAGGAAAGGAAAGGAAGAAGAAAGACATGGCAAGGTAATAGGGAAAAGGGAAGGGAAGGAGGGGGAAGAAGGAAGGAAGCTGATGTGGAAGAGAAAAAGAGGAAAGGAAAGGAAGAAGGAAAGGAAATAGAGAAGGAAAGAAAAGGGAAGGGAAGGAGAGGGAGGGAGGGAGGGAGGAAAGAAGGAAGGAAGGTTGATATGGAAGACAAAAAGGGGAAAGGGACGAAAGGAAGAATGAAAGGAAAGGAAAGGAAGAAGAAAGACATGGCAAGGTAATAGGGAAAAGGGAAGGGAAGGAGAGGGAAGAAGGAAGGAAGGAAGGTTGATGTGGAAGAGAAAAAGAGGAGAAAGGGAGGAAAGGAAAGACGAAGAAAGACATGGCAAGGTAATAGAGAAAAAGGGAAAGGAAAGGAAAAAGTTATATCATGTTAGGATTCCAGCTACTCCTATTTCATCTCACCCACCTTTGCTGAGAGCATCATTATATCTCCCTTCTGGGATGTCCACATACTATTATAGAGACCACCAAGAAACCCCAGAATTGTGAGCTTAAAAAAAAAAAAAGAATCCAGAAGAAAATTACAGCACAGCCCTTTTCCATTATTTATGCTACAAATAGATAGTCCTCAACTTACAATCATTCATTTAGGGACTGTTCAAAGTTACAGCAGCACTGAAAAAAGTGACTTACAACTATTTTTCGCACTTACAACCGTTGCACCCACCCTCAGGGTCACATGATCAAAATTTAGACACTTGGCCACTGACTCATACTTATGACCTTGTGATCAGCTTTTGTGATCTTCCATCAAGCACAGTCCACGGGGAAGTCAGGGATTCACTTAGCAACCTTGTTCCTCGCTTAGCAACTGCCACGATTCACTTCACAACAGTGGCAAAACTCACAGCTGTCTTGCTTAGCAGAAGACCTGCCGGGCTCCCTTGTTGTAAGTCGAGGACTTTGCCTGCGGTTGCTTCCCTCAGAGTGACAAAAAAAAAAAAAAAGAGTCGAGCTCGATTCCAGGGGGTTGTTTATTTTTATACAAATTACCACTCTTCGTTGTGTGTTTGTGATGCACCAGCAACCCCAACCTTCCCTGCACGCCTCAGGTAGGTAACTATCTGTTGTGAATGCTAATCAGCAGCCAGACAATATTTAGCTTGACAAAATTATAAAGTGCATGAGAAATAATTAAACACACGTATAAGAAGAACGGGAGTAATCACGACGTCTGTATCTCATTAATTTGATTTTCATTAGAATCAGGATGCTTTAAAATTCGGGTTCTGCCCCATCCTGGTCTATTTCTTGGAGCGGATCCTGGGGTTGCAAAGACCAAGTGTGCCAGTGGTGGTGTTCAGCCGGTTCACACTGGTTCAAGCGACCTGGTAGCAAGGCTTTGGCAAGGGATGGCGAACCAATGGTAACTTCTGGCTCACCATGCCCCCAACCTGGTGTTTTGACCCAAGCCTCATTCAAATCAAAGAAACACAAAGCATACATCAAAGCAAACCTTTTTAATGCGTCTCTGTGAATTCTGTTCATTCACAGCAAAGAGTCATTAAAACGAATTGTCCCAGATAAGAGCAAGCTCTTTCAAGGTTGTGAAAGGCTGCCAAAAACACAAGATTAATTGCAGGGAAATATCCAAAACCAAGTCTCTGAACACAAACCAGAATAGAGAGGACTTCCACAAGAACTTGAAAGAGTTCAAAGAACTTCTTTGCTTCCTGCAAAGAAGCCAACCCCGAAGGCTGGCTTTTATCCCTTATGGGAGGGGCCATCACCTTGCAGCCTTATTCCCGAGTTGCCTGTACTGCTGCAGCAGCTTTTTCCTTTGAGTAGCTCTGCATACACGTGCACTGAACACAGGCTCCTCGTGGGCCTCTTCATCACTGCTGCCAAACTCCACGACCTCCAAAGGCAGCACCCCACTCTCTGATAGTCCTGGCCCCCCATCCCTGCACCACACACAGGCCCCTCATCCGAATCCTCGCTCTCCGAGACCTCAGTTGTCCGCACCTGCTGCCAGCGAACCACAACACCTGGTCACCTGGTCACCTGGTCACCTGGTCACCGCTCACTTGCTTGCCCCGCCCGCTTGCTTGCTGCTCACTTACCAAGCCTGCCTGATGTTTGCTCCTCCCAGTCACTCCTTAAGGTATTTCTTCTTTTTTTCCTCTCCCGACGATCAGCTGTTCTGATGATCAGCTGTGTCAGGATTCCCCTCGCTTACTTAATGCTTTGCCCAGGAGGCTTTTCTGAGGCCCAGAAGGCCCCAAAACAGTGAGTTAACAGATCTGTTAACAGATAATCAGAGTTGGAAGGGACCTTGTAGGTCATCTAGTCCAACCCCCTGCCCAAGCAGGAGACCCTACACCATTTCTGACAGATGGCAGTCCAATCTCTTCTTGAAAGTCTCAAGTGATGATGCTCCCACAATAGATAGATACAGATACAGATAATCAGAGTTGGAAGGGACCTTGTAGGTCATCTAGTCCACCCCCCTGCCCAAGCAGGAGACCCTACACAATTTCTGACAGATTGCAGTCCAATCTCTTCTTGAAAGTCTCAAGGGATGAAACTCCCACAATAGATAGATACAGATACAGATAATCAGAGTTGGAAGGGACCTTGTAGGTCATCTAGTCCAACCCCCTGCCCAAGCAGGAGACCCTACACAATTTCTGACAGATTGCAGTCCAATCTCTTCTTGAAAGTCTCAAGGGATGAAACTCCCACAACTTCCGAAGGCAACTTCTGTTCCATGGGTTGATTGTTCTCACTATCAGAAAATTCCTCCTTATTTCCAGGTTGAATCTCTCTCCTTGTTCAGTTTCCATCCATTGTTCCTTGTCTGGCTTTTGGGTGCTTTAGAAAATAGCTTGACCCCCTTTCCTCCTCTCTGGGGCAGCCCCTCAAATATTGGAAGACCGCTATCCTGTCTCCCCTGGTCCTTCTCTTTACTAGACTAGCCAGGCCCAGTTCCTGCAACCGTTCATTGTATGTTTTAGCCGCCAGTCCCCTCATCATCCTGGTTGTTCTTCTCTGCAATTTTTCTAGAGTCTCAACCTCTTTTTTATAGTCTGGTGGCCAAAACTGGATGCAGGACTCTAGGTGTGGTCTTACTAAGGCTTTATAGAGTGGTATTAGTACTTCCCCTGATCTTGAGTGTGTGTGTGTGTGTGTGTGTTTGTGCTGCACCATGATCTTGAGTGTGTGTGATTCCCCTGATCTTGAGTGTGTGTGTGTGTGTGCTAAACCATGCCCAGCCAGTCACATGGCCATGCCCCCAGCCACGCCCCCTAGCCACACCCATAGGACCGGTAATCAAAAAATTTGAATCCCACCCCTGGAGTGTGCCTCCATCCCCCAACACACCATGGTTTGCAAGCCAAGTAAAATTCAACCTTTGCACATTCGATGCAAGCTTTGGTTTGATTCATGCCCAAGCAAATGTGTGAATGAATCCTGAAGATGCTACAAGAGGCTCTAGGGATTTCTGTCACCTCCTCACGCACACACATTTCATATGGGTGCTTCTTCCTTAGCAAAGAGTTGTTTGGATTGGTTGCCAACGTGCAAAATAGTCCTTCCAAAATTGGAAAAGAGAAAGCTGCTGTTTTCAGTGTGCAAACTTGCGAGAGGCCTCTTGAGTGCACACAAAATAGTTGGGTTTTTCCTTCTGAGATTTACGAAATGGGGACAGCCACAGGAAGCTGGCAGGAGGAGGAAGCGCTGCTGCTAAATGTAATTTTCCCCTCTGAAACTCCTGAAAGACTCAGGGATGGACTCAGAGGGGCTGCATTCACACAATAATCTGATGAGTGAATTAATCTGTGTTTTGAATTCACACGATAAACTGTTAAACACACCGAACAGAAGTTGGATCATCCCTGCTGCTCTCTGAGTGTGGTTGCTGTTTTGCAGATGTTTCACAACCTGGCTAGGTAACATCATCAGAGCTAGATAGGAGTGGGGTTTCCAGGGAGGAGGAGGAAGAAGAGGAAGAGGAGGAGGAGGAGGAATGTGGGGTTTCTTGGTGCTCTCTAAGCTTGGTTGCTTTCTTATAGATGTTTTATAACCTGACTAAGTAGCATCATCAGTGCTAGAAAAGAGTGGGATATGCAGGGAAGAGGAGGAGGAGGAAGAGGGGAAGGAGGAAGAGGAAGAGGAGGAGGACTGTATGATCCTTGGTGCTCTCTGGGCTTGGCTGCTTTCTTATAGATGTTTTATAACCTGACTAAGTAGCATCATCAGTGCTAGAAAAGAGTGGGATATGCAGGGAAGAGGAGGAGGAGGAAGAGGGGAAGGAGGAAGAGGAAGAGGGGAAGGAGGAAGAGGAAGAGGGGGAGGAGGAAGAGGAAGAGGAGGAGGAGGAAGAGGAAGAGGGGGAGGACTGTACGGTCCTTGGTGCTCTCTGGGCTTGGCTGCTTTCTTATAGATGTTTTATAACCTGACTAAGTAGCATCATCAGTGCTAGAAAAGAGTGGGATATGCAGGGAAGAGGAGGAGGAGGAAGAGGGGAAGGAGGAAGAGGAAGAGGGGGAGGAGGAGGAGGAAGAGGAGGAGGAGGAAGAGGAAGAGGAGGAGGAGGAAGAGGAAGAGGGGGAGGACTGTACGGTCCTTGGTGCTCTCTGCGCTTGGCTGCTTTCTTATAGATGTTTTATAACCTGACTAAGTAGCATCATCAGTGCTAGAAAAGAGTGGGATATGCAGGGAAGAGGAGGAGGAGGAAGAGGGGAAGGAGGAAGAGGAAGAGGGGAAGGAGGAAGAGGAAGAGGGGGAGGAGGAAGAGGAAGAGGAGGAGGAGGAAGAGGAAGAGGGGGAGGACTGTACGGTCCTTGGTGCTCTCTGGGCTTGGCTGCTTTCTTATAGATGTTTTATAACCTGACTAAGTAGCATCATCAGTGCTAGAAAAGAGTGGGATATGCAGGGAAGAGGAGGAGGAGGAAGAGGGGAAGGAGGAAGAGGAAGAGGGGAAGGAGGAAGAGGAAGAGGGGGAGGAGGAAGAGGAAGAGGAGGAGGAGGAAGAGGAAGAGGGGGAGGACTGTACGGTCCTTGGTGCTCTCTGCGCTTGGCTGCTTTCTTATAGATGTTTTATAACCTGACTAAGTAGCATCATCAGTGCTAGAAAAGAGTGGGATATGCAGGGAAGAGGAGGAGGAGGAAGAGGGGAAGGAGGAAGAGGAAGAGGGGAAGGAGGAAGAGGAAGAGGGGGAGGAGGAAGAGGAAGAGGAGGAGGAGGAAGAGGAAGAGGGGGAGGACTGTACGGTCCTTGGTGCTCTCTGCGCTTGGCTGCTTTCTTATAGATGTTTTATAACCTGACTAAGTAGCATCATCAGTGCTAGAAAAGAGTGGGATATGCAGGGAAGAGGAGGAGGAGGAAGAGGGGAAGGAGGAAGAGGAAGAGGAGGAGGACTGTACGGTCCTTGGTGCTCTCTGGGCTTGGCTGCTTTCTTGCAGACATTTCATAACCAGAGGAGGAGGAGAGGGGGAAGCAGAGGTGGCATCCAGTAGGTTCTGGAGAACCGGAAGCGGAAATTTTGAGTCGTTCAGAGAACCAGCCAATCTCACCTCTGATTGGCCCTGCCCTCATCTATTCTCCGCCTCCTGAGTCCCAGCTGATTGGCTGGGTCTTCTTGGGTTGCCCTGCACAGGAGAACAGAGCTGGAAAGCAGGTTAATGGGGAGGGAATAGAGATTTTGTAGTAACCTTCTCCTGCCATGCCCACCAAACAAGCCACACCCACCAAGCCAAACCAAGCCCACCAAGCCATGCCCACAGAACCGGTAGTAAATTTTTTTGAATCCCACCACTGGGGAGGGGGAGCAGGAGGAGGACGAGGAGGAGACTACGGGGTCCTTGGCTGCTTTCTTGCAGACATTTCATAACCGTACTAGGTAACATCATCAGTGCTACAAGGGAATAGGATTTGCTCTCTATTTATATTGTTGTTGTTAGTTGCAAAGTGGTGTCCGACCCATTGTGACCCATGGACAAGGTTCCTCCAGGCCTTCCTGTCCTCTATCATCTTCTGGAGTCCATTTAAGCTCACGCTGACTGCTTCAGTGACTCCATCCAGCCCCCTCCTTCTCTGCCTTCTTCCCTTCTTCTTCTATTGTCCTCCAGCATTCGGCTCTTCTCCAGGGCGTCCTTCCTTCCTTCTCACGAGGTGGCCAAAGTCTTTGAGTTTCCTCTTCAGGGATCTGGCCTTCTAAAGAGCAGTCAGGGTGGATCTCCTCTAGGACTGACCGGTTGGATCGCCTTGCAGTCCAAGGGAATCATGGGAGTTTTCTCCAGCCCCAGAGTTCGAAGGCCTCCATTCTTTGGCGCTCAGCCTTCTTTGTAGTCCAATTTTCCCAGCCATACATTGCAACTGGGAAAACGATAGCCGTGACTCTACACCCTTTTGTTGGCAGGGGGATGTCTCTGCTTTTGAGTGTGCTGTCTAGATTTGCCATAGCTTTCCTCCCCAGGAGCAAGCATCTTTTGATCTCTTTTTCTTTTTAATAAACTTTATTAGTCTTTTATGTTGTTTAAAAACAAAAAGATCATCATTACATTAACAGTTCTGTGACATCCATCTCTATCCATTTCTATCCTTTGTGCATATTTACAAATATATACAATTTTGTGCGAATATATACATTTAATCTATAAGTTGCTTATCTTCAGTTCCTTCATTTGCTGTCTGTCTTAATTTGACCCAATTTTACCATTTCTCCCAAATTCTATAGTATTCAGACTCCTCTTTCTCTTGTACCATTAAAGTCAATTTGTCCATTTCAGCACATGCCATTATTTTGTGAATAATCAGTTCATCCGAGGGTGTGCAGTTGTGTTTCCAGCATTGAGCATAAAGCTATTCTGGCAGCCGTTAAAATATGTAATACAATATATGTAATACAAAAGGGTTAGGGTAATAAATACATTTTATGTTTTTTTCCATATTCCTTTTTAAATATCCCTAAAAAGAATAATTCTGGTTCCAATTCTTGTTAGGCATCTTTCGATTTCTTGGCTGCAGTCCCTATCTGCGGTGATCTTGGAGCCCAGGAAAATAAAATCTGTCCCCTTCTCCATTTCGTCCTAATCGATTTGCCAGGGATTGAGAGAGCCGGATGCCACGATCTTAGTTTTCTTAATGTTGAGTTTGAAGCCAACTTTTGCACTCACCTCCTTCACCTGCATCAACAGGCTCTTTAGTTCCTCTTCACTTTCTGCCACTAGAATGGCATCATCTGCATATCTGAGGTTGTTGATATTTCTCCACCGGCATTTATTCACTAGCGGCTTTTCTTGTCAATTTTGGTGGGAATGTTTTTGGCGGCTCCTTGATTAGGCTGCTGTTTACTGCTCGATTGTTTGTCTTGAGTTGGTAATTCCTTGACTGTTCTACCAATACTAAACAGAGAGCAAATCCCACACCCTTCAAATACTGATGATGTTACCGGGGTGGGATTCAAATTTTATGACAACAGGTTCTGTGAGCGTGGCTAAGTTGGTGGACATGTTATTGGCTGGGCGTGGCCAACTCAATATCACTCACATCGAGTCGCGCATCTCCTCCCGGGGCCTCTCATGACTGTGGGGATGCTGCAACAGTCGTAAGTGTGAAAAATGGTCATATGTCACTTTTTTCAGTGCCATTGTAACTTTGAATGGTCCCTCCACACAAGCAAAGCACCAGCAAAGGAGGGGAAAAAAACTCCAGAGAAGTTCCAGAGACAGGAAGTCTAGTCCTGCCAAGAATGTAATAAGGGTTAACGGAGAGGCAGTTTCTGTAAGCAACACCAGAATGTTTCCTTCCTGCCTTCTTTACAGGATTAGCCCAGTAATTTCTTCTAACGACCGGTTCTCCGAATGGCTTAGAATGTTAACAACTGGTTCTACAGAATAGGTGAGAACCTGTAGAATCCCACCCCTGGATGTTACCTAGTTGGATTATGAAACGTCTGCAAGAAAACAGCCAAGCTCAGAGAGAACCAAGGACCCCATAGTCCTCCTTCTCTTCCACTCCATACACCCTACTCCCTTCTAGCACTGATGATATTGCCTAGTTGGGTCACGAAACATCTGCAAGAAAACTCCCAAGCTCAGAGAGCACCAGGGACTTCACAATCTTCTCCTCCTCCTCCTCCACCTCCACCTCCACCTCCACCACCACCTCTTCCTCCTCCTCCTTCCTCCTCCTCCACTTCCTCCTCCTTCTCCCCCTCCTCCTCCTTCCTCCTCCTCTTCCTCCTCCTCCCCCTCCCTCCTCACTGCACACCCCATTCCGTCCTATCACTGATGATGTTTCCTAGTTGGATCAGGAAACATCTGCAAGAAAACAGCCAAGCTTAGAGAGCACCAAGGACCCCATAGTCCTTCTCCTCCTCCTTCTCCTCCTCCTTCCCCACTTTTTCTTGCCTGGCTGGCTGTGGAATTCTGGGAGTTGAAGTCCAGAAGTCTTAAGGGGGCTGTTAAGTTTGGAGCATGGGCGAGAAAGAATGGAGACAAGCCTGTGGAACGGTGAACTTCAACTCTTTATTTACATGGTGTGACAGCTCAAACTGGATGGCCGCTATAGCCTTCCTTATATAGGCAACCCAATAACTATTTAACCAATAACAATCCAGGAGCGCTAGCTCCGTTAACCAATACGAATGCCCCGTTAATGGCCAATCAGATTCCCCTGAACGGGCCAATCCGATCCTGCCATTAACAGCCAATCAGAAGTGCAGGGCCAGAACCCTGCACTTGACTCCAAGCTCAAGATAACTTTATTAAACCTTTATGCATTCACAACAGTGGCCAAGGTTGCATATCCTTGTATCCGAGATTGTACCTCCTCCAGAGGGAGAATTAACTTCTTCCTCTCAGACATGGTAATTCATTGAGGAATACAGTTAATAATCATTATTCCTAATGCATCCAATAGCTGGAACCCTTCTGTTCTCATCAGGATTATCTTCCCACCCTTCTCAACAGTGAGCTGGAAAATACCGGATAAAAAAGCTCCTGAAATATTAATTGAAGCAAGTGCCTTTTCAGAGTCTTGTGATGAAAGCTTGAGTGCCTTTCTCTGGGGTTTCATTGCCACAGTAGAAGTTAGGGGTGGGCAGGAGAGGGTTAATTTTCCTAGATCTTTTTTCCCCCTCCTTTTCAAAACCTTTCCCTGGTTTCCTTTGCTTTCTTGGGAGCAAAATGCAAATAAAGCCCTATGGAATTCAGTTATTAGCTGGCTACCGTGGTATTTATGCAATATAAAGTAGAAAGGCTTCATGCTCCTGTGGTTTAAATAGCTTACATCTTGAAAGGTAAGGAGATAGAGGTTTATATAAATGTGAAATATAAATAGAATTTGAAAAAGGTGATTTGACATTGAAGTGACTTGACATCATGAATTCTACATTAAAGCTAAATATGGGATAAATAAATATGTAGAAAGATAAATAGACGATCGGGGGTACATAAGCAAGATAGATAGATAGATAGATAGATAGATAGATAGATAGATAGATAGATAGATAGATAGATAGACAGATGATATATAGATAGCTAGATAGATAGCTAGCTAGCTAGCTAGATAGATAGAGAGACAGACAGACAATGATAGATAGATAGATAGATAGATAGATAGACGATGATAGATAGATAGATAGATAGATAGATAGATAGATAGATAGATAGATAGATAGATAAGGAGGGATGGTGGGAGGAAGTTTGATGTGAAGGAAAGAAGGAAGGAAGGCTAGATAGATAGATAGATAGATAGATAGATAGATAGAGAGAGAGAGAGAGAGAGAGAGACAGACAGACAGACAGACAGACAGACAGACAGACTAAATGAGAACAGAATGGAATGGAACGGAATGGAACAGAACAGAACAGAATAAAATAAGGAATAGAATAGAATAGAATAAAACAAAACAAAACAAAACAGAACAGAATAGAAAATAATTATTTATTGGCCAAGTGTGATTGGACACACAAGGAATTTGTCTCCAGTGTATAAGCTCTCACTGTACATCTAAAACAACAAAGTGATAAATCATGATCATAATCATAATAAAATACATTAATCATAACTCACAACAGATAGTGATGGTCACAGGATACTAAATAAGCAATTAATATAAATCATAAGATAGATAGATAAATAGAAAATAGATGATCAAGGTAGATAAGTGAGATAGATAGATAGATAGATAGATAGACAGACAGACAGAAACGCAGACAATGATGGACGGACAGACAGACAGACATTGAGGAGTGCTTGGTGCTGTCTGGATTTGGTTGTTTTCTTCCAGATGTTTCATTATCCAAACTAGGTAAACCTCATCAGGAAACACTAAGGATCCCTCACTTCAATGCTCAGCTTCAAATATTCTCCTTTACTGGACGGACACAAAGACAGAGAAGCTTATTCATTTATCACATTCATATGCCACCCCATCTCAACGTTGCAGTCGGCGTATGCTATTTTTTAAAATAAATATTAAACAGCGCCACGTCCCAGCTTTCATTTCCCTTAAAAGCGGACCTTTCGTTGGCCTCGGTTGATCCTAGAGGGATCAGAGAAATAGCGTCTCCAAGCCCTTTCGATGGGAAATCCAGTCTCCCCATAAAATCTGATGGAGCAGACAGGCGCTTAATGAAGTAGCAAGCAAAAAAAAAAAAAACCAAACCAAATATGTTGCCAATTGATTTAATAAATATCCTTCGGAACGATGCTGGATGTCAAAATAACTCAACGCTTTTGAGCTTTCTTTAGAAGGCTCCTAAAAGGCACTTCCTTCAATTAATATTTCAAAAGCTTTTTAGCTCGTATTTTCTAGCTCACTGCTGGGATAGGTGAGAGGGTAATCCAAATGAGTCTAGAGGGAGGAAAAATCCAATTTTTTTTGGCGCAATTAGAAATGAGGCTAGGAGGTACAGGTAGTCCTCGACTAACAACCAAAACGGAGCACCAAATTACGACCACAATACATGCTCAATTTTCGGTTCTGCACTAGGTGAACTGATAAATTATGAGATTCTATCCCTCTGTTAATGCGGCCTAGGATTGCACTGGCTTTTTTGTTGGTGCACCAGTGGCAGACGGCTGACTCACACCATGTTTCTCTGAAAATAAGACCCCTGTCTTATATTTTTCTTGCCACCAAAGAAGGCACCAGGTCTTATTTTCAGGGGATGTCATCCACTAACTAACCTCACTTGTGCTTGTTGCCTCTGGCCTCCTTTTCACTGTCAGAGGCCTTCAGGAGCTTCTTCTTCTGCGGCCAAAAAGGCTTTCCTGAAGGCCTCTGCGGTTGATAACAGAGCTTTGGATCGATCCAGAGCTCTGTTATCGGGGTGTGTGAGGCCTGGCTACAGCTGCCCAAAGGTAAGCAGTAGGGCAGCTCCACTCCCCCATCCCCATCCTAGCTTAATTTTTCCCCGTCCACTCTGGAGTGGGTGGAATCTTCATTAGGGCTTATTTTGGGGGGTAGGGCTTATATTGGACGCACGTATAAAAATCAAGGTAGGACTTACTTTCAGGGTAGGACGTATTTTTGGGGAAACAGGGGTATTTAAGTGGTGATCCACTAGGACTCCTCTCACAGTTACTGCTATTCATCCAGGTACCACTTATTCTACACCTGTGCATTTGGTTTTGTTTGCCTAACTGGGACCAAGACCTTACTGAATGTCTAGTTTAGTGAAAAGAAGGGGTCGGGGTAGCCAAGTTCCACTATTTGAGGGAATAGACGAAGCGGGGGAGTCAACCTATTCTCCAAAGCTCCTGAAGACAGGACAAGAAGAAAGAGATGGAAACTAATCAGCAGAGATTCAACCTAGAATTAAGGAGAAACCTCCTAACAGTGAGGATAATTAACTAGTGCAAGGGCTTGCCTCCAGCCATTGTGTCTGCTCCATCACTGCAGGTTTTTA
>CM066330.1:260775970-260780970 GCA_033807585.1 Hydrophis major
CCAGAGAATAGAATAGAATAGAAAAATAGAGAATAGAGTAGGGTAGAATAGGAATAGGAATAGAACAGAACAGAACAGAATAGAATAACAGAATTGGAAGAGACCTTCGAGGTCTTCTAGTCCAATCCCCTGCTCAGCCACCAAAGGACCTCACCGTCGAAACCCAAGCTATAATCTTCTCTTCTATTGGAGCTTGAGGCTTTTTTTTTCCTCCTTCTTCTTGTCTTCTCTTACTTTTGATTTTTTTTTTTTTTAAAACAGCCACTTCCCTGGATGCGCAAAGTTCCCTGCAAAGCACCAGACAGAAGGAGGCTTTTTCATGCAAACCCCATTCAATTCCTGCTTGCATCAAGAAACATTTCCTTCACAGTCCAGACATGAACAAGCATGTTTCATTCTCCACAATCCCTAATGACTGGCAAACCACCCCTGTGTTTTGACTTTCTCTCCTCCTACCTACCGGAATCTTTTTTTTTCCCACTTTTGCTTTCTGTGTTTGAAATATTTCACCTCTCCTTCCCTGCCACTTGTCGTCATCTAAAGAGGAGCTGTGACTGCAGCGCCGAAGCTGGCAAGTCTTCCTCAGGTGCTCAGCCAGGGAAGGCAAAGTTCTAAGGTGGGAAACCCTCAACCAGCCTGGCAGCTGTTTCTAACGGCCCAGCTTTGAGGTTCTTCTGGGTGACGGGAGGTTTCTTGGTAATCTATATCAGGGGTCTCCAACCTTGGCTCCTGGAAGCCTGGCGGACTTCAACTCCCTGGCTGTGGAATTCTGGGAGTTGAAGTCCGCCAGGCTTCCAGGGGCCAAGGTTGGAGACCCCTGATCTATATATAGATCTATAAAATACCCATCATGCATCATCACAAAATCTCCAGAACCGTCAAGCCTACAAACCTTGAAATTTGGCCTGTCTGTTCCTCTTGGCTTCTAGGTGCTCGCTAAGAAAGGATTTTTCAAAATGACCATTAGAGCATTAGTATTTTCCTATATTATTATTATTATTATTATTATTATTATTATTATTATTATTATTATTATTATTATTATTATTATTGTTGTTGTTGTTGTTGTTATTGTTGTTATTGTTGTTATTGTTGTTATTGTTGTTATTATTGTTATTATTATTGTTGTTGTTATAATGAAAATAATAATAATATTAATGTTAATATTAATGCTAAGGAGTTCTACTCCCCTTCCCACCTGAAAAGAAATCTCCTCCAAAGGCAAAACACAAGCAGAGGAGTTTCAATTTCAGTTTTAGTTTCACAGCACCAAGCTGCTTTAGGACAGAACAGTTGAGCTAAACCACTCATATCAAAGGGAAATTACTCACCCGTCCCCTCCCAGCCACTTCCTTCGGGCTCCTTAGGGGCCCCGACAGGAAGCAGGTGTTGGAGCTAAGCAGCCCCCCAGGAGAAAGAGTTGGCCAAACAGCTGGCTCAGTTCAAATGGGATCTGACCCAAGAAGGAGGCTCAGCAGAAGCACCTCACTGAGGACTAGAAGCCTAGGCTTTCCAAGCAGAGGGAAGACCTTAGGCTCCTTGATGTCTCCTCTTGCTTGCCCAGCAAATAGTGTTTCAGTTTCCAAACAGCCCTCAACTCTCTCACACACTGACAGGACGCTAGCCAGATGAATCCCAATGGATGCTGGTAAGCAGAGACAGAATCCCCCCCCCTTTATTTTCCTCCCACAAAACTAAGCCTGACCACATAGTTTTGTAGTGAAACATGGGCATTGGAAGGGATCTTGGAGGTCATTTAGTCCAGGGGTCACCACCAACCTTTTGGACCTCTAAATTTGTAATTTTAAATCCCGCAGACCACTAATATGATCCGCCTAATGACTGGCTGGGTGGGCGTGGCTAGGGGAATCATGTGACTCAGTAGGCATGGCCAACTTGATGTCACTCATATCAAAGGGAAACTACTCGCCCGTCCCCTCCCAGCCACTTCCTGTCCTGCTCACTCGGGCTCCTTAGGGGCCCCGACAGGAAGCAGGTGTTGGAGCTAAGCAGGCCCCCAGGAGAAAGAGTTGGCCAAACAGCTGGCTCAGTTCAAATGGAATCTGACCCGAGAAGGAGGCTCAGCGGAAGCACCTCACTGAGGACTAGAAGCCTAGGCTTTCCAAGCAGAGGGAAGACCTGAGGGAGCGCAAGGCTGGGTCCTGGCCCCCGGAGGCTCAGCAGGCTGAGATGGTCAGCCGGTTCCAGGCCATGTTGCAGTCCCACTGGAATGAGGCCCTCCGGCTCTTCGCCACCAGGGGGGCCCTTCCCTCCAGCCTTCGCCCAAAACCCCACACCAGGAGGCTGAAGCAGACCCCAAATGGGAATTTCTGCCCTCCCTCCGACCCCCACAAAAAGACCCCGAAGGGGGAGGCTCTCTGCAGCAACACAAACATTCATTGCACGTATCTGGCCCAGGGGCTGCAGTTTGAGGACCCCTGATTTAGGGCAATATAAAAAATGGAAATCATTTTTCAGCGGAGCACCAAAATTTTCTCACGGGCCACCAGTGATGCATGGACCACCAGTTGGTGACCACTGCTCTAGTCCAACCACCCGATACCATTTCAGACAAATGCGGTTCTGGGTTGTACTTCTTTAATAGCTGGGGAAAGAGAAAGAGAGAGAGAGAGAGAGAGAGGAGGGAGAGAGAGAGGGAGGGAGGGAGGGAGAGAGAGGGAGGGAGGGAGGGAGAGAGGGAGGGAGAGAGAGAGGGAGGAAGGGAGTGAAGGAGAGAGGGAGGGAGGGAGAGAGGGAGGTAGGGAGGGAGAGAGAGAGAGGGAGGGAGGGAGGAAGGGAGGGAGGAAGGGAGGGGGAGAGAGAGAGGGAGGGAGAGAGAGTGGGAGGGAGAGAGGGAGGAAGGGAGGGAGAGGGGGGAGGGGGAGGGGGGAGGGAGAGAGAGAGGGAAGGAGAGAGGGAGGAAGGGAGGGAGGGGAGAGAGAGAGGGAGGAGGGAGAGAGAGGGAGGAGGAAGGAGGGAGAGAGGGGGAGGAAGGGAGGTAGAGAGGGAGGAAGGAGAGAGAGAGGAGGAAGGGAGGGAGGGAGAGTGGGAGGGAGAGAGGGAGAGAGAGGGATGGAGGGAGGCGGAGGAAGGGAGGGAGGGAGGGAGTGAAGGAGAGAGAGGGAGGAAGGGAGGGAGGGATAGAGAGAGGGAGGAGGGAGAGAGAGAGGGAGGGAGAGGGGGGAAGAAGGGAGGGAGGGAGAGAGAGGGGGAGGAAGGGAGGTAGAGAGGGAGGGAAGGAGAGAGAGAGGGAGGGAGGGAGAGAGAGAGAACAGGAATTGCAGGAATTGAATGGGTTGCTATCGGTTCGCACAGGTTTGGGCGAAACAGATGTTATTTTACATCTACTTCATCAAACTGGTACTTCCAGCAACTGGCTGGCCCCTCCCAACCCACTCCTCCCCTCCCTTCCCAGAAGTCTCCACATGGCCTGTTTTGGATCCCAGGTAAGTGCAGAGCCCCTGCAGAGGCTCGGGGCGGCAGGGGGGGGAGAAAAATGGGCCTCCTGGAAGTTCCAAATTTTTTTTTTTGCAACTGGTTCTCTGCCCGGTTGCTGGGTGGGCGTGGCCTAGTTGGCCTCCTGCACCATGGGTGTCATTTTCACCCTCCCCGGACTCCGGAGGCTTTCCTGAAGCTTCCAGGACGGCAAAAATTGACTCTCCAAGCTCCGGAGGCTCTGTGGAGGTTGGAAACGGGCCTGTTTTTCTGGCCTCCAGAATGCCTCCAGAGGCCATTTTTGCCCTGCAGCAGGCTCAAGCAAAGCCTCCGGAGCCCGGGAAGGGTGAAAAACAGGCTCCCGGAAGTTCCAGGCCGGAAATGGGCCTGTTTTTGGCTCCACAGAGCCTCCGGAGCCCGGGAAGGGGTGAAAAACAGGCTCCCGGAAGTTCCAGGCTGGAAATGGGCCTGTTTTTGGCTCCACAGAGCCTCCGGAGCCCGGGAAGGGTGAAAAACAGGCTCCCGGAAGTTCCAGGCCGGAAATGGGCCTGTTTTTGGCTCCACAGAGCCTCTGGAGCCCGGGAAGGGTGAAAAACAGGCTCCCGGAAGTTCCAGGCTGGAAATGGGCCTGTTTTTGGCTCCACAGAGCCTCCGGAGCCCGGGAAGGGTGAAATTGCACACACATCCCACTGTGGTGCAGGAGGCTGAATAAGCCACGCCTGCTATGGCCACCCCCAGCCAGAAACCTGGCAAAGAACCGGTTGCTCAATTTTTTTTCAGCCCATCCCTGTCCCACGATAGCAGTCGTCCAAAACCTCAGGGGCTGCATCAAAGAAGATGGGGTCCATTTGTCCTCCAAAGCACCAGAAGTCAGGGAGAAGCAACAGATGGAAACGAGTTGGGGAGAGATCCAACCCAGAATTAAGGAGACATTTCCCCACAGGGAGAACAATTTAACCAGTGGAACGACTTGCCACTATGAAGTTTTGTGGGTGCTCCATCCCTGGAGGTTTTCAAGAGGAAATTCTGGGCAGTCATTTGTCCAGAATGGGTACACAGTCTCCTGCTTGAGCAAGGGGTTGGACTACAAGACCTCCAAGGCCGCTTCCAACGCCATTCTGATTGATTCATAATTTATATGCTGCCCAGCTCCCAGTGGGTCATGTGACAGACTGAATTTGCTCCCATTCTATAAATTATCAGTAGAGGGGATTTATCTGCTTTTTAAAAAAAGGTAAGTAGCTGCGTTATGTATGTTTGTAAGATAGTCCAATACATTCATATCAACCAGAAGATACTTATCGTGCTTAGCAAGTTTGCAATCTTTTTTTTTTTTTTTTTTGGCACTCCTGTTTTGCTCAGGACTATAATTTAATGTTGTTCATGATTTATACCTTGATTGTTTAAGTATTTTTCAAAGTCACTGCGGCCATCTTCCCTGCCATTACAGTAGCTGATCTTAATCTATTTTTTCTGTTGAACTTGTGTTCCCAAATAAACACAGTAGGATTTGCATATCTCAAACAGTTCGTTCTTATTGGTGAAAAGGAGGTACAAGTCTATCT
>CM066330.1:260788470-261063470 GCA_033807585.1 Hydrophis major
TAGATAGATAGATAGATAGATAGATAGATAGATAGATAAGATAAAGGTTCCCCTCACACATCTGTGCTAGTTGTTTCCAACTCTAGGGGACAGTGCTCATCTCCGTTACAAAGCCAAAGAGCCAGCACTGTCCAAAGATGTCTCCATGGTTATGTGGCCGGCAGGACTGAACACCAAAAGCACACAGAATGCTGTTCCCTTCCCACCAAAGGGGTCCCTATTCGTCTACTTGCATTTTTACATGCTTTCGAATGCTAAGTTGGCAGAAGCTGGGACCAGTAACAGAGCTCACTCTGTTATGCGGCACTAGGGATTCGAACTGCCGAACTGCTGAACTTCTTGATCAATAAGCTCAGCATCTTAGCCACTGCGCACCCATAAGGTAGGTAGGTAGGTAGGTAGGTAGGTGGATGGATGGATGGATGGATGGACAGGCAGTCCTTCAGGTAGACAGACAGATAGACAGACAGAGGACACAGATGATAGATAGATAGTGTTATGGACTAAGCCAACGCATCAGTAATAACCCTAAATAGTTTTACTTTGCAGCAGGCTCGTAATCCTGCACTTCTCATTGGCCCGCGAATAGCGAGTCGTGATTGGTCGTTTCTGGCCAGTCTGATTGGCTGTTAACGGGTCTCTATGATTGGATGCTTGTGAAAGCGGTAAACTCAAATTATTGGCTGTTTTGACAGCAGCCAGCTCTATAAAAGAGCTGCTGCTGCCCAAGTATTTGCTCTGTTCTTATTTCACAATAAAGAGTTGAAGTCACCATTCGATGTCTCATCTCTGTTCCTTGTGCCCATGCTCAGGACTTAACACTGGTGACGAGGATGGGATGCGGAGATGATAGAGCTGACTAAGTACTCATCGAACAAGACAGAGGACATGGCTGAGGAGCGCACGCAACAAACGGCAAAATGACCAGCGGCGCCATACCACCCGCTCCATTTGACCCAGCAACCGAAGACTGGGACTCGTATATAGATCGTTTCCAGATGTTTCTAGAGACCAACAATTTAAAGGATGCTACGCCTGGCAAGTAACGAGCGGTGTTCCTGACTCACTGCGGCCCCGCCATTTTCAAAATGGCTAAAGCACTTGCCAAACCAGCGGAAGTGAAGACCATGGATTGGGATAACCTTGTATCGATCCTCCGGGCCCATTACGCACCCGCAGTATCTACACTGATATGAAAACACGAGTTTTACCAGAGGGACCAACGGAAGAACAAGAGCGTTGGGGACTTCGTAGCCGACCTCCAGAACCTAGGAGGCTTTGTGGTTTTGCAAACCTCGAGGAAGCCCTGAGAGACCGCATAGTTCTGGGATTAGATGCACCCATGGTACAGAGTAAACTCATGGCGAAAGGAGACATCAGCCTTGCAGATGTCATCGCCGACGCTACTGCCGCAGAAGCAACCAGGAAGTCAGCCGCTCGAATGCACCACCCCGCCAACTCGCTAATGATAGCCCGCTCGCCACTGAAGAGCACACTATTACTGCCCACGATGAAGACCTTGAGTCATCCTCAGACAGTGAGGAAGAGGAGGTCAACTGGCTCTGCTTGGAACGAGAGCAAAGGAACCAGAGACTTCCACGCCAATGTGCTGGTTGCGGGGCAAACCACCTGCGATCGGACTCTAAATTCCTCAACGCACTCTGCCATTCCTGTGGGAAAAGAGGCCATATCACGAAGGTCTGCAAAAGCAAGCGAGAGTCCAGTCCCAGCCGAAGGGAGAACAACCTCCGCCGGGAGACAGGCAAACCACCTGGGAATCGGGACCACCCGAACCACCAATGGAACAACCACTACCACTACAGAAATCAAGCACCTGCCTCTTCAACAAGATAAGAAGAGGTGCACCAAACCATTATTCAGAAATCGACAGACAGAACGATTCTCCCAAAAGGGTTGCATCTTGTGGGGAGACAGAGTTGTAATCCCGGATAAATTGCAACATAAGGATGGACATCCAGGCATCGTGCGGATGAAGGCATTGGCCAGGAGTTACACATGGTGGCCTGGGTTAGACAGATAGAGACCTGGGTAGCAAAGTGCAGCAAATGGCAGGAGACTCATTCTACTCCTCCAAAAACACCCCCAACTCAGTGGGAAACGCCTCGAGGTCCTTGGTCCCGTATCCACATCGATTTTGCGGGACCCACAAGAGGACACACTTTCCTGCTAACAGTGGATGCCTATTCTAACTGGCTCGAGGTTCACAAGATGAAAAGCACCACCACAGAGGGGGTCACTAAAAAACTGAATAAGCTATTCATTACCCACGGATTGCCGGATGTCCTGGTCTCCAATAATGGCCCCCAATTCACTGCCCTGGCATTCGAACAGTACCTGGCAGATTGGGGCATCTGCCATGCCTTAACATCGCCAGCTCACCCTGCGGCCAATGGTAGGGCTGAGCGAATGGTTCAATTTGTAAAACAAACCTTGCACAAAATGGACCACGGTGACATTGACGACAAAATAACCTGGATGCTTCTCCTCCAACACATAACCCCAAACAGCACCATGAACAGAACCCCAGCTGAACTCCTGATGAGCCAGAAACTTCGCTCGCATCTCGATCGCCTCCACCCAAATTACACGCCTGAACAACCCCCAGGATTCAGCAGCAAGTGTCGGGCATTCCAGGAAGGTGACCCCGTGTTTGCGAAAAACTTCTCGGGAGACCCATTGTGGGTCCCCGCTACCATAACGCAACTTACGGGATCCCGATCTTATTGCTTAAAACTGCAGATGGTAAGATGTGGAAGCGCCACATAGACCAGCTCCGTTCCGGACGAGAATAGAATAGAATAGAGTTGAGTCGAATCCAGTTCAGTCCAGTCCTGTCAAATAGAATAGAATAGAATAGAATAGAATAGAATAGAATAGAATAGAATAGAATAGAATAGAAGAGAAGAGTTGGAAGGGACCTTGGAGGTCTTCTAGTCCAACCCCCTGCTTAGGCAGGAAACCCTACACCACTTCAGACAAATGGTTGTCCAATCTCTTCTTTAAAACTTCCAGTGTTTGACCATTTGCAACTTATGGAGGCAAGTTGTCCTATCTCAGCCCCTGAATCTCTAACGGGGGGGGGGGGGAAGGAACATCGAGGAGGCCGAAAAAGAAATAACAGATGACTTAACAATCGAAACCCAGCAGTCTACACAACCAACCAGGGGATACTCACCGCCAGAAGGAGAACCGAGCCGGGGAGTGGCCTCACCGCATGACAGCACTGCGATGGGAACAGATCCAGGGAACCCGGAAGACAGCACTGGCAGAAGCAGAGAGAACAGCCCAGAGCCATTCGACGGAACAGCGGGACCGTTTTCATCATCCAGCCCAGCTAGCAGCCCACAGGAACCAGAGCCAAGACAGAAACCGGTGGAACAGCGCAGGTCAAGCAGACAGGTGAAGCAACCTGCCTATTTATGAGAATACGTCACCCCACCTCTCAGACAGAACCTAGGGTGGAGGGGTGTTATGGACTAAGCCAACGCATCAGTAACAACCCTAAATAATTTTACTTTGCAGCAGGCTCGTAATCCTGTACTTCTCATTGGCCCGCGAATAGCGAGTCGTGATTGGTCGTTTATGGCCAGTCTGATTGGCTGTTAACGGGCCTCTATGATTGGACGCTTGTGAAAGTGGTAAACTCAAATCATTGGTTGTTTTGACAGCAGCCAGCTCTGTAAAAGAGCTGCTGCTGCCTAAGTATTTGCTCTGTTCTTATTTCACAATAAAGAGTTGAAGTCACTGTTCGATGTCTCGTCTCTGTTCCTTGCGCCCATGCTCAGGACTTAACAGATAGATAGATAGATAGATAGATAGATAGATAGATAGATAGATAGATAGATAGATCAGCATTTCTCAACCTCAGCCATTTTATGAGGTATGGACTTCAACTCCCAGAATTCCACAGCCAGGCTAGCCATTCTCCATGCTGGCTGGGGAATTCTGGGAATTGAAGTCCATACCTCATAAAATGGCTGAGGTTGAGGAGCACTGAGAAAGATAGACAGACAGAGAGACAGACAGATAAATTTAACCCAACTGCTAAGTCCACTTCCTTCATTTTATTAATAACAGAATCGCAGAGTTGGAAGGGACTTAGAAGATCTTCTAGTCCAACCCCCTGCTCAAGAAACAGACCCTATATCAGTGATGGTGAACCTTTTTGTTGTGGTGTGCCGATAGCGCACACGCATGCCAACGCCCCCAATGCAATGCGCTCCGCATTGAGAAAGGGTCTGCAGCCTCGGGAGGCTGAAAACAGGCCCGTTTCGGCACTTTTGAGTATTTCCGGAAGGCCCATTTTTCGGCCTCCTGAGGTTGCAGAGACTTCCCTCTGGGAGGCCCCAAAAAGGCCTCAAATGGGTTGAAAATCAGCTGGAAGGCACACGCATGCGCAGTGCAGTTAAGTTTGGCTGGGGCTCGCAGGCCCACACAAATTGCTCTTCATGCGGCACACATGCCATAGGTTCGCCATCACGGCTCTACAGCATTTCAGATATTGGAACAATTTAAATCAGCGGAATTCAGGTCTCCAATCTCTTCTTGAAACCTCCAGTGATGGAGCAGCATGCATAGTTAGGGCAGTGGTCCCCAACCTTTTTTGTACCATGGCCCGGTAGAAAATGATCCACGGACCGGTATTGGCATTAGCACGCACGACCAAGGCAAGGCGAGCGGAGCGACCAGCCAGCCAGCCATCTCCCGCTTCTCCCTGCCACCTTCAACTCCTCCTTTGTACCTTCTCGCAATCGATGGGCTTTTCGGGCTCTTTCTTAATCTCCTCCTGAGTAACGCGAGACTCCACTGCCATCAGGACGGCTCTTCGTTCGAAGCCGCCCCCCACTTTGACGAAACTAAGGCGCGAAGATTCCTTCAGCACCCAAACGCCACTTTCCAACAACCGACGACTGACAAGCTCACCCGGAAGAACTTTATCAAGCGCTGTCGAAACAAGATGGTGGCACCCAAGCAAAATAGGAGGCCCAGTACAAAATGATCCACGGACCGGTACTGGTCCAGGGTCTGGTGGTTGTGGACCACTGAGTTAGGGGACTGGAGGCTAAAATATACAATGAACAATTGCAGGAACTGGGCATGGCTAGTCTGGTGAAGAGAAGGACCAGGGCAGACAGGAGAGCATCTTCTTCCAATATTTGAGGGGCTGCCACAGAGAGGAGGAAAGGGGTTAAGCTATTTTCCAAGGCACCCAAAGGCCAGATAAGGAATAATGGATAGAAACTGATTAAGGAGAGATTCAACCTGGAAATAAATAAGGAGAAACTTTCTGACAGGGAGAACAATCAACCCACGGAACAGAAATTTGCCTTCAGAAGTTGTGGGAGCTTCATCCCTGGAGGCTTTCAAGAAGAGACTGGACTGCCATTGGTCAGAAATGGTGTAGGGTCTCCTGCTTGGGCGGGTGGGGTGTGACTTGATGACCTCCAAGGTCCCTTCCCAACTCTGTTAATCTCTATCAGTCATACCAAGTGGAGGACTTCCTGCATTCTGCTGCTTAAACTGTGCACCGTCCAGCGAATTAATTGGATTGTGCTCTGCCATTCACATCCCTTTCTAAGTGTGCAAAGTCCATTCCGAGGCACAATTTTACGGCTGTGCAGCTTGAGCTGACCAACCTCTGCAATCAGCCTCTTAATTCAGCCAAAAGCGTTTTGCTTCTTGAAATCTCTGATTCCTGCCTTTGTTATAATTTAATTGATGTTTTAGTTAAAGCATGCTTTTTTCCCCCCATGTACTTCTATCAACATTCCATTTTTTTTTTTTTTTGGGCTGAGATTAATCAAGGCTAATGAACACTTATTAGCTGTAACTTTTATTGATGCGACAATGGCCCATTATCCAGAAGAAGAAGAAGAAGAAGAAGGAAAAAGAAGGCTGTTTTCCTCCAATCCGAAATAAACATTTCTCAGTTAAGATGCCTGGCTCTTTCTCGGCCTGGACTTTTCTGATTTTTGCAGTTCCTGGGCAGGCTTCGTTTTTCTTTTAAGGTTTTATTGATCTCCCTCTCTCCCTCTCCCTCCCTCTTTCTCTCACCCCCTTCCCTTCTTTCTCCCTTTTTCTCCCTCCCATTCCCCCCTCTTCCTCTTTCTCTCCCTCCCTCTTTCTCTCCGTCCCTCTTTCTCTCCCTCCCTCCCTCTCTCCCTCTTTCTCTCCCTCCCTTCCTCTTTCTCTCCCTCCCTCTTTTTCTCTCCTTCCCTCCCTCATTCTCTCTCTCCCTCCCTCTTTTTCTCTGTCCCTCTTTCTCTCCCTCCCTCTTTCTCTCTCTCCCTCTTTCTCTCTCCTTCCCTCCCTCATTCTCTTCCTCCCTCCCTCTTTCTCCCTCCCTCCCTCCCTTATTCTCTCTCTCCCTCCCTCTTTTTCTCTGTCCCTCCTTCTCTCCCTCTCTCCCCCTCCCCCCTTTCTCTTTCTCTCCCTCCCTCTTTCTCTCTCCCTCTCTCCCTTATTCTCTCTCTCCCTGCCCCTTTCTCTCCCTCCCTCTTTCTCTCTGTCCCTCTTTCTCTCCCTCCCTCCCTCTCTCCCTCTCCCTCTCTCCCTCTTTCTCCCCCTTTCCCTCCCTCATTCTCTCCCTCCCTCCCCCTTTCTCTCTCTCTCTCCCTCCCTCTTTCTCCCTCCCCCTCCTCCTTCCCCTCCCTCCTTCACCCTCTGCTGAACCACTGCAGAGGTGAAATTAGCAACACAACTGCTAAGGGAATCTGGCTTCCCCGTCGACTTTAGCAACAGCATTAGCACTTCGACTTATATATCACTTTATAGTGCTTTCCAGTCCTCTCTTAACGGTTTACAGAGTCAGCTTCTTGCCCCCCCAACAATCTGGGTTCTCATTTGACCCACCTCGGAAGGAGGGATGGCTGAGTCAACCTTGAGCCCGGTGAGATTCGAACTGCCAAATTGCAATGGGAGTAGCTTGCAGTACTGCACTCTAACCACTGCACCACTGAAGCTCCTCTGACTTTGCTGGTCCGGAGATCTCAAAAATGGGACTGTGTCTCCCCAGGACACTGTGACCATCTTAAACATGAGCCAGTTCCCAAGGGTCCGAGAATACTCACGAGTCCCTTTTTTCAATGTCGGCGTGACTTCGAACGGTCAGTAAACGGACCGTTGTAAGCCGAGGACTACCTGTAAAATGCTGACCTCCAGGCCTTCTTAATGACTAGGATCTTGCCTGTCCAAAACTGTCAAGGGCGACCTGTGCTGGGTTGAGATAAGGACAGCCTGCATTCGCTTTTCTTCGTGTTTAGCGGATTCCCTTCCTTTCCTTCATTCAAATGCTGCTAGCAGGCCTGCAATTTGGCCATTAGGTTCTCCAGGAAAATTTCACTTGATTAAACTCCACGATATATTTTTCCTTCTTCTGCTAACGAGCTTAATAACGGCCCTTTGATTAAACCATCAAAAAGCTTGGGCGGCTTTTGAATAGTGGAACAGTCTATTTATTTTTATTTATTTATTTGATTTGTCAATCGCTTACAAGATAATAGGTATAAGTATTAAACATGAGTAAGGATACAGGAAATAGGTACGAATAAATGGGGACAATAGGACAGGGACAAGTCTTTGGAAACCCCTGGACTAGAAGACCTCCAAGTTCCCTTCTTCTTCTTCTTCTTCTTCTTCTTCTTCTTCTTCTTCTTCTTCTTCTTCTTCTTCTTCTTCTTCTTCTTCTTCTTCTTCTTCTTCTTCTTCTTTCTTCTTCTTCCTCTTCCTCTTCTTCCTCCTCCTCTTCCTCTCCTCTTCCTCCTCCTCCTCCTCCCCTTCTTCTTCTTCTTCTTCTTCTTCTTCTTCTTCTTCTTCTTCTTCTTCTTCTTCTTCTTCTTCTTCTTCTTCTTCTTCTTCTTCTTCCTTTTTCTCCTCCTCCTCTTCTTCTTCCTCCTCCTCCTCTTCCTCTTTTTTCTCTTTTTCTTCCTCCTTCATTATTCTGCTTTTCTATTCTCCAAAGCCCCTGAAGGCAGGACAAGAAGCAACGGATGGAAGAGAGAGAGAAAGGGAGGAGGGAGGGAGAGAGAGAAAGAGGGAGAGAGGGAGGGAGAGAAAGAGGGACAGAGAAGCAGCCTGGAACTAAGCAGCAAAAATTTCCTGACACTAGCAGAATTAATCAGTGGAATGGCTTCCCTCCAGAAGGTTTTTTAAGAAGAATTTGGACAACCATTTGTCTGGCTTGAGTAGCGGGTTGGACTACAAGACCTCTAAGGTCCCTTCCAACTCTACTATTCCATGTTCTAAAAACCTGGGCATAGGGAATGACAAGGGGTGTGCTGTGCTCAAGCTACATTGGAAATCCCCCATGGTAATTGTGCAACCTTTTGTTTCTTTCTCAGCCTTCTCTTAAAGAAGTTATCAGCAAGGCAGATCAAGAATGTCTTGACATTTTTATTTTATTTATTTTATTTTATTTATTTTGTCAATCGATTATAAGATCACAGGTATAAGTGTAAACATAGTTATGAATACATGAAATGGGTACATATAAGAAAATTAAAAGAAGCAATAGGACAGGGACGGTAGGCATGTTGGTGCGCTTATGCACGCCCCCCACAGACCTCTTAGGAAAGGGGTGAGGTCAATAGTAGACAGTCTAAGGTTAAAGCTTTTGGGGTTTGGGGAAGAAACCACAGAGTTTGACCACAGACACTGACCACTCTGTTGCTGAAGTCGTATTTCCTGCAATCAAGTTTGGTGCGGTTAACCTTGAGTTTGTATCTATTGTTTGCTCTTGTGTTGTTATGGTTGAAGCTGAAGTATTCATTGACAGGTTGGACATTGCAATGTATGATTTTATATACTATACTTAGATTGGACCAAAGGTGGCATAGTTCCAGCTTTTCTAGGTCTAGAATTTCGAGTTTGGTGGCATAAGGTATTCTTTAATGAGTACAGGAGTGGACCACCCCAATTGTTGCAGAACAAACTCTTCTAACAGATGTTGAAGTTTCACGCATCACCTCCAACCAGTTTTAAATATGGCTCATTAACTAAAGTCACAGCTGTCTTGATTTACTCAGCAATGCTAACTCATCAAGTACAGGCATGATTATGTGTAAGGTTATACAACATTTACTTTCCAAACAAGGGGGGTCACTGAGGTCACTTCAGTGGTGGTATTCAGGCAGTTCACACCGGATCGGGCGAACCGGTAGCAATGATTTGGTGTGGGTTGCCGAACCGGTAGTAAGTTCTGATTGGCCACGCCCCTGACCTGGTCATCCGGTCACCGCTGGCTCGCTTGCCCTATCTGCCCAATGCTCGCTGGTAGTCCTCGACTTACAACGGTCCGTTTACTGACCGTTCAAAGTCACGCCGACATTGAAAAAAGAGACTCGTGAGTATTCTCGGACCCTTGGGAACTGGCTCATGTTTAAGATGGTCACAGTGTCCTGGAGAGACACAGTCCCATTTTTGAGATCTCCGGACCAGCAAAGTCAGAGGAGCTTCAGTGGTGCAGTGGTTAGAGTGCATTAAGTCCCTAGAGATTCTCCATCATCCAGGTCATGGTTGTCCCAAAGTTGCTTTCTCAGGAGGCTGCTGGATTTTGTTGTTTTTCCTTTTGAAGACATTTTGCTCCTCATCCAAGAAGTGTCTTCAGCTCTGACAGGGGGAATGGAAGAATTTCACGGGGTGTAATGAAATTCAGTTTGATTGAACTCACCGAAGACAAATTCCTTGTGCATCCAATAACACTTGGCCAATAAAGAATTCTATTCTATTCTATTTATATTCCTTGCACGCAGCTGGTCATTTGCATCCCTTGAGTCGGTGGTTGAGGCCACTTGGAAGTTTATCTGGATCCTGAATGGTATCTCCCCTCCCTCTGGAAATCCATTCCTACTCCCATACCATTCAAAGGTTGTTCACCCAAAATTGTATAGCTAAAAGAATAGAAATACAAAAAATATATAAAAGAACTTAAATCATTCCATTCCCCACCATTCTGTCTGAGCTGAGGAAGCCTCTTGGATGAGAAGCAAAACATCTTCAAAGAAAAAACAAAGAATCGAACATTCTTTGTTTGCCTCTTGAAAAAACACCACTGGGGCAACCATGACCTGGATGATGGAGAATCTCTACAGACTTTTAGCTATACAATTTGGGACAAACACCCTTGGAATGGTGTGGAATGTATTTCCAGGGAGAAAAGAAATGCAGACTTACAGGAACCATTTGCACCACTCAGGTGACCCTGAGGACTACAAACAAACTTCCAAGTGGCCTCAATGACCCTCTAAAAGGATGCAAATGACCAGCTGTCTGCAAGCAGTATAAATCCTTCCATTCCCCACCATCCAGTCAGAGCTGAAGAAGCTTCTTGGATGAGAAGGAAAACCTCTTCAGAGAAAAAAACAGAAAGTTTAGTTGCCTCCAGAAAAAGCAACTTTGCAACATTTGTCTGGAATGGTAAACGGTCTCCTGCTCTCAGCGATGGGTCGGACTAGAAGACCTCCAAGGTCCCTTTCAGCTTTGTTATTCTGTGAAGAGGTATAAACCAGAGTTGAGGCTGAAAGAGCAAGTGAGCAAAGCAATTGAGAACAATCAAATTTAAAGGATGGGTGTAGAATCCAAGGCACGGCGCCCCAGAACCGATAATCCAGCCTCACTCTAATAACTATTTATTTAATCAGTGTTTACTGGAGGAATTCCCTCCAGTAAATAACAGGAGGAGCTGCTGCAGGAAACAAACAAACAAATAAAAAAAACATGCAGTTACTTTTGTACAAAGGAGGAGAGAAATGATGCAAAGTCATACATATGCATAGGTAACAGAGGGTGTAAGCATACATATTCATAATTAGCAACCCTTGTGTTACTTCCCTCCCCTTCTACTGTTTTTGTCTCCAGGAAAGATTTATTGTCTTAATAGAAAGAAATATATCACTTTTGTTTGATCGAAATTGTTAAGTCCTAAGCATGGGTGCAAGGAACGGAGACGAGACGTTGAACTGTGACTTCAACTTTTTTTTTTGTGACTTCAGAACAGAGCAAATACTTGGGCAGCAGCAGCTCTTTTAGAGAGCTGGCTGCTGTCAAAACAACCAATGATTTGAGTTTACCGCTCTCACAAGCGTCCAATCAGAGAGACCCGCTAACAGCCAATCGGACTGGCCAGAAACAACCAATCACGACTCGCTATTCGCGGGCCAATGAGAAGTGCAGGATTACGAGCCTGCTGTAAAAGTAAAACTATTAGGGTTGTTACTGATGCGTTGGCTTAGTCCATAACACCCCTCCCCCCTAGGTTCCGTCTGAGGGGTGGGGTGATGTATTCTCGTAAGTAGGCAGGTCACTTTATCTGTCTGCTTGATCTGCGCTGTTCCACCAGTTTCTGTCCTGGCTCTGGTTCCGGTGGGCTGCTTGCTGAGCTGGGTGGTGAAAACAGTCCCACTGTTTCGTCGAATGGCTCTGGGCTGTTCTCTCTGCTTTCGCCAATGCTGTCTTCCGGGTTCCCTGGATCTGTTTCCATCGCGGTGCTGTCACGCGGCGAGGCCACTCCCCGGCTTGGTTCTCCTTCTGGCGGTGAGTATCCCATGGTTGGTTGTGTAGACTGCTGGGTTTTGATTGTTAAATCATCTGTTATTTCTTTTTCGGCCCCCTCAATGTCCCTTCCACCCCCCCCCCCAGTTGGAGATTCAGGGGATGAGATGGGAATAGGTGCTAGTCTGGAACGAAGTTGGTCTATGTGGCGCTTCCACATTTTACCATCTGCAGTTTGTAGACGATAGGATCGGGGTCCCATAAGTTGCGTTATGGTAGCGGGGACCCACAATGGGTCACCTGAGAAGTTTTTCGCAAAAACAGGGTCACCTTCCTGGAATGATTGACACTTGCTGCTGGATCCTGGGGGTTGTTCAGGCATGTAAGCAGGGTGGAGGCGATCGAGATGCGAGCGAAGTTTCCGGCCCATCAGGAGTTCAGCTGGGGTTCTGTTCATGGTGCTGCTTGGGGTAATATGTTGGAGGAGAAGCATCTGGGTTATTTTGTCGTCAATGTCACCGTGGTCCATTTTGTGTAAAGTCTTCTTTACAAATTGAACCATTCACTCAGCCCTACCATTGGCCACAGGGTGAGCTGGCGATGTTAAGGCATGGCGGATGCCCCGGTTTGCTAAGTATTGTTCGAATGCCAGGGCAGTGAATTGGGGGCCATTATCAGAGACCAGGACATCCGGCAATCTGTGGGTAGCGAATAGCTTATTCATTTTTTTAATGACTGCCTCCATGGTGGTGCTTTTCATCTTGTGGACCTCGAGCCAGTTAGAATAGGCATCCACGGTTAGAAGGAAAGTGTGTCCTCTTGTGGGTCCCGCAAAATTGATGTGGATACAGGACCAAGGGCCTCAAGGCGTTTCCCACTGAGTTGGGGGTGTTTTTGGAGGAGCAGAGCGAGTCTCCTGGCATTTGCTGCACTTTGCTACCGAGGTCTCTATCTGTTTGTCTAAACCAGGCCACCATGAGTAATTCCTAGCCAATGCCTTCATCCGCACGATGCCTGGATGTCCATCATGCAACATTTTAAAAACTTTATGTTGCAATTTCTCCGGGATTACAACTCTGTCTCCCCACAAGATGCAGCCCTTTTGGGAGAATAGTTCTGTCTGTCGATTTCTGAATGGCTTGAAAGTGTCGTTGGGTGCGCTGTCCGGCCAACCCCGTTCCACCCAGCTGAGGACTCGTGCCAAAGAAGGGTCCTTTTTCGTTTCTGAGGCGATGTCTCGAGCGGTCAGCGGTGGTGATTTAAGAGTTTCGATTTGCAATACGGCTAGGGTTGGAGCTGGGTTATCTATGATGTCTGATAGTGGAGAGCGGCTCAAAGCATCAGTGTGGGGAATGGCTTTCCCCAGGCAGTGTTGCAGTTGGTAATCGTAGGCGGCTAAAAATTCTGACCAACGTGTCATTCTTGGTGATAAGATGTGGGGAGTTGGTTTGTTTCCCAGCAAAATACCGAGTAACGGCTTGTGGTCTGTAATTATGGCAAAGGGTCTCCCATACACATATTCATGGAAACGTTTAATTGTGGATACAATGGCGAGAGCCTCTTTATCAAGTTGGCTATAGTTCCTTTCAGTTTTAGACAAAGTTCTCGAAAAGAACGCAATAGGTGCCTCATTCCCATTTGGTAGGACATGGCTTAAAATGGCTCCCACTCTGAATAGTGAGGTGTCACAGGTAACCGTTAAGGGTAGAGTCTTGTTGTATTGTATCAATACAGCATCGGAAGTTAAGAGGTCTTTTACTTGTTGAAATGCTCGTTCTTCATGCCGTCCCCAGACCTAGGAAGCCTTTTTGTCGAGAAGTCTATGTAGGGGCTCAGCTACGGTCGCCTTCTGGGGCAAGAAGATGTTATAAAAGTTAATGAGTCCTAGGAAGGCTTGGAAGTCTGTCTTATTTCTAGGTCTTGGGGCGTTTTTGATTGCAGTTAGTTTTTTTTCGGTGGGGTGGATTTCTTGTCTGTCGAGAAGGTATCCGAGGAACTCCACTCTCTCCGTACAAAGTTGACACTTGTCCCTTTTTACTTTCAGGCCAGCGTCTTTAAATTTTTGAAGAACCTTTCTGAGTCATTGTACTAATAACTCTTTAGTAGGGGCAGCTATTAAGATGTCGTCAAAATAAGGCACGACGCCTTTTATGCCTTGTAATAGTCTCTTCATCAAACTTTGGAAAATGCCCGGCGCCACGCTTACTCCGAATTGAAGTCTATTGCACTTGAAGGCACCTCTATGTGTAACTATTGTCTGGGCTTCTCCAGTCATTGCGTCTACAGGTAGCTGTTGGTACGCCTGAGCTAAGTCCAATTTCGCAAATATTTTTCTGCCACCCAGGGAGTGAAGAAGGTGTTGGACCACTGGTACTGGGTAAGCGCTCTGTTGAAGGGCATGATTTAGGGTGGCCTGGTAATCCCCACAAATTCTTAACGAGCCATCTGGCTTCATGGGCATTACTGTTGGAGTTTCCCAATGGGCATGGTCAATCGGTTCCAACGCACCCTGGACTATTAATTTATCTAGCTGCTCGTCGATCTTTGGCTTGAGGGCAAAAGGCACCCAATGAGGCTTAAGATGAATGGGAGCTACATCGGGGCTGAGATTAAATGATATAGGGGTCCCCTTGTACTTGCCTAATGTTCCTGTGAAGACATCCTGGAATTCCTGGATGAGGGCCTCTTCCCAGTCATTGCTTCCGGTTTGGTGTATGCCAGCTAGTTCAATTCCGAGTGGGGTGAACCACTGTAACCCGAACAAACTGGGCCAGTCACGATTGACGATAGTCAGGGGAAGCGTTGCGGTGTGGTCCTTGAAGGATACTTGGACGTGGCTGGAACCGACAATCAGAATTCTGTTTCCCTGGTAGTCTTTTAGGATGATTCTTTGAGTGCTGAGGTCCTGGTGACAGATGGCAGGGATCAGCTGTTTGAGGGTTTTCCAGGAGACCATCGATAGGGATGACCCCGAATAGACTTCCATCACGCATGGTCGATTCTCAATAGTAACCTTTACGTGGATCTTTCTTGTATCTAGCGATGAAGCGTGGCCGATAATAATAGTTTGGTGCACCTCTTCTCGTCTCGTTGAAGCGGCAGGTGCTCGATTTCTGTAGTAGTAATCGTTGTTCCATTGGTGGTTCAGGCTGTCCCGATTTCCAGGTGGTTTGCCTGTCTCCCGGCGGAAGTTGTTCTCCCTTTGGCTTGGACTGAACTCTTGCTTGCTTCTGCAGACCTTTGTGATATGGCCTCTTTTCCCACAGGAATGGCAGAGTGCATTGAGGAATTTGCAGTCCGATCACAGGTGGTTTGCCCTGCAACCAGCACATTGGCACGGGAGTCTCTGGTTCCTTTGCTCTCATTCCGAGCGGAGCTGGTTGACCTCCTCTTCCTCACTGTCTGAGGATGACTCGAGGTCTTTGTGATGAGTGGTAATAGCGTGCCTCTCAGAGGAGAGCGGACTATCGTTAGCGAGTTGGCGGTGTGGTGTGTTCGCTTGGCACATTCGAGTGGCTGACTTCCTGGTTGCTTCTGCTGCAGTAGCATCAGCGATGACATCTGCAAGGGTGATGTCTCCTTTTGCCATGAGTTTACTCTGCGCCGTGTGGTTATCTAAACCCAGAACTATGCCATCTCTCAAGGCTTCCTCGAGGTTTGCAAAACCACAGAGGCCTCCTAGGTTCCGGAGGTCGGCTACGAATTCCCCAACGCTCTCATTCTTCCATTGGTCCCTCTGGTAAAACTTGTGTCTTCGTATCAGTGTAGGTACTGTGGGTGCGTAATGGGCCCGGAGGATTGGCGCAAGGTTATCCCAATCCATGGTCTTCACTTCCGCCGGTTTGGCAAGTGCTTTAGCCATTTTGAAAACGGCGGGGCTGCAGTGGGTCAGGAACACCGCTCGTTTCTTGCCAGGCGTAGCATCCTTTAAATTGTTGGTCTCTAGGAACATTTGGAAACAGTCTATATACGAGTCCCAGTCTTCGTTTGCCAGATCAAATGGAGCGGGTGGTATGGCGCCGCTGGTCATTCTGCCGTTTGTTGCATGTGCTCTTTAGCCACGTGCTCTGTCTTGTTCGATGAGTCCTTAGTCAGCTCTGTTGTCTCCGCATCCCACCTTCGTCGCCAGTGTTAAATCCTGAGCATGGGCACAAGGAACAGAGACGAGACATTGAACTGTGACTTCAACTCTTTATTCGTGACTTCAGAACAGAGCAAATACTTGGGCAGCAGCAGCTCTTTTAGAGAGCTGGCTGCTGTCAAAACAACCAATGATTTGAGTTTACCGCTCTCACAAGTGTCCAATCAGAGAGACCCGCTAACAGCCAATCGGACTGGCCAGAAACAACCAATCATGACTCGCTACTCGCGGGCCAGTGAGAAGTGCAGGATTACGAGCCTGCTGTACAAGTAAAGCTATTAGGGTTGTTCCTGATGTGTTGGCTTAGTCCATAACAGAAATAATACAAAAACAAAAAAAAAAGATGTTGAGATACTGGAAACAGTGCACTGAAGTGTACAGAGAACTAAGACAGTTAGGGGATTGGAGGCAGTGATGGGATTCAAATTTTTTTTACAACCAGTTCTGTGGACGTGGGTTGATGGGCGTGGCAGGGGAAGGATCCCCTGCAAAATCTCCAGTCCCTCCCCACCCCACTAACCTGCTTTCCAGCTACGTTCTCCTGTGCAGGGCAACCAAAGGAGACCCAGCCGATCATCTGGGACTCAATGGGAGGCAGAGAATGGTGGGGGGGCAGACAGAGGTGGGATTTCCCCGTTCTCCAAACTACTCAAAATTTCTGCTACTGGTTCTCCAGAACTGGTCAGAACCTGCTGAATACCACCTCTGGCTGGAGGCTAAAACTTATAAAGAATGGTTGCAGGAATTGGGGGTGTCTAGTCTAGTGAAAAGAAGGACTAGGGGTGACATGATAGTAGTCTTCTAATATTTGAGCGGCTCCTCCAAAGAAGAAAGGAGTCAAGTTATTCTCCAAAGCACCTGAAGGCAGAACAAGAAGCAACAGATGGAAACTAACCAAGAAGAGACGCAACTGAGAACTAAGGAGAAATTTTCTCACAGTTAGAACAATCAACCAGTGGAACAACCTGCCTCCAGAAGTTGTAAATGCTCCAACACTGGAAGTTTTAAAGAAGAGATTGGATAACCCTTTGTCTGAAGTGGTGTAGGGTTTCCTGCCTAAGCAGGGGGTTGGACTAGAAGACCTCCAGGGTCCCTTCCAACCATTCTATTCTATTCTATTCTATTCTATTCTATTCTAATCAACTCTACTCTACTCAACTCTATTCGATTCGATTCGATTCGATTCTACTCGATTCTACTCTACTCTACTCTACTCTACTCTACTCTACTCTACTCTACTCTATTCTATTCTATTCTATTCTACTCTACTCTATTCTATTCTATTCTATTCTATTCTATTCTATTCTATTCTACTCGATTCTATTCTATTCTATTCTATTCTACTCTACTCTACTCTACTCTACTCTACTCTACTCTACTCTACTTTATTCTATTCTATTCTATTCTACTCTATTCTACTCTATTCTATTCTATTCTATTCTACTCTACTCTACTCTACTCTACTCGATTCTATTCTATTCTATTCTACTCTACTCTACTCTACTCTACTCTACTCTACTCTACTCTACTCTATTCTACTCTATTCTACTCTATTCTATTCTATTCTATTCTACTCTACTTTACTCTACTCTACTCTACTCTACTCTACTCTACTCTACTCTACTCTATTCTACTCTACTCTACTCTACTCTACTCTACTCTACTCTACTCTATTCTATTCTACTCTACTCTATTCTACTCTACTTTACTCTACTCTACTCTACTCTACTCTACTCTATTCTACTCTACTCTACTCTACTCTATTCTATTCTATTCTACTCTACTCTATTCTATTCTATTCTACTCTACTCTACTCTACTCTACTCTACTCTACTCTATATTCTATTCTATTCTACTCTACTCTACTCTACTCTACTCTACTCTACTCTACTCTACTCTACTCTATTCTACTCTACTCTACTCTACTCTATTCTACTCTACTCTACTCTACTCGATTCTATTCTACTCTACTCTATTCTTATGGTGATAGTGATCAGCCGGTGGAACGACTTGCCTCCAGAAGTTGTGGATGCTCCATCACTGGAGGCTTTCCAGAAGAGACTGGACAGCCATTTGTCTGAAATGATATGGAGTCTCCTGCTCAAGCAGGGGGTTGGGCTAGAAGACCTCCAAGATCCCTCCCCACTCTATGATTCTATTGTTCTATCTTGCCATAGACGTTTTGATAAAGCCTACTGAGAAGGGAGCTCTTCCAGGGTGCCTCAGTTAGTTTTCAGGTAAGCTTCGACTTACCACAATTGAGCTGCAAATTTTGGTTCCTAAGCGAGACACTTGTGAAGTGGCTTTGGCCCCATTTTACCCTTTTTCTTGTCAGTGGCTGCAATGGTTAAGTTAGTGACATGATGGGAAGCGTGAACAAAAAGACAAAAGAACTGTAAAAAAAAAAAAAGCAACTTTCAACTTTCTTCTGTAAGGATAAAAACATAAAATTAATGAAACTCAAAATTAGAACAAACCATTAACAAACAGGGTTTCTATCATCCTACACCCATGTCATTATCAGGCCTCGAGGTTAAAATTTTGTTTCTTTGGATTTCAAAATAATAATAATAATAATAATAATAATAATAATAATAATAATAATAATAATAATAATAATAGTAATAATAATAATAATAGTAATAATCGTCATCATCATCATCTTCGAGTGTTTTCCAAGTGGAAAGGAAGCTAGATAAAGTCTTTTTTTTTTAAAAAAAAATTGAAAGCAGTCAATTTCATCATCTTGCACAACTCCATTAATTTCACCATCCATTCTTCTGTTGTGGGTTTGTGTGACCACTTTCTTCTCGGAGGGTATGGAAACCTCCCTGCTCCTGTGTTGTCATGTATATAAAAAAGTTGCGTGGGTATTTTTTTTTACAACTGATTGAATCTGTCCAACCTAAAAGAAAAGCCTCTGCTTCCATTGTCCATTCAGTTTAAGAGTTTAATGGTGAAGACACCAGGGTAAAAACCAGGGGTTTGGGAGTTCTAGTCACGAATAAGGCATGAAAGCTGGCTGGGTGACTTTGGGCCAATCACCAGGAGACTGGGAGTTCTAGTCCGGACTTAAGAATGAAAGGTAGCTGGGTGAGTTTAGGCCAATCACCAGGAGACTGGGAGTTCTAGTTCTGCCTTAGGCATGAAAGATGGTTAGTGACTTTGGGCCAATCACCAGGAGACGGTGAGTTCTAGTCCCACCATAGGCATGAAAGCCAACTGGGTGATTTGGGACCAATCACCAGGAGACTGGGAGTTCCAGTTCTGCCTTAGGCAAAGCTGATTTGGTTGACTTTGGGCCAATCACCAGGAGACTGGGAGTTCTAGTTTCATTTTAGGCATGAAAGAACGGTTGCAGGAACTGGGCCTGGCTAGTCTAGTGAAGAGAAGGACCAGGGGAGACAGGATAGCATCTTCCAATATTTGAGGGGCTGCCCCAGAGAGGAGGAAGGGATCAAGCTATTTTCTAAAGCGCCTATACGCCAGACAAGGAATAATGGATGGAAACTGAACAAGGAGAGAGATTCAACCTGGAAATAAGTAGAAACTTTCTGACAGTGAGAGAAATCAACCAATGGAACAGAAGTTGCCCTTGGAAGTTGTGGGAGTGCCATCACTTGAGACTTTCAAGAAGAGATTGGACTGCCATTTGTCAGAAATGGTGTAGGGTCTCCCGCTTGGGGGGTTGGACTAGATGACCTACAAGGTCCCTTCCAACTCTGATTATCTGTTAAATCTGTTAAAGATGGTTAGCGACTTTGGGCCAATCATCAGGAGACAGTCAGTTCTAGTCCGGCCTTAGGCATGAAAGATGGCTAGGTGATTTTGGATCAATCCCCAGGAGATTGTGAGTTCTAATCCTGCCTTAGGCATGAAAGACAGCTGGGTGACTTTGGGCCAATCACCAGGAGATGGTGAGTTCTAATCCTGCCTTAGGCATGAAAGATGGCTGGGTGATTAGGGGCCAATCACCAGGAAATTGTGAGTTATAGTCCCGCCTTAGGCATTTGAATAACGATTTGTATGATTCATTCAAACAATTGCAGCGATTCATTTAACAACCACAGCAAAAAAACCAACAACACATGATCTGAAATCATGCCTGACTCACTTAACAACCACTTTCCTCAGGAACAGAACTTATGGTTCCAGTTGGGGCTGTAATTCGAGGACTACATGTAACCTGTCATACCAGAAGTATTGGCTTATTATTTGGCCTGAAAATCCTTGCCAGAGGCTTTTTTCCAACCCTCTGGGAGGCCGAAAAAGATCTCAAACCAGCAGAAAAATCAGCTGTGAGGCGCAGTGCCGATAAGGGGGGGTGCTTGGGGGGGCAGGATTGCACACGCGTGTGCAGGGAGTGTGGGAGGCACGCGTGTATCGCCTTCTGGGTGCTGGCACGTGAGTGTGTGCGCACGCATGCAATTTTTGGCACAGGAGCCCAGAAAGGTTAGCCACCACATGTATATAGGATTGCTTCAAGCAGTTGAAAAATACAGTTTGTTTGGGTTTTTTTTTCTTAACATCCAAAAGCAAAGCTAGTGTTTTTTTCCCCCTTCCCCTTCTCCTCCCCTGAGAAGGTGTCGTATTTTAAAGCCAGGAGAGAGAAATTGTTTATTTCTTACTGGAATAAACCCAGCCATTAACTCTAATTGAACCAGCCATTGTCCTAAGGAAGCACAAATAACAATTTATGCTTTTAGGAAGTGGGAGAAATGCAGCTGAATTTCTCCTTGAAGGAAAAGCTTTTGGAACAAAACAGCGACAAGCAAATAAAATGCCTGTTGTGAATGAATAAAATGTGTTTAATAAAGTTATTTAGAGCTTGAAGTTAAGTGCACGGCTCTGGCCCTGCACTTCTGATTGGCCGTTAATAGCGACATCAGATTGGTCCATTCAGGTGAATCTGATTGGCTATTAACGAGCCTCTCCCATTGGTTAACGGAGCTAGCGCTCCCTGGGTTTCATTGGTTGAATAGTTAATAAGCTGCCTATATAAAGAGGGCCGTTGCAGCCATTGAGCTGAACTGTCACACCATGTTAATAAAGAGTTTTGAAGTTCACCATTTCACCGGCTCGTCTCCATTCTTCGCGCCCACGCTCAGAACTTAAAACTGGCGACGAGGATGGGATGTGGAGATGTCAGAGCTGACTGAACAACGAAGAACGATAACAGAGCACGTGACTGAAATGCACAACGGTGGAACCATGTCCGGCGGCGTCATACCACCTGCTCCATTCGACCCAGCGCAAGAAGACTGGGACTCCTATATGGATCGTTTCCAAATGTTCTTGGAAACCAACAATTTGAAGGATGCCACTACTGGAAAGAAATGGGCGGTATTCCTACCGCATTGCGGGCCGACCGTATTCAAGATGGCCAAGGCACTAGCGAAACCGGCAGAAGTGAAGTCTATGGACTGGGACATCCTTGAACCTCTACTGAGGGCCCACTACACACCGATCGTGCCAACACTCGTCAGAAGGCATGAATTTTATCAAAGAAGTCAACAGAAGGGCGAAAGTGTTGCTGATTTCATAGCGGATCTCCGGAATCTGGGAGGCCTATGTGGGTTTGCCGACCTCGAAGAAGCCCTAAGAGACAGAATAGTTCTGGGATTGGATACACCACACATCCAAAGCAAGTTGATGGCGAAAGGCGACATCGGCCTTGCCGATGTTATTGCTGAAGCTACTGCAGCAGAAGCAACCAGGAAGTCGGCTGCCCGAATGCGCCGCAACCGCACCCCGGTTCACCAACCGACCCGCGAAATTTCATCTAAGTCAGAAGGTCCATTGCAAACGGCCCACCACGAGGACCTATCTTCGTCGTCAGACAGCGACGAAGAAGAGGTCCATCGACTACAGTCTGAACGAGACCAACGCCAGAGATCTCAGCACCAATGCGCTGGTTGTGGGGCAAACCACCCCCGATCAGAATGTAAATTCCTCGACACGCTCTGTCATGGGTGCGGGAAACGAGGCCATATCGGATGGGTCTGTAGAAGTAAGCTAGGACCCAGCCAGCCCTCGAGGGGGGCTAACCATCGCCAACCAACAGGAAGCCGTCCTGTAAGGCGAGAACCGATGAACCTCCAATGGAACAACCACTCCTACAGAAACAAAAACCTAAACCACCCCATGAAGCGAGAAGAAACTCACCAAAGTATCACGATCGGTCACGCCTCTTCTCTTGATGCCAAGAAGATCCGAGTGAAAGTGGCCATCGAAAACCAGGCCTGCCTGATGGAAGTTGACTCAGGATCGTCTCTCTCGATGGTTTCCTGGAAGACCCTCAAGCAGCTCATCCCTACCGTCCGGCGGCAAGACCTCAGATTCCAAAGACTCGTACTCAAAGATTATCAAGGGAATCGAATCCCAGTCATAGGATCCAGCCGGGTCCGGGTATCATTCAAGAACCGCACAGTATTCCTGCCCCTGACTGTAGTCGACAGGGATCGGCCTAGCCTGTTAGGCCTCCAATGGTTTGTGCCGCTGGGAATTGAATTAACCGGCATTTACCGAATCTGCAGCAGCGACTGGGAAGAGGACCTCGTACAAGAATTCAAGGACGTCTTTGCAGAAAAACTAGGCAAGTACAAGGGGACCCCGATATCATTTAGCCTCAATCCCAAAATAGCTCCCATCCACCTTAAGTCTCGTCGGGTTCCATTTGCACTTAAACCAAAGATTGACTAGCAGCTTGATAAATTGATAGCCCAGGGTGTGTTAGAACCAACTGATCACTCTCCCTGGGAAACCCCAATCGTTACACCCATCAAGCTGGATGGATCAATAAGAATTTGTGGGGACTACCGAGCCACCCTGAACCACGCCCTTCAACAAAACGCTTACTCGGTACTGGTGGTGCAGCACCTCCTCCATTCCCTGGGGGGCGGAAAGGTTTTTGCTAAACTAGACTTAGCCCAGGCATACCAACAGCTGCCTGTAGATAAAAAAACGGCAGAGGCCCAAACGATCGTCACTCACCAAGGTGCGTTTAAATGTAACCGACTCCAATTCGGAGTTAGTGTGGCCCCGGGAATCTTTCAAAGTTTGATGGAAAGACTATTACAAGGGATAAAAGGCATTGTCCCATACTTTGACGATGTGTTAATCGCTGCCCCTACTCCGCAAATATTACGGGATCGCCTGAGGTTGGTTCTCCAGAGAGTCAAAAACGCAGGTCTTAAAGTGAAGAAAAACAAGTGTAAACTGTGCACAGATTGTGTCGAATTTTTAGGATATTTAATTGACAGTCATGGCATTCACCCCACCGATAGCAAACTGAGGGCAATCAAGAACACCCCAAAACCCCGAAATAAGGCCGACCTCCAGGCGTTTCTAGGCCTCATCAATTTTTATAATGTTTTCCTGCCTCACAAAGCAACTGTAGCCGAACCCCTACATCGTTTATTGGACAAAAAAACAATCTGGCTATGGGAACACAGAGAAGAGCAGGCGTTCCGAAATGTAAAAAAATTATTGACTTCTGACGCTGTACTGATGCAGTACAATGAGACTTTGCCGTTAACGATCACATGTGATGCATCGCCTTTCAGAGTGGGCACCATTTTGAGCCACGTTTTGCCAAACGGTAGCGAAGCCCCTGTTGCATATTTCTCAAAGACTCTTTCAAAAACAGAATGCAATATAGTCAGATTGATAAAGAAGCCCTTGCTATTGTATCTGCTGTCAAGAGATTTCATTAGTATGTGTACGGCCGCGCCTTTACTATAGTGACTGACCACAAACCTTTGCTGGGAATAATAGCGGGAGATAAGCCAACCCCTTATATATTATCTCCCAGAATGACTTGCTGGTCAGAATTCTTGGCTGCCTATAATTACAAGTTGCAACACCGCCCGGGGAAGGCCATTCCCCATGCTGACGCATTGAGCTGAGCACCATTTCCGGAGACCATTGATGACCCCACTCTGACAGTGACAGTGTTGCAGATTGAGACACTTCGAACACCGCCATTAACAGCCCGAGATATCATGATGGAAACAAAATGCGACCTCACCTTAGCATGAGTCCTCAGTTGGGTTGAGCGTGGATGGCCATTGGACCAGATACCTGATGACTACGCCCCATTCAAGAGTCGACAAATGGAATTGTTCTCCCAGAAGGGCTGCATTATCTGGGGAGATAGAGTCGTTGTCCCAGAGTGGCTACAATGAGCGGTACTAAGAACCTTGCATAATGGCCACTCCGGCATCGTGCACATGAAAGCCCTCGCACGTAGTTACGCGTGGTGGCCGGGCATCGACAAGCAGATCGAGACATGGGTCAAAGCTTGTCACAAATGCCAGGAAGTAAGCAACGCCCCACCGAAAGCAATTCCAACCGAATGGGAAACACTGAGGGGACCATGGTCCCATATTCATCTGGACTTTGCGGGACCTACTAAAGGCCATACATTCTTGTTAACAGTAGATGCCTACTCGAACTGGCTCGAAATCTATGAAATGAGGAATACAACAACCAAAGCGGTCATCAAGAAACTAGACAGACTATTTACAACACACGGATTACCAGATGTTCTGGTATCTGACAATGGACCCCAATTTACCACGCTGTCCTTTGAACAATACCTGGTGGACCGCGGTATTCGCCATGCGCTGACTTTGCCGGCGCATCCTGCGGCCAACGGAAGAACCAAGCACATGGTACAATTCGTCAAGAAAACATTACACAAAATGGACTATGACAATATCAAAGAAAAGATTAACCGGATACTCCTCTTGCAGCATATCACTCCACACAGCGTCACCAACAAAACTCCTTGGCGAATTGCTAATGGGGCGAAGGCTCCGCTCCCACCTCGACCAGCTGCACCCAGCGTACGAACCTGAGAAACCACACGGGTCCAGCGGGCGATGCCCTACCTTTCAGGTAGGCGACCTGGTATTCACCAGAAATTTTTCAGGTGATCCATTGTGGATCGAGGCAACGGTGGTCCAAGTAACCGGCCCTAGATCGTACCTCATCAAATGTCACGATAATAGATTATGGAAGCGCCATATTGATCAGCTGCGTTCAAGGCTACAGTCAGGGATCTCCGAGTTCCCTGATTTCCAAACTGAAGGGGGAGGAGATACGGAGGAAGATGAACTTGAAATAACGGAAAGCCTTTATGAAAGAAATGACAGCGAAATGGAAACACATGAAGAAGAACCAGGGATGGGAGTGAGCTTGCCTCATGGAGATACCGAACATGTTAGTGACAACGGAAATCTGAATTTAGAATTAGAGGCATCCTTTTCAACAGACAACACCCTACCTCAACAAGACTGCAGCTAAATACCGGGTGCACAACGAAAATCAAATAGACTAACAAAACAACCGTCCTACCTCAAGGACTACGTAACCGCACCCCGTAAATGGAACCCGGGGGGAAGGTGTGTTGTGAATGAATAAAATGTGTTTAATAAAGTTATTTAGAGCTTGAAGTTAAGTGCAGGGTTCTGGCCCTGCACTTCTGATTAGCCATTAATAGCGACATCAGATTGGTCCGTTCAGGTGAATCTGATTGGCTATTAATGAGCCTCTCCCATTGGTTAACAGAGCTAGCGCTCCCTGGGTTTCATTGGTTGAATAGTTAATAAGCTGCCTATATAAAGAGGGCCGTTGCAGCCATTGAGCTGAACTGTCACACCATGTTAATAAAGAGTTTTGAAGTTCACCGTTTCACCGGCTCATCTCCATTCTTCGCGCCCACGCTCAGAACTTAACAATGCCTATATTATCCTGCACTTAAACGAGATCACACACAAGAGAGGTGATTTTATATTGAAAAGTTAGCAAATGTTATGAAACGGATTTGTGCAGAGAACTTTCTTTTGTTCAGAAAAAGGTTCATCCCACACAGATGATAAGAGAAATTTAGGGTGTTCCCATTGGTAACCCGAGTTTCCCCCGAAAATAAGACCCTGTTGGCTGGCAAGGCTTTCCTCTTTTCTTTTTAATGTAGAAAAAATATATATATTAGTTTTTGCTTTTGTTAGACATTTTGGAAATAAGAAATTACTTACTGCAATTTTTTTTCAGATCTATGAGTAGATTCCACCAGCTTTGTTATTTGACGCAAATGTGTGTGTGTGTGTGTGTGTGTGTAATTTTTACATACAATAAATCTATGCCATTTCAATTGTGTGTCGATTAGGTACATATTTCATGTGCTTACAATTAATAATTACTCTTCTTGTCAATATAACAATATTGTTATGTAAGTAATATCCAATATATCCATTTCACAAATTTCTCTTATTGCATTATAAATACATCTGGTCTATTTTAGGTTGTTTTATTGTCTAACCATTGATAAAACAAACCTCATACCACATAATATTCCATTTCTTCTTTTTCTTTCATTTCTAATGTTAATCTATTCATTTCTACACATTCAAATATTTTTGGCATGGCTTTCCTGAAGGTGTCTGCAGGCGATAACTGAGCTCTAGATTATCAGCTCCAGAGGTCTTCTGGAAAGCCTTGCCGGCTGCAGAAGAAATGGACCAGCCAGGCAGGTGTCAGGGTGTGCGAGGTCTGGCTACACCTGTCCAAAGGTAAGTAGTAGGGCAGCTCCACCCCACTCCCCACTCCCCACCCTTAACTTAATTTTTACCAATTCCGCTCTGGAGTGGGTGGGATCTTAATTAAGGCTTATTTTGGGGGGTAGGGCTTATATTGGATGCACATGTAAAAAATCAAGTTAGGACTTACTTTCAGGGTAGGTTGTATTTTCACGGAAACAGGTTAGTTCTTGATCACAGTTGAGCCCAGTATTTCTGTGGCTAGTGTTGTGGTTCACTGGTAACCAGTGCAGATGGAATCAGACAGTGGGGAAGAATGGGGACCAGTCAGGGAGCCTCTAGGGGACTTGGATGAGGGTCCTGCATCCAATGCAGAGATGGGGCCAGGACCATTGGGGAGCCTGGAGTCTTACTTGCCTCCAGAGTCTGGCAGCAGCAAGGCAGAGGAACAAAGGGAGCCTGTTCCCAGTGTGTGTGTGCACAGAGCTGCTAGAAGGCAAGAGCAGCTGAGACAAAAGGGGCAACTTGGGAGTAAGGCTGGGAGGTGATTGCCCCTCCCCTAAGGAGGTACAAAGGTAGAGAAACCTTTGCAGGAAGCAACATCGTTCACGCTGTTTGGATTAAACCTTGAAGGTCTGGGTGGACTTTGTACTTCGGTTGTTTTTTTTATAGTTCATTTGGCACTTTAATTGTTGGCAGCAATTCAAAGGAGATAAAGGTGGGTGCTTATCTTGAGGAACTGTTTGGGACAGTTACACTACAGGCTGGGAATCACATAATTCCCAGTGTTGGAATAAAATAAGAGTTGTTTGGTCTAAGCGTATGCTTAATTATGGTCTCAGGAAGCCTTAGTCACAACTGTTAAAGTCACACCATTGTTAAGTGAGTCTTGCTCCATTTTACGACCTGTCTTGACACAACTGTGAGCTCAACCCCTGAGGTTGTTAAGTTAATAGCAGGGTTCTTAAGTGAATCTGATTTTCCCCTTTGACTTTGCTCATTGGAAGGGCGCAACAGCGGATCACATGACCCCAGGATGCTGTTACCATCATAAATATGAGTCAGTTGGCCAAGGATCCAAATTTGGATCACATGACCCTGGGATTGCTGCAATGGTCGTAAGGGTAAAAACCGGTCATAAGTCATCTTTTTCAGTGTCGTTGTAACTTTGGTCACTAAGTGAACTGTTGTAAGTCGAGGACTACCTGTATTTGTCTGAAGCTGAGTCTGGCTTAATCCCTTGGTGAGATTTTCTGTGTCAGAAGAATTTCATTCAAACATTCAATAATCCAAAAATAAATACATATATTGAGCACCTACAGGTAATCTTCAATTTACTCCTGCAATTGAGGGCTGGGATTTCCATTGCTAAGCCAGGTGGTCATTAAGTGAGACATAATGTCAACTCATCAAACATTTCTATGCTGGTTTTAGAATTGCCATGAACAGAGAAAGGGGGGGTGGATTTGAAAGAGGAGTGCAGCAGTTTGAACTGAAATGGCATTCCATTCTTATCTTGCAAAGATTATAACTAAACCACCTGAATTTCTGCCTGGAAATCTCTAATTGGAGAATATGATTGATGACACTTGTCTATAAACATGTTTCATTAGAGAATATGAACTACGATACACCCAGAGGAGAGGGGGGAAAACCAGGGTCAAGGGTGACAGTGAATTACGTGTCTCAGAATCGGCTTCATACAGGTCACGCCGACATGTTGCTCCTAATAAACCCTTTGAAGTTTTTGAAGTTTGGCTTGGGGTGTGTGTGTGTGTCATGATTTAATTAGGGCAACGGCCGGAATCCTGACACATATCCAATTTTACCACCACCGTTGCCGCAATTGTTAAGCCAATGGCTGCGGTTGTGACATGAACTTGTACAGATGTTAAGCAATTCCAGTTTCATCTGTTGACAGCGGTCTCCCTCTTAAACCAGGGCCTGCAACTTTAAATACTCAAAGAGCCATTTGGACCCGTTTCCTACAGAAAAGAAAACACCGGGAAATACAGCCTCAAAACCTGGGTGGGCGCGGCCAACTCAACATCACTCCCACCCAGTTACATGACACCTCCACCCCCTGCCACCCGACCCAGCTTTTGTGGTCCCCGGGGTTTTTTGTGGGAAATGGGTTTCTCTCTCTCTCCCTCCCTCCCCCCTTTCTTTTTCCCTCCCCCTCTCTTTCTCTCCCCCCTCTCCCTCCCTCTTTCTCCTTGTCTCTCTCTCTCCCTCCCTCTCTGTCTCTTTCTCTCTCTCCCTCCCTCCCTCCTTCTCTCTTTTCCCTTCCCCCTCTCTCTTTCTCTCCCCCGCACTCTCTCTCCCTCCCTCTCTTTCCCCTCTCTCTCCCTGCCTACCTCACTCCCCCTCTCTCTCCTTCTCTCTCTCTTTTTCTCTCCCTCCCTCCCTCCTCTTTTTCCCTCCCCCTCTCTTTCTCCCTGTCTCCCTCCCTCCCTCCCTCTCTGTCTCTTTCTCTCTCTTCCTCCCTCCCTCCCTCCTTCTCTCTTTTCCCTTCCCCCTCTCTCTTTCTCTCCCCCGCACTCTCCCTCCCTCCCTCTCTCTTTCACCCTCTCTCTCCCTGCCTACCTCACTCCCCCTCTCTCTCCTTCTCTCTCTCTCCCCCTCCCTCTCTCCTCTTTTTCCCTCCCCCTCTCTCTTTTTCTCCCCCCACTCTTTCCCTCCCTCTCTCTTTCTCCTTGTCTCTCTCTCTCGCTCCCTCTCTGTCTCTTTCTCTCTCTCCCTCCCTCCCTCCTTCTCTCTTTTCCCTTCCCCCTCTCTCTTTCTCTCCCCCGCACTCTCTCTCCCTCCCTCTCTCTTTCACCCTCTCTCTCCCTGCCTATCTCACTCCCCCCTCTCTCTCCTTCTCTCTCTCTCTCTCCCTCCCTCCTCTTTTTCCCTCCCCCTCTATCTTTTTCTCCCCCGCACTCTCTTTCCCTCCCTCTCTCTTTCACCCTCTCTCTCCCTGCCTATCTCCCTCCCTCCTCTCTCTCCTTCTCTCTCTCTCTCTCCCTCCCTCCTCTTTTTCCCTCCCCCTCTCTCTTTTTCTCCCCCCACTCTTTCCCTCCCTCTCTCTTTCTCCCTGTCTCCCTCCCTCCCTCTCTGTCTCTTTCTCTCTCTTCCTCCCTCCCTCCCTCCTTCTCTCTTTTCCCTTCCCCCTCTCTCTTTCTCTCCCCCGCACTCTCTTTCCCTCCCTCTCTCTTTCACCCTCTCTCTCCCTGCCTATCTCCCTCCCTCCTCTCTCTCCTTCTCTCTCTCTCTCTCTCCCTCCCTCCTCTTTTTCCCTCCCCCTCTCTCTTTTTCTCCCCCCACTCTTTCCCTCCCTCTCTCTTTCTCCCTGTCTCCCTCCCTCCCTCTCTGTCTCTTTCTCTCTCTTCCTCCCTCCCTCCCTCCTTCTCTCTTTTCCCTTCCCCCTCTCTCTTTCTCTCCCCCTCCCTCTCCCTCCCTCCCTCTCTCTTTCACCCTCTCTCTCCCTGCCTACCTCACTCCCCCCTCTCTCTCCTTCTCTCTCTCTCTCTCCCTCCCTCCTTCTCTCTTTCTCCCCCCCCCCGCATTCTCCCTCCCTCCCATTTCTGTTTTTTCTGTTTTACCTTCTCAGGCTAGGCGAGAACTGACTGGGAGGGGTGAGGAGAGGGGTGGCGCCATCCAGTGGTGGGATTGCCCAACAGGGAGCCACAGCAGAGGGCCCAAAGAGCCGCATGAGGCTCCAGAGCCGCCGGTGGCTGACACCTGCTCTAAGAAACACATTGCACATTCGGCTTCCGATTTTGTGTTTTTTATTTTCAGAGAAAAAGCGGAGCACCAGATGCCACCCGCCCTCAAACGGGAACGGCAAAGGCAAATGAAAAAAGGAGCTAGTTTGCAAACTGAGAAGATTTTAAATAAATCATCGTTTTCCCAAAAGGTTTCCTAATATATATATATATATATATATATATGTATGTATATGTGTGTGTGTGTGTGTGTGTGTGTGTGTGTGTGTGTAAAATACCCGAACAAAGCTGAATGCCAGATATAAAAATATAAAATCTTGGCCGAATGTAAACGAAAGAGATTGGTTTTGAAACCAGCCAAAAGGCAGCAGATTATATATATTTTCCTAATAGACAAGCTAGACGGTAGTTCAGATGTGAACTCTTAAGGGTGTTTGAAAATATAATTACTGTGTATTCATTTCCTTCTCAGAGATTCAGCCTTTTTGGGACGGATCCAAATTTCAGGGAAAAATATGTGTCAGAAGATAATTTCTCTCTGAGACGCCAATCAAAACGAGGAAAAGGCTCTTGCCATCGGCAATCCTAAGGATTGATTATCTCAGATCAAGTTGTTCTGGGACTCTTTCCTAACCCCGATCCATAGTTTGAGGAATCAATCTGAATTAATTGAATTTTTACATGCCAATTAACAGAAAAAGCCACATTTTATTAGGTTCTTGTGCTCTCTGAGCTTGATGGTTTTCTTAAAGATGTTTTATGACCCAACTATGTAACATCATCGGTCCTCCTCTTTCTCCTCCTCCTCTTCCTCCTCCCTTCTTCCTCCTCCCCTCTTCCTCCTGCTCTACTCCACTTCCTCCTCCTCCTCCTCCTCCCCCCCTCCTCGCCTTCTTTTTCTTCTCCCCTCCTGTTCCTTCTCTTCCCTCTCCCCTCCTTCTCCTGCACCTGCTCCACTTCCCCTCCTCCTCCTTCTCCCCTCCTGGGCCACTTTCTCCTCTCCTCCTCTCCTTCTCTTCCTTCTCCCCTCCTCTTCCTTCTTCTCTTCCTCCTCCTCCTGCTCCTACTCTACTTCCTCCTCCTCCTGTTCCACTTCCTCCTCATCTTCTTCTCCTTCTCTTCTGTTCCTTCTTCTCTTCCTCCTCCTCCTCTTCCTCCTCCTCTTCCTCCTCCTCCTCCTCCTCTTCCTCCTCCTGCTGTTCTACTTTCTCCTTCTTCCTCCTCTCCTCCTGCTCCTACTCCACTTCCTCCTCCTCCTCCTGTTCCCCCTCCTCTTCCTCCTCCTCTTCTCTTCCTCCTTCTCTTCCTCCTCCTCCTGCTCTACTTCCTCCTTCTTCCTCCTCTCCTCCTGCTCCTACTCTACTTCCTCCACCTCCTCCTCTTCCTCCTCCTCTTCCTCCTCCTCCTCCTCCTCTTCTCTTCCTCCTTCTCTTCTTCCTCCTCCTGCTCTACTTCCTCCTTCTTCCTCCTCTCCTCCTGCTCCTACTCTACTTCCTCCACCTCCTCCTCTTCCTCCTCCTCTTCCTCCTCCTCCTCTTCCTCCTCCTCTTCTCTTCCTCCTTCTCTTCCTCCTCCTCCTGCTCTACTTCCTCCTTCTTCCTCCTCTCCTCCTGCTCCTACTCTACTTCCTCCACCTCCTCCTCTTCCTCCTCCTCTTCCTCCTCCTCCTCTTCCTCCTCCTCTTCTCTTCCTCCTTCTCTTCTTCCTCCTGCTGCTCTACTTCCTCCTCCTTCTTCCTCCCTCCTCCTCCTGCTCCACTTCCTCTTCCCCTCTTCCTCCTTCTCCCCTCTTCCTCCTCATCTTCCTCCCCTCCTGCTCCACTTCTTCCTGCTCCACTTCCTCCTCTCCTTCTCTTCCTTCTCCCCTCCTCTTCCTTCTTCTCTTCCTCCTCCTCCTGCTCCTCCTCCCCTTCTCCTCCTGCTCTACTTCCTCCTCCTCCTTTGCTCTTGGGGATACTATGACATTCATAAGTGTGAGGATAAGTGACTTTCTTTCTGACAAGCAGAGTCAAGGGGGGGGAGCTGGATTTACTTAATGACCGTGTGATTCACTTAACAACTGCAGTGGTTAGCTTAGCAACCATGGCAAGGACAGGTCCTAAAATCAGGTGGTTATCGGGCGATAGATCAATAGAACATCATCAGGATTGGAAGGGAGCCTCGAGGTCTCCTAGTCCAACCTCGTTTCATGGCTGAATTATTCTCCTGGCCAGGAAGTTTCTTCACATTTCCAATTTGTTTCTCTCCTTGATTAATTTCCATCCTTTGTTTCTTGCCTGGCCTTCAGGGGCTTTGGAGAATAGCTTGACCCCCTCCTCTTTGGGGCAAACCCCTCAAATACTGTAATACTGCCAACCTGTCACCCCTTTGTCCTTCTTTTCCCTAGACAAGCCAAACCAAAGCCCATAACTGTTCTTCGTTAGGTATTAGCCTCCAGTCCCCTTGTTCCTTGTTTAGGGGTGTGTTTCAAAAAAAAAAAAAATTAGCAATTAGTTCTCTGCCGGGTTGGGTGGAGTGTGGCCTAGTCATCCTCCTGCACCATGGCAGGGGAGGCATTTCCCCCCTCCCTGAGCTCTGGAGGCTCTACAGAGGCCTATCAACTCATAAAACATTTCTATGCCAGTTTTCGAGTTGCCATGAATTGTTCTGGCCCAAAACCCTTTCCCAAGAAGACAAACACAAACCACAGGGGACAGAAACCTTTTTAATGAGTCTTACAAATCCCCGATGAAAAGGCTGCAGCAGACTAATTAACTTTGATAAGCACAAGCCTCCCCAAAACTGTACGAGACTGCTGAGAATCGCAGATAAAGAAATATTTCACAGCACAAGAGTCCAACTTAAGATACTGTAATGTTCACGAAGCTGAGTTTCAAAACGTCTTTGCTTTCTGCAAACAGCGTTCAGCTTCACAGCTGGCTTTTATCTTCTTGAAGGAGGGGCCATCGTCTTGCAGCCTTACTCCTGAGTTGCCCGTGTTGCTTGTAGCTGCTCTTTTCCTGCGAGCAGCCCTGTGAGCACACTTGGCACTTGGCATACGGCTCCTCGGGAACCTCCTCATTGCTGCTGCCAGCCCCTACCATCTCTGAAGGCAGCAGTCCACTCCCTGATGGTCCTGTTCCATATCTGAGTCCTCGCTCTCCTCAGCCATCCGCACCTGCTGCCGGCTAACGACAACATGAACAAATGTGGTCTTACCAAGCAAGCAGGGGTGGACTTCGAAATTTTTAGCAAGGGGTTTTCTGCCCGGTGACTGGGTGGGAGTGGCCTAGTTGGCCTCCTGCACCATGGCAGTGAGGGGGGGGGGACATTTTTCTCCTCCTCGGGATCCAGAGGCTTTTTTCGAGCCTCCGGGAGAGCGAAAACAGCCACTCCGGGGTCCGGAGGCTCTCGGGAAGCCAGAAACAGGCCCATTTCTGGCCTTCCTGAACTTCCAGAAGGCTGTTTTTTTACCCTTCCCAAGACTCCACGCAGGCCGGGCATTTACCTGCATCCAAAACGGGTGGTGTGGGGACTCCTGGGAGGGACGGGGATGGGGTGGGCGAGGTGAACCAGGAGTGGGGATTTGGGGGTTGTCGGAACTGCATAGAATCTTAGCTAGGGGGATCCCGAATCCCTCCAAAATCCCAGCAGCCCAGATGTGTGAGCAAAGCATTATGGAACACGACACCCATTGTGGTTTTCTCGTCTACAAATCCATTTCAGCCACTCTGCGAAATTCTGAAACATTTGCAAACCTGGGTGTCTGCGGGTGTGGAAAACGAGAGAGACAGAGAGAGAGGGAGGGAGGAGGGAGGGAGAAAGGGAAGGAGGGAGGGAGAGAGAGAAGGAGGGAGAGAGAATGAGGGAGGAGAGAGGGAGAGGGAGGGAGGTAGAGAGAGAGACAGAGAGAAGGAGGGAGAGAGAATGAGGGAGGGAGAGAGAGAGAGAATGAGGGAGGGAGGGAGAGAGAGAGGAGGGAGGAAGAGGGAGAGGGAGGGAAGAAGGGGGAGAGGGAGGGAGAGGGAGAGAAAGAGAAGGAGGGAGGGAGAGAGAGAGAAGGAGGGAGATGAGAGAAAAAGAAGGAGGGAGGGAGAGAGAGAGAAGGAGGGAGAGAGGGAGGGAGGGAGGGAGAGAGAGAGAAGTAGGGAGAAAGAGGGAGGGAGGGAGAGAGAGAAAAGTAGGGAGGGAGGGAGAGGGAGGGAGAGAGAGAGAGAAGGAGGGAGGGAGGGAGAGGGAGAGAAGGAGGGAGAGAGAAGGAGGGAGAGAGAGAGGGAGGGAGAGAGATGGAGAGAAAGAGAAGGAAGGAGGGAGAGAGAGAGAGAAGGAGGGAGAGAGAGGAAGGAGGGAGAGAGGGAGGGAGGGAGAGAGAAGGAGGGAGGGAGAGAGAGAAGGAGGGGGAGAGAGAGGGAGGGAGGGGGGAGAGAGAGAAGTAGGGAGGGAGGGAGAGAGAGAGAGAAGGAGGGAGGGAGAGGGAGAGAAGGAGGGAGAGAGAAGGAGGGGGAGAGAGAGGGAGGGAGATAGATGGAGAGAAAAGAAGGAGGGAGGGAGAGAGAGAGAGAAGGAGGGAGGGAGAGAGAGAGAAGGAGGGAGGGGGAGGGAGGGAGAGAGAAGGAGGGAGAGAGAGAGAGGGAGGGAGGGAGATGGAGAGAAGAGAAGGAGGGAGGGAGAGAGAAAGAGAGAAGGAGGGAGAGAGAGAGGGAGGGAGAGAGAGAGGGAGGGAGGGAGAGGGAGAGAGAGGGAGGGAGGAGAGGGAGAGAGAAGGAGGGAGGGAGGGAGGGAGAGAGAGGGAGAGAGAGAGAGAAGGAGGGAGAGAGAGAGGGAGGGAGGGAGATGGAGAGAAAGAGAAGGAGGGAGGGAGAGGGAGAGAGAGAGAGGGAGGGAGAGGGAGAGAGAAGGAGGGAGGGAGAGAGAGAGGGGAGAGAGAGAGAAGGAGGGAGAGAAAGGGAGGGAGGGAGAGGGACAGAAAGAGAAGGAGGGAGGGAGAGAGAAAGAGAGAAGGAGGGAGAGAGAGAGGGAGGGAGGGAGAGGGAGAGAGAGAGAGGAGGAGAGGGAGAGAGAAGGAGGGAGGGAGGGAGAGAGAGGGAGAGAGAGAGAGAAGGAGGGAGGGGGAGAGAGAGAGGGAGGGAGAAAGAGAGCAGGGAGGGAAGAAGGGAGAGAGAGAGAGAGAGAGAGAGAGAAATTATTCATTTCTCAGATTTTTTTCCACAGCATTGTTTTCTCAACAGCATAAATATTTCTCTTCGGACCTTTTTTTCACTCCATCTTGTAAAAGATTTGCATGCCTTAATTGCTACGGAAGCTCCCTGCCTCTGGTACTTTTGGATCCTGGGTTCAAAAGAAGTCGGGAACAAAAAACACCACAGTAAAAAACAAACAAAAATCATGAACACTTTTTCATTTTATTCGCTTCGTTCTGTTCTTCTTTGGAATAAAATTTACACTGAACATTCGGATAACAACATCATGCAGGATGGGGAAAAAAAAGAAAAAGAAAAGAAAAGAGGATGCAGGAAAGAAGGTAACGAGAGGTGGAGGGCAGTATAGGTAGTCCTCAACTTACAACAGTTCATTTAGTGACCGTTGGAAGTTACAAGAGCACTGAAAAAAGTGACGGAGGGCCGTTTTTCACTCTTATGACCGTTGCTGCATTCCCATGAACAAAACAGAGACTGAGTTTGATTTATGACTTGTATTTATGATGGTTGGCAAGTCAATGGGCATGCCTGATTCGCTTAACGACCGTGTTGCCAATTTAACAACTTAGTGATTCACTTAACAACTGTGGCGAGGAAAGTTGTGGGGCAAACTCACTTCAGAAGCGACTTGCTTAGCAACAGAAATGGGCTCTCTTGCGATCATACATTGAGGACTACTTATAGAAAAGAGCAAGAATTTAACTAGACAAAAAAACACACATGGTTAGAAAAAATAGTAAAGCAAGACATAGATCTAAAGCCAGAAATATTTTTGTTGAGTATCCTGCCAGAAAAATACAATAAAGGGAATACAGATTTAATTGTACGTGTGTTAACTGCAGCTAGAATTGTGTTTGCACAACAATGGAAAAACGAAGAGATCCCTACAGAGGAAAATGTTATTAAAAAAACATTAGAATGTGCAGAAATGGATAGATTAACATTCAAAATTAAGAAGGAAGAAACTGAATACTTTTTAACCTGGGATTTGTTTATCCAATGGCTAACTAGCAGAAACAGAAGTTAGAAAATTAAAAGCATAAGGAAATGATGAACTATATTGAAGATTTATTAAAATGGACAAGTAAATATTATTACTGTGTGAATAATTAATTAATGTTCTGTTCTGTTATCATTCCTGTTTATCATTAATGTTAGGAATATTATTGTTATTATTATCAATACTAACCTGTTTCCCTGAAAATACGACCTGCCCTGAAAACAAGTCCTAGCTTGATTTTTACACCTGTGCCCAATATAAGCCTACCCCCAAAATACTCCAGAGTGGACGGGTAAAAATTAAGCTAGGGTAGGCTGGAACTGCCCTACCTTTGGACAGTTGTAGTCAGGCCTCACAGCCCCCAACACCTGTGTTATGTATGTAAATAGTTGAAATAAAAGCGAGCTTGGGGTAAAGTGCAGGGTTCTGGCCCTGCACTTCTGATTGGTTGTTAAGCGGCTCGATCGGATTGGTTGGGTTCAGAGAATCCGATTGGCCCTTAATGAAGGACTCTTATTGGTTTTGGAGCTAGCGTTTTACAGCTCCCTATTGGTTATTTCACATTAAGGCCTATATAAGGCAGAGTTGTTGTTATTAAAGACTTAAGTCATTATGTAATAAAGAGCTGAAAGTTCACCAACTAAAACTGTCTCCATTCATTTAATCCATGCCTCAAACTATATCACTGGTGACGAGGATGGGATTTGGAGACATCTGATCTTAAGGAACTTGGAAGAAAAACAGAGCACGTGTTAAGACGGCGCCACCAACGGAAACCATGTCCAGCAGCATCGTGCCAACCGCTCCGTTCGATCCAAACCAAGAGGATTGGGAATCCTACATGGATCGCTTCCAAATGTTCCTCGAAACGAACAACCTGAAGGACGCCACACCAGCCAAGAAGCGGGCGCTGTTCCTGACGTACTGCGGCCCGGCTGTCTTTAAAATGGCGAAAGCACTCGCGAAACCTCGAGAAGTGAAAGCAATGAGCTGGGACGACCTCGAACCTCTCCTGAGAGACCATTACGCGCCAACCGTACCTACACTCATGAGACGCCACGAGTTCTATCAATGAAGCCAACGAAAAGGAGAGAGTGTGGCTGACTTCGTGCAGACCTCCGACACTTAGGAGGCCTCTGCGGGTTCGCAGACTTAGAGGAAGCACTGAGAGACCGCTTAATTCTGGGATTAGATGCGCTAGGCGTGCAAAGCAAGCTGATGGCGAAGGGCGACATCGGCCTTGCTGACGCCATCGCCGAAGCCACTGTTGCTGAGGCGACCAAAAAGTCCACGGCGCAACTACGGCGAAGCCGAAACCCAACGACCCCACTGACAGGCGACATCTTACCCAGCTCAGAAGAGCAGCTAGCGACAACGCACTACGAGGACCTCTCTTCATCGTCAGACAGTGACGAAGAAGGGGTCCATCGACTGCGGTCCGACCGGGACCCTCGCCCTAAACCCTCACGCCCTTGCGCTGGTTGCGGGGCAAACCACCCCAGGGCAGACTGCAAATTCCGTGACGCACTCTGCCATGAGTGCGGGAAATGAGGCCACATCAGTCGAGTCTGTTGCAGTTTACCGGGACCAAGTCAGGCCTCAAAGGGAACCAACTTTCGCCAATCGGCAGGAAACCGTCCTGTAAGGCGAAATCCAGCAAACCACTCCTACAGATATCGAGTGTTGCAGAAAAAAAGAGGCTCACCATACTGTCACTATAGGTCACGCTTCAGCCATGGACGCTAAGAAGATTCGAGTTATAGTAGCCATAGAGAACCAACCTTGCCACATGGAGGTCGATTCCGGATCATCCCTCTCGATGGTGTCGTGGAAGACATTAAAGCAACTCATTCCTACCATGCAACGCCAAGACCTTCGAATGCAACATCTCATCCTTAAAGACTACCAAGGGAATCGGATCCCTGTGGTTGGGTCTTGTTGAGTCCGCGTCTCGTTTAAAAAGCGTACGGCATACTTACCTCTAACGATCATCGATAGGGACAGGCCTAGTTTGTTGGGCCTCCAATGGTTTGCGCCACTCGGCATCGAGCTAGCCGGCGTGAACCGAGTCGGTGATTGTGAGTGGGAGGAGGACCTTATATCTGAATTCAGCGATGTCTTCGCAGATCATCTGGGCGAGTATAAGGGGACCACAATTTTGTTTAGCCTCGACCCTAAGGTCGCTCCGATCCGTTTAAAGCCCCGTCGAGTTCCGTTCGCCCTTAAGGCCAAGATAGATGAACAACTTGACAAACTAATTAAACAAGGGGTACTGAAACCCATTGATCATTCCCCATGGGAAACTCCTATTGTAACACCCATTAAGCCAGATGGGTCAATCCAAATCTGTGGGGACTACCGGGCCACTCTAAACCACGCCCTCCAGCAGAACGCGTATCCAGTGCCAATGGTGCAGCACCTCCTTCATTCCCTGGGAGGCGGAAAGGTTTTTGCTAAATTAGATTTAGCTCAAGCCTATCAACAATTGCCCGTGGACGATAAAACAGCCCAAGCTCAAATAGTAACGCACAGAGGTGCTTTTAAATGTACCCGATTGCAATTCGGGGTAAGTGTAGTCCCGGGAATATTCCAAAGTTTAATGGAACGATTATTGCAGGGAATCAAGGGTGTGGTTCCCTATTTTGATGACGTGTTAATTGCAGCTCCTAGTAAAAAATTCTGCAGAATCGTTTAAAATGTGTTCTTAAAAAATTCCAAGAAGCGGGACTGAAAGTAAAAAGGGATAAATGTCATCTGTATACCGACAGTGTTGAATTTCTAGGTTATCGCATTGATAGTCAGGGTATTCACCCTACTGAGAGTAAATTAAGGGCGATAAAAAATGCTCCAAGACCCCGTAACAAAACTGATCTCCAGGCATTTTTAGGCCTTATCAATTTCTATAATGTGTTTTTACCGCAGAAGGTGACTGTGGCTGAACCGTTACACCGGTTATTAGATAAGAAAGCATTGTGGGTTTGGGGTTGCCGAGAGGAAAAAGCGTTTCAAAATGTAAAAGATTTACTTACATCTGATTCTGTATTTATGCAATATAATGAAACATTACCCTTGGTTATAACTTGTGATGCCTCACCATTTGGGGTGGGTGCCATTCTGAGCCATGTGCTGCCTAATGGAAACGAGGCCCCCGTTGCATACTTTTCGAAGACTCTTTCCCATGCAGAACGTAACTATGGACAAATAGATAAGGAAGCTCTTGCAATTGTGTCAGCTGTAAAAAAATTCCATGAGTATGTATATGGAAGGACATTTACCATTGTAACTGACCACAAACCTTTACTGGGGATAATCGCTGGGGACAAACCAACCCCCTATATATTGTCCCCAAGAATGACTCGTTGGTCAGAGTTCCTAGCTGCTTATAATTATCGATCGTTACATCGCCCGGGGAAAGCCATTCCCCACGCCGACGCACTCAGCAGAGCACCGCTACCAGAGACTCTCGAAGATCCGGCACCAACAGTATCGGCGTTACAAATCGAGACGCTCAACTCGCCCCCTATGACCGCTTGAGATATCGCGAGAGAGACCAGACGAGACCACACCCTAGCACGAGTCCTAGGCTGGGTAGAGCGTGGATGGCCATTGGACCAGGTCCCAGATGACTTCGCACCATTTAAAACAAGGCAGACTGAACTTTTTTCGCAAAAAGGCTGTGTCATCTGGGGCGATAGAGTCGTCGTTCCAGAACAACTCCAAAAGACGCTGTTACAAATTTTGCACGAAGGACATCCCGGGATCGTGCGGATGAAAGCACTCGCACATAGCTACGCTTGGTGGCCAGGCATGGACCGACACATCGAGCAATGGGTCAAGGTCTGCACTAAATGCCAACAAACCAGCAACGCATCGCCAAAGGCTGCACCGATCAAATGGGAGACGCCACGCGGACCCTGGTCCAGAATCCACCTGGATTTCGCAGGGCCGATTAAAGGACATACATTGCTGTTGACTGTCGATGTATACTCTAATTGGTTAGAAATTCATCGAATGACCAATACCACCTCCGAAGCAGTCATTAAAGTCCTTAATAGACTCTTTGCGACTCATGGATTGCCGGACGTCCTGGTGTCCGATAACGGACCACAGTTTACAGCGCTAATGTTTGAACAGTACCTTGCTGATAATGCATCCGCCATGCGCTCACCTCGCCGGCGCATCCTGCTACCAACGGCTGCGCAGAACGCATGGTCCAATTTGTCAAAAAGACTTTGCAAAAAGTGGACTATGATAATATTGACGAAAAAATAAACCGCATTCTACTTCTGCAGCACATCACTCCGCACAGCGTGACCGGCAGAACTCCCGCAGAACTTCTCATGGGGCGAAAGCTCCGTTCCCGCCTCGACCGACTGCACCTTGCTTACGAGCCAGAAAAGCCTGCAGGATCCAGTGGACGCTACCGTACCTTCAAGGTAGGCGACCCCGTTTATGCAAGAAATTTATCGGGCGACCCGGTTTGGATTGAAGCAACGATAATACGTGAGACTGGGCCCAAATCCTATATTGTAAGATGTGTTGATGAAAGACTGTGGAAACGACATATTGACCAATTACGGTCACGACTCATATCGGCCAGCCAACAACTCCCCCACGACCAAACTAAGGGGGGGGAAGGAATGGAAGAAGACGACATTTCAGGGAACCTGTTCCAAGAAAGCGATGAATCAAGTGAAACCCAGGAAATGGAGCAGGAGGAAGAATCGTACGCTCCAAGGGAAATGACACCAGAACGAGAAGCTGAGCCACTGCCAAACAAGATTCTACCTCAACAGGACTGCACGCAGCCAGTCCAAAGAAAATCTGATAGACCCAAAAGACAACCGTCCTATTTGAAGGACTATATAGTCACACAGTAATTGAGGAGCCAGGGGAAGGGGTGTTATGTATGTAAATAGTTGAAATAAAAGCGAGCTTGGGGTAAAGTGCAGGGTTCTGGCCCTGCACTTCTGATTGGTTGTTAAGCGGCTCGATCGGATTGGTTGGGTTCAGAGAATCCGATTGGCCCTTAACGAAGGACTCTTATTGGTTTTGGAGCTAGCGTTTTACAGCTCCCTATTGGTTATTTCACATTAAGGTTGCCTATATAAGGCAGAGTTGTTGTTATTAAAGACTTAAGTCACTATGTAATAAAGAGCTGAAAGTTCACCAACTAAAACTGTCTCCATTCATTTAACCCATGCCTCAAACTATATCAACCTGCCTGCCTGGCCCATTTCTTCTGCAGCCAGAAGGGCTGGGAAGGCTTTCCTGAAGGTCTCTGGAGCTGATAACAAAGCTCTGGATCGATCCAGAGCTCTGTTATCAGCTGCAGAGGCCTTCAGGAAAGCCTTGCCAGGTGCAGAAGAAGAAGTTCCTGAAGGCCTCTGACAGAGAAAAGGAGGCCAGGGGGTGACACGTGCAAGAGAGGTTAGTCAGTGGATGACGACCTGATGCCTTTTTTGGTGGCAAAAAAAATAAAAATAAAATAAAAATAAGATAAGATCTTATTTTCGGGGAAACATAGTAGTTCTCAAAAATAACTGCACTTGGACAACACACTGCTCACATAGACATTGAATTTTTAGGTTTAATATAAAAGAAAAGAAAAGAGCAGGAATTTGAAAGCATTGTTTTGGACTTCCCAAATTATACTATTCAAAACAGGGGAAAATTCAGTCCTTGTTGTGGGCTTGGGGTCAAGACCCCGTCCTGTGAATTTATCTAATCTCAACAGAAGGAGAATGAAGAGGCTCCTTCTAATAAATTGGCTCGAATGGGCAGATCGAGGGTTAATAGCGATTAAATTTTAATTTCTTTTCTGCTCGAGTAATCACTGTGTTATTATAATGTACACCCATTCTGCTAATTGCATGTCAGAGGCCACGTTGTCCCATCTTCCTCCTCCTTATTTCAGGCTGGGGAATTGGAAAAGTAATAATTACGGATGAGGTGCCCTGCCGGGCTGTGTCATCATTATTATGATGGCTGGTCACCCAATTAGACAGATGTTTGGGCTGGATTTGGCATTTTTGTCTACCTGGTGAGTCCTTCCGAAGGATTGGAGATGGGAGGAGGTTAGAATAGAATAGAGCTGGATGTTTCATGACCCAACCAGGTAAAGAATAGGATAGGATAGGGTAGGGTAGGATAGGACAGAAACGAATAGAACAGAATAGACCAGAATGCAGAATAGAATAGAATAGAATAGAATAGAATAGGATAGGATAGGATAGGATAGGATAGGATAGGATAGGATAGGATAGGATAGGATAGGACAGGACAGGACAGGACAGGACAGAACAGAACAGAACAGAACAGAATAGAATAGAATAGAGCAGAATGCAGAGTAGAATAGAACAGAACAGAATAGAATAGAATAGAATAGAATAGAATAGAATAGAATAGAATAGAATAGAATAGAATAGAATAGAATAGAATAGGATAGGATAGGATAGGATAGGACAGGACAGGACAGGACAGAACAGAACAGAATAGAATAGAATAGAATAGAATAGAATAGAATAGAATAGACCAGAATGCAGAATAGAATAGAATAGAATAGAATAGAATAGAATAGAATAGAATAGGATAGGACAGAACAGAACAGAATAGAATAGAGCAGAATTCAGAATAGAATAGAATAGAATAGAATAGAGCAGAATAGAACAGAATGCAGAATAGAATAGAACAGAATAGAATAGAGCAGAATGCAGAGTAGAATAGAATAGAATAGAGCAGAATAGAATAGAATAGAGCAGAATGCAGAATAGAATAGAATAGAGCAGAATAGAACAGAATGCAGAATAGAATAGAATAGAATAGAATAAAATATAGCAGAATGCAGAATAAAATAGAATAGAACAGAACAGAACAGAACAGAATAGACTTCTTTATTGGCCAATTGTGATTGGACACACAAGGAATACAGAATAGAATAGAGCAGAATAGAACAGAACAGAAATAGAATAGAATAGAATAGAATAGAATAGGATAGGATAGGATAGGATAGGATAGGATAGGATAGGATAGGATAGGATAGGATAGGATAGAACAGAACAGAACAGAACAGAATAGAATAGAATAGAATAGAGCAGAATGCAGAGTAGAATAGAATAGAATAGAGCAGAATAGAATAGAATAGAATAGAATAGAATAGAATAGAGCAGAATTCAGAATAGAATAGAATAGAGCAGAATAGACCAGAATGCAGAATAGAATAGAATAGAATAGAATAGAGCAGAATGCAGAGTAGAATAGAATAGAATAGAGCAGAATAGAATAGAATAGAGCAGAATGCAGAATAGAATAGAATAGAGCAGAATAGAACAGAATGCAGAATAGAATAGAATAGAATAGAGCAGAATAGAACAGAATGCAGAATAGAATAGAATAGAGCAGAATGCAGAATAGAATAGAATAGAATAGAAAAGAACAGAACAGAACAGAACAGAACAGAACAGAACAGAACAGAACAGAATAGACTTCTTTATTGGCCAAGTGTGATTGGACACACAAGGAATACAGAATAGAATAGAGCAGAATAGAGCAGAACAGAAATAGAATAGAATGGAATAGAATGGAATGGAATGGAATAGACTAACAGAGTTAGAAGAGAGCTTGGAAGTCTTCTAGTCCAGCCCTTTGCTCAAGCAGAAGAACCTAAGGTAGTCCAACCCTCTCCTTAGGCAGGAAACTCTACACCACTTCAGACAAACTGTCATCGAATCTCGTCTTAAAAACCTCCCGTGATGAAGCACCCACAACTTCTGGAGGCAAGCTGTTCCACTGGTTCATTGTTCTGACTGTCAGGAAATGTCTCCTTAGTTCTAAGTTGCTTCTCTCCTTGATGAGTTTCTGCCCTTTGCTTCTGGTCCTGCCCTCAAATGCTTTGGAGAATAGCTTGACCAAGTTGACCCCCCTCTTTTCGGGGCGACCCCCTCAAATACCAGAACACTGCTATCATCACACCCGTAACTTCTTCTTTTCATCAAACTAGACCTACCCAATTCCAGCAACCGTTCATCATATGTTTCAGCCTCCAGCCCCCTAATCCTCTTGGTGGCTCTTCTCTGCACTTTCCAGAGTCTCAACATCGTTTGTACATCGTGGTGACCAAAACTGGATGCAGGACTCTAGGTGTTGCCTCCCCAAGGCCTTATAAAGTGGTATTGTGACTTCACGTGATCTTGATTCTATCCCTCTATTGATGCAGTCTTCAGCTAGTCTTCAACTTACGACCACAATTGTGTCCCAATTTTCTGTTGTTAAGCAAGACATTCGTTAAGTGAGTTTTGTCCCATTTTACGATTTTTCTCACCGTGATTGTTAAGTGAGTTCTTAAATGAATAACACAATCATTCAGTGAATCTGGATTTTCCCACTGACTTGCCTTGTTCAGAAAGTCACAAAGGGGGATTATGGGACTCCCAGGGACACTGAACCTGTCATAAATGTGAGGCAATTTTCAAGCATCCGAATGTAAAGCACACAGGGATGCCGCAACAGTGATAAGGGTGAAAAACAGTCATAATGCGCTTTTTCCAGTGCCTGTTGTAGCTCCCCAGTGGCCAGCAGAGCTGGCGGCAGACTTGGAGAATGAGGAGATTGGGGAGGTACATGGGCCAACCCTGGAGTCTGGGGAAGACTTGGACGAGGGCTCTGGGTCGGAAGCAGAGATGGGGCCAGAGCACTCTGACAGTTATCAGTTGACTTCAGAGTCGGAGAACAGTGAGGAAGAAGAGCAGCTGGAGCCTGTTCCCAGTGTCCGCATGCACAGGGCTGCCAGAAGAAGGGAACAGCTAAGGAACAAGGGCCGACTCGGGAATAAAGGCTCAGGTGGACAGTGAATGACCCCTCCCACAGAGAATAAAGAGGAGCAAAAGGGGATTGGGGTTTTCAGGAGACAAGTAGTTCAATTCATTCATGATCTGTTCCTGACTCCTTACCAAGTAATAGCTGCTACAGCGTGGCATTTGGAAGATATCAGCCTGGCAACTCTCCCAGCCTGATCAGGGTCTGTAGTTGTGAACTCTCTGGGAAGACTGTTTGCTGGGACTTTGCTGGAGTGGAATTCTCTTGAACCTAAATAAAAAGTGGGGGGGGGGGGGGTAAGGAGTCAGCTTCGTGATCTTGGGAACCCTCGGTCAGAACAGTGTCGTTGTAATTCTGAACAGTCCTTAAATGAAATGTTGTATGCCCAGGACTATCTGTACCTTCTCCAATTCTTTCTTTTCTCTTCTCCTGTCTCTAAGAACTGAAGAAATGAAGACATTAAAGGGATCTGGGAGTTTCCAAACCACAAACGCTCCCCTCCCACCACCAGACTTAACAATTGTGGCTAAGAAAGACAAAAAAAGTCACTATTCAGACTTTTTTTTTGTCCTTCTTAGCAACAATTGTTAAGTCTGGGCGGGGGAGGGGGGCGTTTGTGGTTTGGAAACTCCCAGATCCCTTTAATGTCTTCATTTCTTTTATGATTTTCTTGATTTTATGGTCCCATCAATTCTTCTTGCTCGAAGGCAACTGGCGTTCGTTGCAGACCTTCCAATGCACCATGGTTGCTCCTTTGTCCTGTTGTGGTTTGTAGTCGGTTTGTGCGATCGTCTTGCAGCCACTAACTCTGTGGCCCACTGTTCCTTCACCTGCTTTATTGTTATTACAAGTAGTCCTCGACTTACGACATTTCGCTTAGTGACCGAATGGAGTTCCAATGGCACTGGAAAAAAAAGGTGACTTTTTTTGACCGTTTTTTTGCACTTGTGACCATTGCATCTTTCCCGTGGTCGCGGGATCAAAGATTCTTGGCAACCGAGTCATATCTATAATGGACTCAGGTTCCTGGCAACCGACTCATATTTATAATGGTTGCAGTGTCCTGGGATCATGTGATCCCCTTTTGTGACTTTCTGACAAGCCAAGTCAATTGGGAAGCCAGATTCACTTACCCAGGGGTGGGATTCAGCCAGTTCGGACTGGTTCATGTGAACCGGATATTAAATTTACAGCTGGTTCTCAGAGCTTGTAGTTGAACTGACTGGCTGGCCCTGTACACCCCACCCTGCCCCTCCCAAGAAGTCTTCATGGTGCCTGTTCTGGCCTTTTTAAATCCTGGCTGAATGTATAAATGCAGACAGATTTAAACTCTCCACAAAGGCATCCATACAAAGTCTCTTTATTGGTTCATCAGGCATCCTCAAATATAACTCACAGTTACGCTGAGATTCATCTCAATGTCCAATTCTCTGCATAGCTGATTTTATGGTGTAAGAGGATTGTGATCTTTCATCCCATAGTAGTGGAGCAAAGGGGAGAGATGCCAGCATGCTGCTGGGGGCCGAGCAAGAGTGAAGAAACCTCCCCCAACCCACCAAGGGTCAATTCAGTGACCAATCAGGATTACAGATGTGGCCACATGACATGGAACTACATTTCCCAGGATACTTTATGTTAAGTTTTGAGCATGGGCGAGAAAGAATGGAGACAAGCCTCTGAACGGTGAACTTCAGCTCTTTATTTACATTGTGACTTCCTCGTCTTAACAGCAGTTAAAACCCGCCTTATATAGGCAAACCCTGTAACTTTTAACCAATAACGAGCTAGGAACGCTAGCTCTTATAACCAATAGGAACTCTCTGTTAAGGGCCAATCGGATTCCCCGGAACGGGCCAATCCGGTCCAGCCGCTTAACAGCCAATCAGAAGTGCAGGGCCAGAATCCTGCACTTACTCCAAGCTCACACTTTATTAATCTTATTGCATACACAACACCTTAACTACATTTACCATGATGCATTCCCTTAAGGGGACAGCTCTCAATTTCTAACTAACTATACCAATTCGCCATTAACTATATACTGTCTGGACAGCACGGGTCCTGTTTTGGATGCAGGATCTGCATGAAGGCTCTGAGCAGGCAAAAAAACAGGCCTTCAAATAAATTTGACAGAATGGGAAAGCATGTAGAATCGAAATTATAAATTAACGAAATCAGCTGCACATAAAGAGAATTCTTACAAGATCTTTTATAGATAATATCTTCCTCCTTCAAGATTAGTGAAAATGTATCCCAACATGAATCCAGCATGTTGGAAGTACAACAAGAATAAAGGTACATTCTGCCACATATGGTGGTCCTACCCGGAGTCCCAAAGATATTAATTAAAAATTAAACAATGGTTGCAAGAGATTATTAATGAACCAATAGAACTAGAACCGGAATTATTTTTTATTGGGGATATTCAAAAAGAAATACGGAAGAAATATAAACGATATAGCATCACATATTCTAACTGCAGTCAGAATTGCTTATACCCAGTGCTGGAAAGGTACGTGTATACCACCAGATGAATTAATCATTCAAAAAATAATGATTTGCACTGGGATGGATAAATTAACTCTGATGTTACAAGAGAAAAAGGAGACCGAGTATTATAAGACTTGGGGGAAAATGGTATGACTGGATTGAGCAAAGATAGAAAAATGGATGATGAAAAAAATTAATGATAAGCAACATATAAACTAATGTTTACATTTGCATAAATTGTATATATTTGTTAATAATCCGCAAAATAGTAGTATAAGATGAATGCCACAAACTGTTGAAGTTAAGATATTTCTAGTTTTTTTCTTTTTTTTTTCTTTTTTTTTTTAAGTTATAAAAGACTAATAAAGTTTATTTTAATAAAAAAAGAAAAGAAAAACAGGCCTGTTTCCAGCTTCCGGAGGGCCTCCGGACCATGGGGCCTCCGGACTCTGGGGAAGGTGAAAAACAGCCCTCCCGGAAGTTCTGATAGGCCACGCCCACCATGGCCGCGCCCACCCAGTAAACCGGAAGCAAACTGGTTGCTGGGATTTTTGAATCCCGCCCCCACTTAGCAACTGCACTGATTTGCTTTACCAAGAAGCAAGAAAGGCTGTAAAAAGGGGACGAAACTCACGTATCCACTGTCTCGCTTAGCAATGGACATGTTGGGCTCTATCATAGTCGTAAGCCGAGGACTGCCCTGCATTATTAATTTCCTGTTCATTATTTCCAGTTTCTTGGTTAAATTTCACCCGCATGTGGTAAAAATAATCATTGCAGCAGCCATTCACCAATGTGAGATTCCAACTGGGTAGGAAAATAAATGGCATGCTTGGACACCAATGAGATGGTGGCATTAAAAAAAAGGAGGCGGGGCCTCCATTGTATAGCCATCACAGCCTCTTCTTCTTCTTCGTCTTCTTCTTCTTTTTCCCTCTTTCTCGTTCTCCTTCTTCTCCTTTCTCCTTCTCCTTCTCCTTCTCTTTCTTCTTCTTCCCCCCCTCCTCCTTATTATTATTATTATTGTTATTATTATTATAATTATAATTATTATTATTATTATTTTGACTTTGCTGGGGAGGCCTTAATTCCAGGCTGACCCTTATTCCTTCCCCCACCCTTCTCACCCCGCCCTGAGGACCACTTCAAGTGAATTGAATTCAAATCCTGGAACGGATGTCTGCTTAAGGACCGTTGCAAAATTGCAGCCTGCGCATTTGTTATAATTTCTGCCCCAGCGGCTCATAGCCTTCTCCCAGTCTTTTGTCAGTTAATTAGTATTTCACTTGGAGGATTATATTTTACAAGGGGGACATTTAGTGAAACAATTCTGCTGATGTCTGAAGCGCCCTGAGCTCCTAGCCCTTGAAATGGGAATCCAACCAGGCGTAGCTACTTCTCTCTCTCTCTCTTTCTTTCTTTTTCTCTCTCCCCTCTTTCACTCCCTCTCTCCCTCTCTCCCTCCCCTTTCTTTCTCTCTCTCTTCTCTCCCACTTTCTTTCTCTCCCCCCTCTCCCTCTCTCTTCCTCTCCCCCTCTGTATCCCTCTCTCTGTTTCTCTTTCTCTGTCTTTCTGTATCCCTCTCTCTGTCTCTCTTTCTCTGTCTTTCTTTCTCTCTCCCCCCTCTCTCTATCGCTTTCCCTCCCTCTCCCTCTCTCTCTCTCCCTCTCTCTTTTTCTCTTTCTCTTTCTCTCTCCCTCCTTCTCCCTCTCTCTGTCTCTTTCTCCCTCTCTCTTTCTCTCTCTCCCCTTTCTCTCTCTCTTTCTCTCCCTCCCTCTCCGTCCCTCTCCCTCCCTTTCCCTCTCTCTTTTTCTCTTTCTCTTTCTCTTTCCCTCCCTCTCCCTCTCTGTCTCTTTCACCCTCTCTCTTTCTCTCTCCCCCTTTCTCCCTCCCTCCCTCTCTCCCCCTCCCTCTTCTTTCTTTCTTTCTTTCTTTCTTTCTTTCTTTCTTTCTTTCTTTCTTTCTTTCTTTCTTTCTTTCTTTCTCACTTTCTTTCTCTCTCTCTTTCTCTCTCCTTCTCTTCCCCCTCTTGTGCCAGAAATGTTTTCTTTTAAGCCATCCTTGTAAGAGAGAGAAGGAGAGGGAGAGAAGAGAGAGAAAGAAGGGGGAGTGAGAGAGACACAGAGAGGGAGAGAGGGAGTGAAAGAGGGGACGGAAAGAGAAAGAAAGAAGGAGAGAGAGAGAGAGAGAGAGAGGCTTGCAATGCAGGCACTCCTAAACTTACAGCAGTTCCTTCAGTGATCATTCAAAATTACAATGGCCCTGGAAAAACTGTGACTTGTGACCGTTTTTCACACTTACGACTATTGCAGCATCTCCAGGGCCAAGTGATCAAAATTGAGATGCTTGGCCACAGACTCATATTTATGACTGTTGCAATGTCCCAAGATCATGTGATCCCCTTTTGCCACCTTCTGACAAGCAACATCAAAGGGGAAGCTGGATTCACTTAACAACCAGGTCGCTAACATAACAACTGCAAAGTTTCGCTTAATAACTGTGGCAACAAAGATTGCAAAATGGGGGAAAATTCACTTAACTGTGAGCCATGGTGGCGCAGTGGTGAAAATGCTGTATTGCAGGCTGATTCTGCTGTCTGCCAGGAGTTTGATCTTGATTGGCTCAAAGCTGACTCAGCCTTCCGTCCTTCCTAGGTCAGTAAAACGAGGACCCAGATTGTTGGGGCCAATAGCTGTGTAAACTACTTAGAGAGGGCTGTAAAAGCACTATGAAGCGGTAAATAAGTCTAAGTGCTATTGCCATGTCTCGCTTAGCGACAGAAACTTTGTGTCAGGATTCCGGCAATTACCCCCCGTTTAAATCACGAGTCTCGAGCCAAACTTCCAAAACTTCAAAAGGATTTATTGGGAGTTAACATGCCAGCACTGCCTGGGTGTAGCCGACTCCGAGGCACATCATTCACTGTCACCCTTGACCCTGGTTTCCCCCTACCCCCTGGGTGTACTGTAATTCCTATTCTCCAATGGGACACCTCTATAGTCCATAGTCATCAATCCTGCTCTCCAGTTAGAATTTTCCTCGGCAGAAACTTTGGTCACCTAGTTACTCTCTTTGAAAACATTTATGGAATGCAGTTTCAGTTTGCAAGCTGCCACACTGCTCCCCTCTCCCTTTCAGTTGGCAACTGCAAAAAGACCTTAGAAACATTTTATGAGGTGACACTTTGGTTCTAAGTTGAGGCCTCCCTGTCACGACCCTTTGCCGGGCTTGAGCTCCCTGGCTTGTGCTAAGAAGGAGAACAAATCCATGTATTATTATTTTTTTGCACAAGGCAGATTATGGAGGTCTTCTTGTCCCATCTCACTCCAGCCAACCCAAGTCGCCACGTTAGGATTAGATAAGAACCTTCACTTGGCTTCGCTGTCAGAAAAGTCTGTTGCTATGACAACCTCAAATCCCCCAACCTTGTTATCCTCCTTCATCCAAACTGTAAGCACGCCATTTAAAAATAAAATAAAAAAGAGGCTTTTTTTTAAAGTGAACACAATACACAGAAGCCCTGTCCCCGTAAAGCACAGGCGTAGAACTGATTTGAGACATCATTCCCAGCTTCCTGTTTTTCCTATGCACATGTTGATTCTCTCAACTCCTCCGTCTAATCAGGGGTTAGTTATCAGGTGTGGATTCACACTTTTTTACTTTTAAATTTGCCAATTCGCTGGAGACGATTCAACTCTTTATTTATTTATTTTATTTGCGGGGGGGAGGAAAAACCAACAACTTAAGAGCCTTTCCTGTCAACAGTGCTCGTTGCTTACTACAAACCTATCTCGGGGAAATTGCTCTTCAGCCTGTTTTGAAGGAGATCTAAAAAATATTATGATTGAAAGGTGCTTGGATTGCTGTCATGCCTCTCTAAACCCATCTCTGTGGCCTCTCATCCCTTCTGTAAATATTCATAAATAAACCCTCAGGGAGCATTTGAGACTGCCTGACTGGGAGTTGCTGATCCCAGCAATTGTGGGATCCCCGCATTGCCCATAAAACCGGATTTTGCATTTATGCCAGGTAGGCCTTGACTTATGACCATAACGGAGTCCCAGATTTCCATCGCTAAGCAAAACAGACGTTAAGGGAGCTTTGCAGCCCACTTTACACCCTTTCTTGCCGGGGTTATACAGTGTGTCGTGTCCATCACGGGAAAGGAGACTCGGAGCCAGTGACTTAGTTTCAGCTCTTTATTAGGTCCCTAGATCGGCTTGGGGTTTAAAGGGAAAAACAGCGGCTTTTATTCTCTGGCCGTGGCGGCCGCGGCCAATGGCACCGCTTTGAATCTCCCACGATTAGTTTCCACCAATCGAGGGAGATTCGTTACAGGCCAATCAGCGCGGCTTGCTTGGCCAATGAGATCACCGTGCGCTTTGGCCAATCACAGCGCGGTGCTTCCAAGTATGTTAATGTCTGTACACAACACCCCTCCCCTCTTGGTACAGTCCTACATAACGTAGTCCCGTAAGTAGGCGGGGCTTCATACTTGCTACTTGACCTGTGCAGGTTAGTTGTTGCTTTGCTCCCAACCGGTTCGGTTGGGTTCTGTGTTGCTCTCTGCCTCGTTGATGGAACCGCCTGGAAGGGCTCACCGGGCCTTTCATTGTGGCTCCCTCCCGGTCTACTCGGGCTGGTTGAGCTGCGGTTGTTGCCGCTCCCACCTGGTCTTTCTGGGCTGGTTGAGCTGGCCTGGCTGCTTCTCCCTGGTGAGGCTTCGAGCTGGCTGCTTTCCGGTGAGTATAGCTGGTTTCTTTCTATTGTTTTCTGGTTTCCGGGGTATTCACTCCCCTCTTGGTCTGTGTTGTGGGGGCTGTCTGTGTCTGTTTGCGTGTCGGTTGTGTTTCCCATGGTTGTCCCCGATCTTATTTGATCGATGTGGCGTTTCCATGCTCGTCCGTCAGTTGTTTGCAGGTGGTACGAGTGGGGGCCTGTCAGCTGGGTTATAGTTGCCGGTACCCAAAGTGGGTCTCCGGTAAGGTTCTTTGCGTAGACAGTGTCACCTGGGGAGAATGTTTGGTTTTTGCTTGAGGAGTTTGGAGGGTTTTCTGGGTTGTATGTGGGTGCAGTCTATCGAGTGGGGACCTTAATTTCCTCCCCATTAATAGTTCTCCCGGGCTTTTGTTGGTAGTTGTGTTCGAGGTTATGTGTTGTATAAAGAGCATTTTGTTTATTTTTTCTTGGATTTCCCTGGTTTCAATTTTTTGGATGGTTTTTTTTGTGAACTGAACCATCTGTTCCACCCTCCCGTTCGCCGCCAGATGTGCCAGTGCTGTCAGTGTGTGTCGTATGCCCCGTTCCGCTAGGAATTTTTCAAATTCCAGCGAGGTAAATTGGGGCCCGTTGTCCGACACGATGACATCTGGGAGGCCGTGGGTTGCGAACAGCTTGCTGAGTTCCTTGGTCACGGCTTCCGTGGTGGTGGTTTTCATGTTGCTTACCTCCAACCAGTTGGAGTAAGCATCTTCCGTGATAAGGAATATATGTCCTTTTGTGGGCCCGGCAAAATCTATGTGAATCCTGGACCATGGACCCCTGGGGGTTTCCCATTCCAGGATTGGTACTGTGGGGGGGGCTTGGTCTGGTTTCTTGGCAGCGTTTGCATTTTGCCACCCAAGTCTCGATTTGCTTATCCATTCCTGGCCACCAGGCGTAACTCCTGGCCAGGGCTTTTGTTCTAATTATGCCCAGGTGCCCCTCGTGTAACAACTCCAATACCTTCCCTTGTAACCTTTCTGGGATAACAACTCTATCCCCCCAAAGTACACAACCTTTTTGCAATGAGAGTTCTGTTTGCCGGTTCCGGAATGTCCTGAATGATTCATTGTCATCCCTTTCCGGCCACCCCTTTTCTACCCAATGTAACACCTGCGCCAGATGCTTGTCTTTATTATTCTCGCGGGCAATGTCTGACACGGTTATGGGTAGATCGGGCAGAGTCTCTATGCTGAGGGTGGCTGTCATGGGTGCTGGGTCAGTGTCTAGGTCAGGTAATGGCGTGCGGCTCAGAGCATCTGTGTGGGTGATCATCTTACGGGGTCGGTGTGTGAGCCAGTAGCTGTAGGTGGCAAGGAATTCGGACCACCTTGTCATTCTAGGAGATAGAATGTTTGGGGTGGCCCTGTTCCCAGCCAGGATTCCCAGCAGCGGCTTGTGGTCGGTGATGATGGTAAACATGCGGCCATAGAGGTACTCCTGGAACCTCTTTACTGCGGCGACGATAGCCAGGGCCTCTTTGTCCAGTTGACTGTAATTTCTCTCTGGTTTTGTGAGTGTCCTTGAAAAGAAGGCGATGGGTGCTTCTTTTCCGTTGGGGAGCATGTGGCTGAGGACAGCACCGACGCCGAAAGGTGAGGCGTTGCATGTGATGGCAAGTGGTAGGGTCTCATTGTATTGGATTAGGATGGCATCTGAGGTGAGCAGGTCCTTGGTTTTGCTGAAGGCGGCTTCCTCACATTTCTCCCAAGTCCATGTGGCCGCCTTGTCCAAAAGCCTATGCAAAGGCTCCACTGCAGCCACCTTTTGGGGCAGGAAAACATTATAAAAATTAAGCAGTCCCAGAAATGCCTGCAGTTCCGTTTTATTCCATGGTGTTGGGGCTTCTTTAATGGCTCTGATTTTTTCCGCGGTTGGGTGGATGCTGTGTCGGTCTAGGAGGTATCCCAGGAACTCGACCCACTCTGTGTACAACTGGCATTTCTCTTTTTTCACCTTTAGCCCGGCCTCTTTGAATTTGGTTAGTACCTCCCTTAGACGACCCTCTAGTTCTTGTTGGTTGGCCGCTGACACTAGTACGTCATCGAAGTAGGGCACCACCCCCTTAATTCCTTGCAAGAGTCTTTCCATGAGGCTCTGGGAATTTTCCAGAGCCTCATGGAAAGACTCTTGCAAGGAATTAAGGGGGTGGTGCCCTACTTCGATGACGTACTAGTGTCAGCGGCCAACCAACAAGAACTAGTGGGTCGTCTAAGAGCCACGCTGACTCCAAACTGGAGTCTGTTACAGCGAAATGCTCCCCGGTGGGTGATTATGGTTTGCGCCTCAGCGGTTTCTGCGTCAACAGGAAACTGTTGATAGGCTTCTGCCAGGTCGAGCTTCGCAAAGACCTTGCCTCCCCCCAGTGAGTGTAGAAGGTGCTGCACTACTGGGACGGGGTAGGCGCTTTGTTGTAAGGCGCAATTTAGGGTGGCCTTATAGTCCCCGCAGATTCTCACTGACCCATCGGGCTTGACTGGGGTGACTATGGGGGTCTCCCACCAGGCATGATCGATTGGTTGTAGGACTCCTTGTTTGATGAGCTTGTCAATTTGCTCGTCAATTTTGGGCCGGAGTGCAAAAGGTATCCGCCGTGGTTTTAGGCATGTTGGGGGAATGCTGGGGTCTAGGCTGAAGGAAATAGGGGGCCCTTGGTACTTGCCTAGGGTGCCATCGAACACTTCCCAGAAGTCCCGTGCCAGTTGCTCCTCCCAGTCGGCATCTGCGACATGGTCGATGCCCGTAACCTCGATCCCATATGGTGCAAACCACTGTAGTCCCAAAAGGCTGGGGCAGTCTCAGTCCACGATCGTCAGGGGAAGCTTTGCTGTGCGGCCCTTGAAGGTTACCTCGAACTGTCCAGTTCCGACTACCGGGATGAGGTTCCCCTGGTAGTCTCTGAGGATTAGTTTCTGGGTTTCCAACCTCCTCTTGTGGATTTCCGGCACCAACCGCCTGATTTCTCACCAGGCAACCATGGAGAGATAGGACCTGGAGTCCACCTCCATTTTGCATGGTTCGCCATCGATGCCCACTTCTACGTACACCTTCCGGGGGTCTGTGGTGGATGAGTGGCCGATGACGACCGTCTGGTGGGTTTCCTCTTTCTGCCAGTTTTTGCCGCTTTGTCAGTTCCGTCCGTCTCAGTTCCAGCGATTTTTGGCTTGGCGGTCTCTGGCCCTGGGAGGGGGGCATCTCATCTCCGGTTGCTGTGGTCTCGCTGACAGGGGCTGTAGGCTTTTCTCAATCGGTAGACTCGGGCAATGTGACCATTTTATCGCAGTGCCGGCAAATCGCATCAAAAAACCGGCACTCCGGTCGAGGATGGTCGCCTCTGCACCCGGCACAAGTGGTCCCCGACTTATGACTTCGCCAATCGCGCCGATCTCATCCCGTCTGGAGCCGATGTATTTCTTCTTCCTCATCCATGGTGTCGGAGGTGGAGTGGAAGTCGCCATGATGGGTGGTGGTCTCCTGGTGGCTTGCTTTTGCATGAGCCTCGGTCGCCCGGCCCGTCTCGGTGGTTGTGGTGCATTCCCCGGTGTCCGGTCTCCGCATTTGATTCACCGATTTCCGGGTTGCCTTGGCTGCGGTGGCTTCAGCGAGGGCATCGGCGAGGGCGATGTTGCCTTTTGCCATCAGCCAGCTTTGTAGGACTGGGTCTCTGAGTCCGAGCACAACACGGTCCCGCAAAGCCTCATCCATGTCCGAGAACCCGCACATGCCCCCTAGGCTCTGTAGGCCAGCCACAAAGTCGTTGATGCTCTCACCCGATCTCTGGTCCTGCTGGTAGAAATCGTGCCGCCTGATGAGGGTTGGCATGGTGGGGGGCATAGTGGTTACGGAGCAATGGCTCGAGGTCGGCCCAGTCCATCTCCTTCATGTCCCTGGGTTTTGCAAGGGCTTTTGCCACCTTGAACACTGCAGGCCTGCAGTGTGTTAGGAAGACGGCTCTTTTCTTCTGCCCGGTTGCATCCTTCAAGTTGCTACTTTCAAGGAACATTAGGAATCGGTCTGTGTATGATTCCCAGTCCTCAGTAGCTGGGTTAAAGGGTGCGGGCGGTGCAATGCCGGCCATCTTGTTGGTCTCGCTTCCTCAGGACACGTTCTTGATGGGGTTAGTCTTGGGATCCCACCTTCGTCGCCAGTGTCGTGTCTGTTGCGGGAAAGGAGACTCGGAGCCAGTGACTTAGTTTCAGCTCTTTATTAGGTCGCTAGATCGGCTTGGGGTTTAAAGGGAAAAACAGTGGCTTTTATTCTCTGGCCACGGCGGCCGCGGCCAATGGCACCACTTTGAATCTCCCGCGATTAGTTTCCACCAATCGCGGGAGATTCGTTATGGGCCAATCAGCGTGGCTTGCTTGGCCAATGAGATCGCCGTGCGCTTTGGCCAATCACAGCGCGGCGCTTCCAGGTATGTTAATGTCTGTACAGAACACAGTGAGTCACTGCCATCGTTAAGTTAGTTACACATTAAGCAAATCTGGCATCTCCCATTGATTAGCTTGACAGAAGGTCGCAAAAGTGGGGAATCACATTGCCTCAGGATAACTGCCATTCTATACAGGTAGTCTTCGACTTATGTGACACAATGAAGCCCAAAATTTCCGTCGCTAAGAAAGATGAGGGAGCTTTGTCCCTGCGATAACTCGGGGCATGACACAAAAATAACCAAGGTACAAAAATAGAATAAAGTTCCTTTAATGCCTCCAACTTGGCCCCAGTGTCCAATTATCCTCAGCTGGAAATCAAACTCTTAAAGAAAACAGTTTATGGAGGGAGTAAATGCAGTCTGCACTCAAAGTAAAGTTAATTCGAAATAAAAAAAAACCCAACACAAACCACACTGAAGGAATTCCTATGGCAAGAATGATTAATTGCAGACATCTGCCAGATAATGCAGCAACCACAGTTGGGAGGAAGCCAAAACACAGATAAGCTCCGACAAGAATAATGCACGCTTTGCTTCCAGCAACTTTGCCATATGCAGTTATCCTCCCAGCTGAAGCCCATTAAGGGAATCAGGGCCCCTTCCTCACCCGTAGATCACGTCACTCACATTTCTCTCTTATCCACTCCTCCCTGCGTGTCCTAGGATGAAGAGGGTGTTGGCCTCTGAATGCCCAGCCGGACTGTGCCCTTCCCCAGTTTCCTCCACAACCACCAGAGCCACACTCCCACTCCCTGCCAGCTGTTCCATCCCTCCCTCAGAGTCAGACTCTAACAGGGACATGACAGTCCCATTTTACAACTTTTCTTGCCACCGTTGTTAAGTGAGTCACTGCAACTAAGTTAGGAATATGGTTGTTAAGTGAATCTGGCTTCTTCATTGTTTTTGCTTCACAGAAGTTCGCAAAAGGGCCCAGGGACACGGCAATCGTCATAAATATGAGGCAGTTGCCAAAGTCTGAATTTTAATCACATGACCATGGGATGCTTTTTTTTTTCCCCCAGGTCCATTGTCACTTTGAACAGTCACTAAATGAGCCATTGTAAGTTGAGGACTACCTGTGCGTGTTTTTGTTTTTCCTGTCGTTTTTAATTCACATTTTGAAAGATGTTAATGTCTAGTTTGGTTTTGTCTCTGTTAATTCTTTTTCTTTTTTCCTTCGCCCTTTGGGATTTTGTAATTTAATATTTTGAATAAAATAAAAAGATTAAAGAGTCCACTCAGAGTTGGCTGGCTAACAGATTAAATTATTAAATTAAATATTAAATTAAATTACGTTAAAGTAAAATAAATTGAATCAAATGAAATCAGATTCAATTAATTTTAAGTTATATTAAATAATTAAATTAAATAACGCTTTAGATTAAATATTAAATCAAATCAAATCAGATTAAATTAGATTACATTGTTTATAAATAAAATAAAATAAAATAAAATTTCTTCAAGAGATGGCAGTCCAGCTTGTCCTTCAGCTCCTTTAATGAACTCCCTACTTGCCCAGGTAACTAGTTCCCCTATTCACCTGTCCTTTCCTGCCAGGAGTTGTTTTCTAATATTCAGTTGGACTCTGCATCCTCTGTACATGAAATCCATTATTCTAGGTCCTGCACTTGGGAAAGAAAGAAAGATTAGGGTCCCGACCTCTTTTCAAGCATCTGACCGTATAGCGCTGGAGTGTCTTTCTCTCAAACGCTTCCGTCTTGCCTGAATCCTCCTGAAATTGGACATTTTTTTTACTTAAGGGAAAGAAGAACATCTGAGTGCAAAGTGCACTCCTTGCACTTTGCAAAACCCAGCACTGCTGACATGGGCAGGAATCTCCTTCACCTTTCTTGCAGCCGCATCAAAGCAGGGGCTTCCTTTGAAAGCCTCTCCAAAGAAGTTTGTGTCAAATTTTGAAAAATTCATTTGGTTGCCGTTCTGTGGGGCCTGCCCGGGAAATAAAAATCTTGAAAACTTTACAGGTGGACCTCCATTTCCTATTCCCGGGTCCTCCATTCTTCCTTCCTTTCTCCCTTCCTCCTTTCCTCCCTTTCTCCCTCCTTTCTTCCTTCCCAACCCTAAATTCTTTCCTTCCTTCCTCCTTCCTTCCCAACCCTTTTTTCCTTCTTTCATCCCTTCATCCCTCTCCTTCTTTCCCCTCCCCCTTCTTTCCCAACCATAATTTCCTTCCTTCCTTCCTTCCCTCCCTCTCTCCTTCCTTCCCTCCCTGTTTTCTTCCTCCCTTCCTCCCTCCTTCCTTCCCTCCCTGTTTCCTCCCTCCCTCCCTCCTTCTTTCCCAACCCTAACTCCTTCCTTCCTTCTTTTCTCCCTCCCTCCTTCCTTCCCAACCCTTTTTTCCTTCCTTCCTTTCCTCCCTTCCTCCCTCTCCTTCTTTCCCTCCCACTTCCTTCCCAACCATAACTTCCTCCCTCCTTCCTTCCTTCCTTCCTTCCTTCCTTCCTTCCTTCCTTCCTTCCTTCCTTCCTTCTTTCCTTCCTTCCTTCCTTCTTTTCTCCCTCCTTCCTTCCCAACCCTTTTTTCCTTCCTTCCTCCCTTCCTTCCTCCTTCCTTCCCTCCCTGTTTCCTTCCTCCCTCCCTCCCTCCTTCCTTCCCAACCCTAACTTCTTCCTTCCTTCCTTCTTTCCTCCCTCCTTCCTTCCCAACCCTTTTTTCCTTCCTTTCCTCCCTTCCTCCCTCCTTTCTTCCCAATCCTAACTTCTTCCTTCCTTCCTTCTTTCCTCCCTCCTTCCTTCCCAACCCTTTTTTCCTCCCTTCCTTTCCTCCCTTCCTCCCTCTCCTTCTTTCCCTCCCACTTCCTTCCCAACCATAACTCCCTCCCTCCTTCCTTCCTTCCCTCCGTTTCCTTCCTCCCTCCCTCCCTCCTTTCCAACCCTAACTCCTTCCTTCCTTCCTTCCTTCCTTCCTTCCTTCCTTCCTTCCTTCCTTCCTTCCTTCCTTCCTTCCTTCTTTCCTCCCTCCCTCCCACCTATCCTTCCATCCTGAAACAGATCTTTGATTGCAATCCCAAGACGAATCAATCTTAGCAGAACACTTTGCTCTGCTTCTGGCCCGTCCTTCCACCCCAGAATGGGACAGGCTCCCAGCTGTCTGCCTCTTCTCAGACGGGCCAAAATTCATCTTTTGTTTCTCACTTTCCTCAAAGAAAGAGAGCCCTGCCCAGTGCTAGGTCAGTCTCTGTTCTGAACTTTTGATATTTTGAAGCAGTATTTTATTTCACTGCCTCGCCACTTCCCGGCACAAAATCCTGCTGTTTTTTTCTCCTCCTTTGCACAAAGGCCTTCATCCCACCCCATTTGCTCCCCAGGACTTCAAAACCAGAAATCAAAGCAGACAGAGGTCAGAGGGAGACCTGGATTCCTTTTACACTAGCATCTCTTGCAGTTTCACAAAGATGCCAATTATGTACAAACTCCACTTAGCTTAAAATCAGCCTTCCACTTTTCTGGAACTGAATTCTTATGAGGACAAAATCTATCCTGCAATTTCTGAAATGTTTTCTTCCTCCCAAACTTTTGACTTTTGCTTTCTTTCCAGGATCCGTGATGATTTTTTTTTTCCAAATAAGCAGGACTAGAACTCCCTGTCATCTGGTGATTGGTCCAAAGTTATAAACACATAACCCTTAAATGCATATATAAATGTGTGTGCATGCGCGTGTATCTATATCTATAGTTATAGATATAGATACACATACACACATATCCCTATCTCTATATCTATCTGCAGGTGAAACTCAAAAAACTAGAATATCATGCAAAAGTTCATTTATTTCAGTAATGCAACTTAAAAGGTGAACCTAATATATGAGATAGACTCATTACATGCAAAGCAAGATAGTTCAAGCTGTGATTTGTCATAATTGAGATGATTATGGCTTACAGCTCATGAAAACCCCAAATCCACAATCTCAGAAAATTAGAATATTGTGAAAAGGTTCAATATTCTAGGCTCAAAGTGTCCCACTCTAATTAGCTAATTAAGCCATAACACCTGCAAAGGGTTCCTGAGCCTTTAAATGGTCTCTCAGTCTGGTCCAGTAGGAATCACAATCATGGGAAAGACTGCTGACCTGACAGTTGTGCAGAAAACCATCATTCATACCCTCCATAAGGAGGGAAAGCCTCAAAAGATAATTGCAAAAGAAGTTGGATGTTCCCAAAGTGCTGTATCAAAGCACATTAGTAGAAAGTTATGTGGAAGGGAAAAGTGTGGAAGAAAAAGGTGCACAAGCAGCAGGGATGACTGCAGCCTGGAGAGGATTGTCAGGAAAAGGCCATTCAAAAGTGTTGGGGACTTTCACAAGGAGTGGACTGAGCCTGGAGTCAGTGCATCAGGAGCCACCACACACAGACGGATCCTGGACATGGGCTTCAAATGTCTATTCCTCTTGTCAAGCCACTCCTGAACAACAAACGTCAGACGCGTCTTACCTGGGCTAAAGAAAAACAGACCTGGTCTGTTGCTCAGTGGTTCAAAATCCTCTTTTCTGATGAGATCAACATTTGCATCTCATTTGGAAACCAAGGACCCAGAGTGCTTTTCCAGAGGACTAGAAAAGAGCTGATGTGGTTCCCATCTTCAAAAAAGGGACCCAGGAAACTATAGACCAATAAGCCTAACATCAATACCCGGGGAGATACTGGAAAAGATAATAAAAAAAACAGATCTGCCAACTTCTAGAAACGAGTAAAGTAATAACTAGCAGTCAGCACGGGTTTGTTAAAAACAGATTATACCAAGCCAATCTTATTTCATTCTTCAACACAATGACTAAATTAGTAGACCAGCAAAATACCGTGGACATAATATATTTAGATTTCAGCAAAGCATTCTGTTATGGACTAAGCCAACGCATCAGTAACAACCCTAATAGCTTTACTTTAACAGCAGGCTTGCAATCCTGCACTTCTCATTGGCCCGCGAACAGCGAGTCGTGATTAGTCGTTTCTGGCCAGTCCGATTGGCTGTTAGCGGGTCTCTCTGATTGGATGCTTGTGAGAGCGGTAAACTCAAATCATTGGTTGTTTTGACAGCAGCCAGCTCTATAAAAGAGCTGCTGCTGCCCAAGTATTTGCTCTGTTCTGAAGTCACAATAAAGAGATGAAGTCACAGTTCAATGTCTCGTCTCCGTTCCTTGCGCCCATGCTCAGGACTTAACACTGGCGACGAAGGTGGGATGCGGAGATGATAGAGCTGACTAAGTACTCATCGAACAAGACAGAGCACGTGGCTGAAGAGCGCACACAACAAATGGCAGAATGACCAGCGGCGCCATACTACCCGCTCCATTTGACCCGGCAAACGAAGACTGGGACTCGTATATAGACCGTTTCCAGATGTTCCTGGAGACCAACAATCTGAAAGATGCAACGCCTGGCAAGAAACGAGCGGTGTTCCTGACCCACTGCGGCCCCGCTATTTTTAAAATGGCTAAAGCACTTGCCAAACCGGCGGAAGTGAAGACCATGGATTGGGATAACCTCGTGCCGATCCTCCAGGCCCATTACACACCCGCAGTACCTACACTGATACGAAGACATGAGTTTTACCAGAGGGACCAATGGAAGAACGAGAGCGTTGGGGACTTCGTAGCCAACCTCCGGAACCTGGGAGGCCTCTGTGGTTTTGCAAACCTCGAGGAAGCCCTGAGAGACTGCATAGTTCTGGGATTAGATGACCACACTGCGCAAAGTAAACTCATGGTGAAAGGAGACATCAGCCTTGCAGATGTCATTGCCGACGCTACTGCCGCAGAAGCAATGAGGAAGTCAGCCGCTCGAATGCGCCGAGCGAACGCACCGCACCACCAACTCGCTAGCAATAGCCCGCTCTCCTCTGAGAGGCACGCTATTACTGCCCATCATGAAGACCTCGAGTCATCCTCAGACAGTGAGGAAGAGGAGGTCAACTGGCTCCGCTCGGAATGAGAGCAAAGGAACCAGAGACTCCCGCGCCAATGTGCTGGTTGCGGGGCAAACCACCCACGATCGGACTGCAAATTCCTCGACGCACTCTGCCATTCCTGTGTGAAAAGAGGCTACATCGCAAAGGTCTGCAGAAGCAAGCGAGAGTCCAGTCCGAAGGGAGAATAACCTCTGCCGGGAGACAGGCAAACCACCTGGAAATCAGGACCGCCTGAACCACCAATGGAACAACCACTACTATAGAAATCAAGCACCTGCCGTTTCAACAAGACGAGAAGAGGCACACCAAACTATTACTATCGGCCACGCTTCATCGCTAGATGCAAGAAAGATCCGCATAAAGGTCAATATTGAGAATCGACCATGCGTGATGGAAGTCGATTTGGGGTCATCCTTATTGATGGTCTCCTGGAAAACCCTCAAACAGCTGATCCCTTCCATCTGTCACCAGGACCTCAGCACTCAAAGAATCATCCTAAAAGACTACCAGGGAAACAGAATTCTGGTTGTCGGTTCCAGCCATGTCCAAGTATCCTTAAAGGACCGCACCGCGACGCTTCCCCTGACTGTCGTCGATCGTGGCCGGCCCAGTTCGTTAGGGTTACAGTGGTTCACCCTACTTGGAATTGAACTCGCTGGCATACACCACACCAGAAGCGATGATTGGGAAGAGGCCCTCATCCAGGAATTCCAGGACGTGTTCACAGGAACATTAAGCAAGTACAAGGGGACCCCTATATCATTTAATCTCAGTCCCAAGGTAGCTCCCATTCACCTCATCGAGGTAGCTCCCATTCACCTCATCGGGTGCCTTTTGCCCTCAAGCCAAAGATTGATGAGCAACTAGACAAATTGATAGCCCAGGGTGTGTTGGAACCGATTGACCATGCCCGTTGGGAAACTCCAATAGTAATGCCCATAAAGCCAGATGGCTCATTAAGAATTTGTGGGGATTACCGGGCCACCCTAAATCATGCGCTTCAGCAGAGCGCTTACCTAGTACTGGTGGTCCAACACCTTCTTCACTCCCTGGGTGGCGGAAAAATATTTGCGAAATTGGACTTAGCTCAGGCGTACCAACAGCTACCCATAGATGCGACAACTGCAGAAGCCCAGACAATAGTTACACATAGAGGTGCCTTCAAGTGCAATAGACTTCAATTTGGAGTAAGCATGGTGCCGGGCATTTTGATGGAGAAATTATTACAAGGCATAAAAGGTGTCATGCCTTATTTTGATGACGTCTTAATAGCTGCCCCTACTGAAGAGCTATTAGGACAACGACTCAGAAGGGTTCTTCAAAAATTTAAAGACGCTGGCCTGAAGGTAAAAAAGGACAAGTGTCAACTTTGCATGGAGAAAGTGGAATTCCTGGGATACCTTCTCAACAGACAGGGAATCCACCCTACTGAAAAAAAACTAACCACAATCAAAAATGCCCCAAGACCTAGAAATAAGACAGACCTCCAAGCCTTCCTGGGACTCATTAACTTTTATAACATCTTCTTGCCCCAGAAGGCGACCGTAGCTGAGCCCCTACATAGACTTCTCGACAAAAAGGCTTCCTGGGTCTGGGGACGGCATGAAGAACGAGCATTTCAACAAGTAAAAGACCTCTTAACTTCTGATGCTGTATTGATACAATACAACAAGACTGTACCTTTAACGGTTACCTGTGATGCCTCACCATTTGGAGTGGGAGCCATTTTAAGCCATGTCCTCCCAAATGGTAATGAGGCACCTATTGCGTTCTTTTCGAGAACTTTGTCTAAAACTGAAAGGAACTATAGCCAACTTGATAAAGAGGCTCTCGCAATTGTATCCGCAATTAAACGTTTCCATGAATATGTGTATGGGAGACCCTTTGCCATAATTACAGACCACAAGCTGTTACTTGGTATTTTGCTGGGAAACAAACCAACTCCCCACATCTTATCACCAAGAATGACACGTTGGTCAGAATTTTTAGCTGCCTATGATTACCAACTGCAACACTGCCTGGGGAAAGCCATTCCCCACACTGATGCTTTGAGCCACTCTCCACTACCACACATCATAGATGACCCAGCTCCAACCCTAGCCATATTGCAAATCGAAACTCTTAAATCACCACCGCTGACCGCTCGAGACATTGCCTCAGAAATGAAAAAGGACTCTTCTTTGGCACGAGTCCTCAGCTGGATGGAACGGGGTTGGCCGGACAGCGCACCCAACGACACTTTCAAGCCATTCAGGAATCGACAGACAGAACTATTCTCCCAAAAGGGCTGCATCTTGTGGGTAGACAGAGTTGTAATCCCGGAGAAATTGCAACATAAAGTTTTAAAAATGTTGCACGATGGACATCCAGGCATCGTGCGGATGAAGGCATTGGCTAGGAGTTACGCATGGTGGCCTGGTTTAGACAAGCAGATAGAGACCTGGGTGGCGACGTGCAGAAAATGCCAGGAGACTCGCTCTGCTCCTCCAAAAACACCCCCAACTCAGTGGGAAACGCCTCGAGGTCCCTGGTCCCGTATCCACATCGATTTTGCGGGACCCACAAGAGGACACACTTTCCTTCTAAGCGTGGATGCCTATTCTAACTGGCTCGAGGTCCATAAGATGAAAAGCACCACCACAGAGGCTGAAAAACTGAATAAGCTATTCGCTACCCACGGATTACCGGTTGTCCTAGTCTCCGATAATGGCCCCAAATTCACTGCCCTGGCATTCGAACAGTACCTAGCAGACCGGGGCATCCGCCATGCCTTGCAGCCAATGGTAGGGCTGAGCGAATGGTTCAATTTGTAAAGAAGACTTTACACAAAATGGACCACGGTGACATTGACGACAAAATAAACTCCAATATATTACCCCAAGCAGCACCACAAACAGAACCCCAGCTGAACTCCTGATGGGCCGGAAACTTCACTCACATCTCGATCACCTCCACCCTGCTTACACGCCTGAACAACTCCTGGGATCCAGCAGCAAGTGTTGATCATTCCAGGAAGGTGACCCCGTTTTTGCAAAAAACTTCTTGGGCGACCCATTGTGGGTCCCCACTACCATAACGCAACTTACAGGACCCCGATCCTATCATCTACAAACTGCAGATGGTAAAATTTTGAAGCGCCACATAGACCAACTTTGATCCAGACTAGCACCTACTCCCATCTCATCCCCTGAATCTCCAACTGGGGGGGGTGGAAGGGACATTGAGGGGGCCAAAAAAGAAATAACAGATGATTTAACAATCGAAACCCAGCAGTCTACACAACCAACCATGGGATACTCACTGCCAGAAGGAGAACCGAGCTGGGGAGTGGCCTCGCCGCGTGACAGCACCGCGATGGGAACAGATCCAGGGAACCCGGAAGACAGCACTGGTGGAAGCAGAGAGAACAGCCCAGAGCCATTCGACGAAACAGCGGGACCGTTTTCGCCACGCAGCTCAGCAAGCAGCCCACCGGAACCAGAGCCAGGACAGAAACCGGTGGAACAGCGCAGATCAAGCAGACAGGTGAAGCGACCTGCCTATTTACGAGAATACGTCACCCCACCCCTCAGACGGAACCTAGGGGGGAGGGGTGTTATGGACTAAGCCAACGCATCAGTAACAATCCTTATAGCTTTACTTTTACAGAAGGCTCATAATCCTGCACTTCTCATTGGCCCGCGAACAGTGAGTTGTGATTGGTTGTTTCTGGCTAGTCCGATTGGCTGTTAGCGGGTCTCTCTGATTTGATGCTTGTTAGAGCGATAAACTCAAATCATTGGTTGTTTTGACAGCAGCCAGCTCTATAAAAGAGCTGCTGCTGCCCAAGTATTTGCTCTGTTCTGAAGTCACAATAAAGAGTTGAAGTCACAGTTCGATGTCTCATCTCCATTCCTTGTGCCCACGCTCAGGACTTAACACATTCGATAAAGTAGACCACAATCTACTTCTTAGTAAATTAGAGAAAAGTGGAATAGAGAGCACCACCACTAGATGGATTCGCAACTGGCTGGCATACCGTACGCAATGAGTAGTCCTTAATGGGTCTAAGTCTACATGGAGGGAAGTAAGCAGTGGGGTGCCACAAGGCTCCGTCTTAGGCCCAGAACTCTTCAATATCTTCATTAACGACTTAGATGAGGGAATAGAAGGGGAACTTACCAAATTTGCAGATGATGCTAAGCTGGCAGGAATAGCTAACACCCAAGAAGATCGGCTCAAGATCCAAATGGATCTTGACAGACTAGAATACTGGGCCATATCTAATAAAATGAAATTCAATGTAGAGAAAAGTAAACTCCTACACTTAGGCAAGAAAAAACAAAAGTACACATATAGACTGGGGGAAACCAGGCTCAACAGCAGGAACTGGGAGAGGGATCTTGGAGTCTTAGTGGACAACCAGCTAAATAGGAGCCAGCAGTGTGCAGCCACCACCAAAAAAGCCAATGCAATCCTAAGTTGTATTAACAGAGGAATACAGTCAAGATCAAGGGAAGTACTAATACTACTCTATAAAGCCTTAGTAAGACCACACCTGGAGTCCTGCATCCAGTTTTGGTCACCACGTTATAAAAAAGATGTTGAGACTCTAGAAAGAGGGCAGAGAAGAACAACCAGGATGATACTAGGGGACTGGAAGATAAAACAAATGAAAAATGTTGTAGGAACTGGGCCTGGCTAGTCTAGTGAAGAGAAGGACCAGGGGAGACAGGAGAGCATCTTCCAATATTTGAGGGGCTGCCCCAGAGAGGAGGAGGGGGACAAGCTATTCTCCAAAGCACCTGAAGGCCAGACAAGGAATAATGGATAGAAACTGAACAAGGAGAGATTCAACCTGGAAATAAGGAGAAACTTTCTGACAGTGAGAACAATCAACCAATGGAACAGAAGTTGCCCTTGGAAGTTGTGGGAGTGCCATCACTTGAGACTTTCAAGAAGAGACTGGACTGCCATTTGTCAGAAATGGTGTAGGATCTCCCACTTGGGTGGGGGGTTGGACTAGATGACCTACAAGGTCCCTTCCAACTCTGATTATCTGTATCTGAGTCTGGAGGAAGACTGGAGAGGCACACACTGCAAGATGCTTGAAGTCCAGTGTGAAGTTTCCACAGTCTGTGTTGATTTGGGGAGCCATGTCATCTGCTGGTGTTGGTCCACTGTGCTTCATTAAGTCCAGATTCAACGCAGCCGCTACCAGGAGATTTTGGAGCACTTCATGCTTCCTTCTCCAGACAAGCTTTATGGGGATGCTGACTTCATTTTCCAGCAGGACTTGGCACCTGCCCACACTGCCAAAAGCCCCAAAACCTGGTTCAATGACTGTGGGATTACTGTGCTTGATTGGCCAGCAAACTCACTTGACCTGAACCCCATAGAGAATCTATGGGGCATTGCCAAGAGAAAGATGAGAGACATGAGACCAAACAATGCAGAAGAGCTGAAGGCTGCTATTGAAGCATCCTGGTCTTCCATAACACCTCAGCAGTGCCACAGGCTGATAGTTTCCATGCCACGCAGCATTGAGGCAGTAATTGCTGCAAAAGGGGCCCCAACCAAGTACTGAGTACATATGCATGCTTATACTTTTCAGAGGTCCAATATTGTTCGATGTACAATCCTTGTTTTATTGATTGCATGAATTATTCTAATTTTCTGAGATTGTGGATTTGGGGTTTTCATGAGTGGTAAGCCATAATCATCACAATTATGCCAAATCACAGTTTGTACTATCTTACCTTGCATGTAATGAGTATCTCATATATTAGTTTCATCTTTTAAGTTGCATTACTGAACTAAATAAACTTTTGCACGATATTCTAATTTTTTGAGTTTCACCTGTATCTATCTATCTATCTATCTATCTATCTATCTATCTATCTATCTATGTATCTATGTTTTCTTAAGTTTTCGCAGGTACTTACATATATGGTATTCAGCTTTGTTCGGGTACTTTCCCACATCATTATAGTTGTGCTTTTTTGTGCTTTTTTATCTATCTATCTATCTATCTATCTATCTATCTATCTATCTATCTATCTATCTATCTATCTTCTAAATAAAACAATTGGAAACTCCAAATCTTGACCAACAAATGCTCTGTCCTACACATTGGTAAAAAAAATCAGTACACCAAATACAAGCTAGGCAGATATGACCTCGTAGATGACCCTCCCTCTGTCAAGGACCTTGGAGTACTCATATCAAACAGAGCTCACTGCAACAACATTGCCAAAAAGGCATTAAGAGTTGTAAAACTAATCTTACGAAACTTCTCCTCTGGAAATATTGAATTGCTAACTGGGGCATACAAAACCTTTGCTAGACCAATGCTCGAATACAGTCTCATCTGTTGGGAATCCTCACTGTTTATTGGACACTAATACAATTGAGCGAGTCCAAAAGTATTTCAGAAGAAGAATACTACACTCCTCTGCTCGCAACAGAATGCCCTACACCAGGGATCTCCAACCTTGGGCCCTTGAAGCTTTGCTGGCTGGGGAATTCTGGGAGTCGAAGTCCGCCAGGTTTCAAGGGCCCAAGGTTGGAGACCCCTGCCCTATATCACCAGGCTTCAGATTTTGGGCTTGGACAGCCTAGAACTACACCGCCTACAGTTGGACCTAAGTGTCATACACAAAATTATCCGCTACAATGTCCTACCAATCAATGACTACTTCAGCTTCAATCGCAACAATACAAGAGCACACAACAGATGCAAACTCATTGTAAACCACTCTAAACTTGATTGCAGAAAGTATGACTTCAGCAACCGAGTAATCAATGCCTGGAATGCACTACCTGACTCTATAGTTACATCCTCAAACCCCCACTCCTTTAACTTCAAACTATCCACTGTTGACCTCACCCCATTTCTAAGAGGTGTGCAGAAGTGCACCATCGTGCCTACTGTCTCTGTCTTATCGTCCCAATTTATTCATACCTATTTCCTGTATTCTTACTCATGTTTTTACTTATTCTTATTATCTTGTAAGTGATTGACACATCAAATAAATACATCAAATAAATAACTCACCAAGCCAGCTTTTGTGCTTAAGGCGGGACTAAAAATCACTGTCTCCTGGTGATTGGCCAGAAGTCAACCAGTTGGCTTTCATGCCAAAATTGGGACGAGAACTCACTATCTCTCTGGTGATTGGCTCAAAATCTCCCAGTCAACTTTTATGCCTAAGGCGGAACTAGAATTCCCACCTCCCAATTATTGGCCCGAAGTCACCAATCACCAATCAGGCTGGATCTCACGTTTCAGTCTCTTCCTTCAAAATTTAAAAAGAAATTTAATTTTGAAATACTTACACCTCACTTCCCCAAACAGAACAACTAAGGAAGGAGCCACATCTTCTTCACTAATGCCTAAAGCTCCTTTTTTCCCCCCTTCTTTGGGGATGGAGGGGGAAAGAAAATAGGAGGAAGAGAGGAGGAAGAGAAGAAAAAGGAAGATTTAGCGATTCTCAACTAGATTGGAAAGTTGGTATGCATCCCTCACCACTCCCCTCCAGTTCACCTACCCTGGGAAGAACAGTTTGCAGATTTGCATATCCAGACTAAATATTCATTTATTCTAAATGAATATTCAAATAAGCCATGGTGGCAGAACTTCAACAATCTATGAAAAAAATATTTTTGGGTTATGGGGAAGAAAAGAAACGAAAAAGGGACAAGTTCCTCTGAATAATATTCATAGGGAGTTCAATGAATTAACCAAGTTGATAATGTGTTACTTAGCTAATTAATTTTAATTATTGTATACCTTTCAAGAAACGCTCTCAGAATTCTTAGCCAGAAGGGACTCAGAAGGATATGTCGTGTTCGAATACAGTTCTCAAGAAGAAACTTAATTTATTTTGGAATATTTTAAGGACGAGCGAGAAAGGCGAGGCCCGCCAACCTAGTGGTTTGGGTGTTGGAGAAAAAAATGGGAGGATTAATAAGAAAGAAACATTGGCTGCACACAGGGGTGGGCTTCAAAAAATTAAGCCACTGGTTCCCTGCCCAGTTGCTGGGTGGGCATGGCCTAGTTGGCCTCCTGCACTATGGCAAAGGTGTGTGTGTTTTCACCCTTCCCGAGCTCCGGAGGCATTCCTTGAGTTTCCAGGAAGGCAAAAGTAGCCTCCCCGGGCTCTGGAGGCCTGTTTTTCACCCTGCCTGAAACTCTGTGAGAGTCCTGCACTTACCTGGGATCCAAAACGAGCCGCGTGGAGACTCTTGGTGTCAGGATTCCGGCAGTTCCCCCCCCCCCCCCATTGAAATCACGAGTCTCGACCCAAACTTACAAAACTTCAAAAGGATTTATTGAGAGTTAACATGCTGGCACTTCTTGGTCCCCTTTGTTCAGTGCCATCGTAACTTCGAAGGGTCAATAAATGGAGGGAGGGCAAAGTTGAGGTCCACCTGAATTTTGGCAGCCAATTTTCATCAAAGAAACGGTGTTGTTTTGTATCCTTCATGAAGACAAGAGCAGAAAATCCTCCTCCCCACACATGGACCGTGTTTCCCTGAAAATAAGACGCTGTCTTATATTATTTTGCCACCAAAAAAAGGCACCAGGGCTTTTTTTTGGGGGGGGGAGTCATCCACTGATTCACCTAACTTGCATGCATCACCCCCTGGTCTCCTTTTCCCTGCCAGAGGCCTTCAGGAATTTCTTTGGCCAGCAAGCCTTCCCTGAAGGCCTCTGCAGCTGCAGAGGCTTTTTGAAAAGCCTTGCCAGCTGCAGAAGAAATGGACTTAGGTTGTTAGGGATACACACCCTAGCAGAACGTGCAACGGCAGTCTAGCAGGCAGGCAAATGATGTGAGATAAACATTGTTGTAGTTTACACTCAGCAAGACAGATACACTGTGCCAGTTAAATAGTTTTTTTATTCCAGCAAGAGTTATAGCATAGTCAAAAACAGTCCATATGTTATACACTAGTTCAGTCCATCCAGGGATTAATCAGTTGCAAAGTCCAGTGTTGAAAATAGAGGTCAGTAAACTTACAAATAATCAGTCCAGCAATATATCTCTTTTGCAGTCAGAGATATGAAGAAAATCAAACCCCTTTTCTTCTCTCAGCAACAGCAGGGAAACACACGCAGTTATCACCATCAATCCAACACTGTTAGTTACTACAGTAAAAGCCAGCTAACAGTGAGCTCTCTTGCTCCCTCTTATGGTGATTTTACAACCACACCCAAAATACATGTTTTAATAGTTAAAGTGATACCTACACTTAAACTCACTAACATAGTTTATATATTATTTTTTACCCAAACCAAGTTAGGTAACCTAACATTCTCCCTTTTTGGGTAATATAATTATATATACATCTATTACAATTTCAACCCATAGTTTTCACAATTTCCTTTGTGCTTGACTCCATCTTGGGCTTTTGTAAATCCATCTGCAATGTTTTCATCAGTCATGCAATATTCCAATCTTATTAAACCATTTTTTACAGATTGTCTTACATTCAAATATCTTAGGTCAGTATGTTTAGATCTCGTTTTACAGCAATATTTGTAGCCAACCGTATGGCTGCTTGATTGTCCTCATAAACTACAATGGCATCTTTAACAGTTACTCCCATATCTAACAATAACTCTTCATACAGAATTAAGTCAGTACATAATAAAGATAGACATGAAAATTCTGCTTCCATTGTGGACATCCTTATGTGTTGCTGTCTAATTGACCTCCGACCAATCAGTGTTTTACCTAATAGTATAGCCATGCCTGAAGTTGATTTTCTAGTTTTTATATCTGTTGCAAACCTTGCATCAGCATATGCACTTAAAATCAAATCATCTTTTGGCTCTAAATACAATGCATAGTGCATTGTCCTTTTAAGATACCTCAATATACGCTTTAGCGCTTGCCAGTGTCTTTCATTGGGTTCAGCATTGAATCTTGCCAATTGATTAATGCGATAATCAATGTCTGGCCTTGACCAATTACTTATATATGTTAAACTACCTATTAATGATTGATAAATGGTCTTATCAAATTTTGAACTTTGAGCATCAGTATGTCAAAATTCCTGACTCATTGGAGTTTTTTGCCGGCTTACAAAGTTCCATTTTATACATTTTTAGCAATTGGTAAATTTTATCTTCTTGTGATATCTTATACCCATTATTGGTTTTGTTTATTGTCAATCCTAGATATTGTCTTATTTCTCCTAATTGCTTTAATTTTATTCTCTTACTTAATAATATTATCTCAGTAGCTTCATTATTTGTCTTAGTAATTAAAGCAATATCATCTGTAAACAACAATTATAATGACACGTACCATTTGTCTCTTTTTAAAATAAACATGGATCAGCTAAACTAGCTTTAAACCCTACATTGTTTAACTCTTTTACAATATATTGGTTCGATTCATAATCAGATTGTTTCAATCCATAGAGACTTTTAGTCAGTTTACAACAGTCATTATTATTTTTATCATCCCTTATACCTACTGGTTTTCTTAAATATATAGTGTGCTGCAATGGTGCATGCAGATAGGCAGTTTCTACATCTAAATGATTTATGATATAGTTCTTCTTAGCTGCCCACACTAAAGCTGCTCTCAAGGTTGATGCCTTTAAATTTAGTGCAAATACCTCATCATAATCACATGCAGTTTGATTAAATCCTTGAGCTACCAACCTAGCCTTATGGGTAACAGTCCCATTTTTACCAGTTTTTAACTTAAATATCCATTTGCAACCAATGGACTTTTCACCTGGAGGTAATTTGGCATTTTCATAAACTTTCATTTCTTTTAATGAATTTAATTCTTTCTCCATTGCTCTATGCCAATTTTCTTGTTCCTTTGCAGGATACATCCTAAGTTCTTCAACAGTAGTTGAAGACTAACTTGGCAAACTATACTTGCTTGATACCTGTCAGGTGGTCTGGTTATGTGTGGAACGTCTAGGTATTACAGGGCTTACAGGTGGGCTTTCATGTGCTACCTGTTCCTGATTATCTATTTCTTCCTGTTCTGGTATTTCTTCCTGTTCTGGTCCTATATGCTCTTCCTGTACTTCCTCTTTAATTGTACTTTTCTTATTACTGATTTTTTCTTTTGGTCTTTTGTAGGTTTCTATAATTACTTCCTTACTTGAATCTTGTTCCAGTTTTTCCCATCCTACATGTTCTAGGAATTTGGTACTAGTACTACAGTAAACTCTAGATGTTCCTTTTTCACAGAATCTGTATGATTTGTGATTAGATTCATAACCTACAAAGAATAACTTTTTAGCCCTATGTTGCCCCTTATGTCTCAGTTGTGTAGGAATATGCACCCATGCTGGTGCTCCAAATGTGTGCATGTAACTTAGATCAGGTTTTCTACCATGCCACCGTGTGAATGGTAATTCACCTGTTGTTGAGTTAACAACATTATTCAATATATGATTACCACACATTATTGCTTCTCCCCACAAATTTTCAGGTAATCCTGAATCTGACAGCATAGTACGAGCCATTGCTTGAATTGTTTGGCCTTGTCTTTCTATAAAGGCATTATGCTGTGGCCTATATGGTGCAGACTTTTTATGTTCAACACCTGCCATCTTCAGTTTATTTTGGAATTTATTGTTTATAAATTCTGTACCATTATCAGTGATAAGAGTTACTAACTTCCTTTTAGTTATTCTTTCTGTGAATTTAAGCCAATTAAAGAAATTTTGATATGTTTCCATTTTGCTCTTCATTAGATAACAGAAACGTATATAACGAGCACCTCCCACACTTGGTTTTTTAGGACCTATAATATCAGGAAATACGACCTCCAGAGGCTCCTTTGTTTTAAATCCATTAATTCTACTTGGTGGCATTTGCTTACTTTTTTCTTGACTACAAGTATTGCAATGCAAATACTTACTGCAAGGCTTCAGTTTTATGCCCTTAGATAGTTCTACTGTTTGTTTAAGCATTTTAAAATTTATATGCCCCAAACGTCTGTGTAACAAATGTATGCATTCATCATGAGGTTTAACATTATTATAAACTGTGTTAGCTACCTCTGAATGATTATCATTTAATACATACAATTCACCTTTTAAAGTTGCAGTCACCTTTTTACCTTCTTTTTCAATTATGCAATTGTCTCCCCTGAAGATAATTACATAACCTAGTTTAACCAAAACTCTAACCGAAAGCAAATTAAACTTAAGTTGTGGTACATATAACATTTTTACATTTTCTCTTATGCAAGAACAATATGATATACCTTGACCTATAGCTTTCAGTTTCCATCCATTAGCTAACAATATCTGCTGTGAACTCGTGCACATGTTAATAAATCTTTTCTTATCTTTCGTTATGCAGTGCGATGCTCCACTATCTACCACCCATAAATTACTATTCACAGTTTTGTTGCTATACATGGCTAACTCAATGCATTTTTTATCCTTTTGATGCCTTTTATCTTTCTGGCTGGCCTTTTGGCTTTTCGCTTTCTTGCAGAATCTAGCCAAATGTCCTTTTCCTCCACAATTAAAACATTTTCTAATTGTATAAGCTGACGAAGATATTTTCTCTTCTTCACATTGTGGTTGTTCCCTTCTGAGTTGATCCCTTTCAAGCCTTCTCCTGGCTTCTTCAATTAATCTGCCAGTAATGTCAGTTAATGTGAGGTTATCTTTTGGCAGAACCTCAAGTGAAGTTACGAAGTCATCATAGCTAATATCTAAAGAAGATAAAATTATATAAACTTGGTGTAGTTCTGTGAAGATAAGTTCTTTTTCATGCAGTTCCTGAAAAATTCTCTTCATTATATTTAAATGAGTCATCATATCTCCATTCTTCTGAACAGTTTCCGTGTAAGATTTATATGTGCTCCTACACTGTCTTGAACATAAATATTCTTTAAATTCTCCCAACATTTGGCAGCTTTTTCTTCTCCTCGTATATGTACAAGCTGCTCATCAGAGAGTGTCAGTCCTATTATACAGAGAGCTTGCTCATTCTTCAGTTGATATTCTTGTATTTTCTGAGCATCATCCTCATCCTCCAGATCCCATGCATCTACTTCTGGTGGGTTTTGAATTATACTCCACAAACCTCCTCTGCATAGAAGTAGGCTACATTTTATAGACCATGAAACATAGTTTGTTCCATCCAGCTTGGATATTAGAGACAAACTTGGTAAATTGATTTGTGCCATCTTTATCTGGATATTAAAACTGTAATTAATAAAACACAGCTGTCTGTTTACAGTATTGTGTAACTACACAAACTCTCACTTTAATCTAAGCCTGTTATATCCTGGTTAGTCTGACTGTGCACCTGGGCCCATAACCAGTGTTAGGGATACACACCCTAGCAGAACGTGCAATGGCAGTCTAGCAGGCAGGCAAATGATGTGAGATAAACGTTGTTGTAGTTTACACTCAGCAAGACAGATACACTGTGCCAGTTAAATAGTTTTTTATTCCAGCAAGAGTTATAGCATAGTCAAAAACAGTTCATATGTTATACACTAGTTCAGTCCATCCAGGGATTAATCAGTTGCGAAGTCCAGTGTTGAAAATAGAGGTCAGTAAACTTACAAATAATCAGTCCAGCAATATATCTCTTTTGCAGTCAGAGATATGAAGAAAATCAAACCCCTTTTCTTCTCTCAGCAACAGCAGGGAAACACGCAGTTATCACCATCAATCCAACATTGTTAGTTACTACAGTAAAAGCCAGCTAACAGTGAGCTCTCTTGCTCCCTCTTATGGTGATTTTACAACCACACCCAAAATACATGTTTTAATAGTTAAAGTGATACCTACACTTAAACTCACTAACATAGTTTATATATTATTTTTTACCCAAACCAAGTTGGGTATCCAATGTTATCCCTAACAGAGGTGTACAAGGCCTGGCTGCAACTGTCCGAAGGTAAGTAGTACTCCACACACATACACACACACACACACCATCCCCACCCTAACTTAATTTTTACTCGTGCACCCTGGAGTGGGCGGGGTCTTAATTAGGGTGTCAGGATTCCAGCAGTGACCCTCATTTAAATCATGAGTCTCAAGCCAAACTTCAAAAACTTCAAAAGGATTTCTTGGGAGTTAACATGTTTGGCCCTGCCTGGGTGTAGCCGACTCTGAGGTACATCCTTCATTGTCACCCTTGACCCTGGTTTCCCCGTATCCCCTGGGTGTATCATAATTCCTATTCTGCAATGGGACACCTTCCTAATCCAGAGTCATCAATCATGCTCTCCAGTTAGAATTTTGTGCGGCAGAAACTTCAGTCACCTAGTTCCTGTCTTTGAAAAAACTATTTATGGAATGCACTTTTTATTTCCAAGCTGCCGCACTGCTCCCCCCCTCCCTTTTTGTTGGCAACTCTAAAAAGACCATAGAAATATTTTATGAGTTGACACCTGGGAAGGGCAGGTGTTAAGTTTTGAGCATGGGCGAGAAAGAATGGAGACAAGCTTCTGAATGGTGAACTTCAGCTCTTTATTTACATTGTGACTTTTTCCTTTAACAGCAGTTAAAACCCGCCTTATATAGGCAAACCTTGTAACTTTTAACCAATACCGAGCTAGGAACGCTAGCTCTTATAACCAATAGGAACTCTCTGTTAAGGGCCAATCGGATTCCCTGGAATGGGCCAATCCGGTCCGGCCGCTTAACAGCCAATCAGAAGTGCAGGGCCAGAACCCTGCACTTACTCCAAGCTCACACTTTATTAATCTTATTGCATACATAACACCCCTTCCCCCTGGCTTCTTATTTGCAGGGCGCAGTTACATAGTCCTTTAGGTAGGACGGTTGCTTAATTAGTCTCTTTGATTTCCGTTGTATCGGCTGGCTGCAATCACGCTGAGGTAGATCGTTGTTTGGCAGTGGGGCTGTTTCTGGTTCAGAGTTCACTTCTACATCGTTGCCCACATTCTCTGCAATTACCTGAGGTGCACCCGTTTCTCCCTCCGGCTCCGCTTCCTGAGTTTCTATCAAACCGTCATTTCCTTCGAATGGGTTTCCTAGGAATTCATCTTCTTCCGTACCTCCCCCCCCTCAGTTTGGTCATAGGGGAGTTGCGGACTGGCCGCTGGAAGCCGCGATCATAATTGATCGATATGCCGTTTACAAAGTTTATCATCAAGGCATTGTACCAGGTAGGATCTGGGGCCGGTTACACGTACTACTGTCGCTTCCACCCACAACGGGTCGCCCGATAGGTTTTTTGCATAAACCAGGTCTCCTACCTGGAAGGTGCGACAGTGGCCGCTGGATCCTAGTGGTTTCTCTGGTTCATAAGCCGGGTGCAACCGGTTGAGGTGGGAGCGGAGCTTTCGTCCCATCAGCAGTTCAGAGGGAGTTTTGTTGGTGACGCTATGTGGGGTGATGTGTTGCAAGAAGAGGATTTGATTGACCTTGTCGTCAATGTTGTCGTAGTCTACCTTTTGCAAGGTTTTCTTCACAAATTGGACCATGCATTCTGCTCGGCCATTGGTCGCAGGGTGCACAGGCGAGGTGAGCGCATGGCGGATGCCGCAGTCAGCGAGGTACTGCTCGAGCGCTAGTGCAGTAAATTGTGGGCCGTTATCGGATACCAGGACGTCTGGTAATCCATGGGTTACAAAGAGTCTGTTTAAGATTTTGATAACCACCTCGGAGGTCGTAGTCGTCATGCGATGAATTTCGAGCCAATTCGAGTAGGCGTCGATAGTAAGCAGGAAGGTGTGGCCTTTGGTTGGCCCCACGAAGTCCAGGTGAATTCGGGACCAGGGTCCACGTGGCATCTCCCATTCAGTAGGCATGGCTTTTGGTGGGGCGTTGCTGACTTCTTGGCATTTGGGACAAGCTTTAACCCACTGTTCGATTTGCTTGTCAATGCCCGGCCACCATGCTTAACAGCCAATCAGAAGTGCAGAAGTAACAGCCAATCAGAAGTGCAGGGCCAGAACCCTGCACTTACTCCAAGCTCACACTTTATTAATCTTATTGCATACATAACAGCAGGGGCAGTCAGTCATTGCAACCACCGGTTTGGTGAACCAGATATAAAATTAACACCCAGTTCACCTAAACCGCTTCAAACCAGTAGCAGCCAAACCCCTGGATGTACAGATAGTCCATTAAAGTTACAAAAATTCATTTGATGCCTGTCTGACACTGAAGTAAGTGATTTAGGGATGTTTCTCACACTTACCACCATTGCAGCATCGCCAAGGTCATGTCATCCAAATTCAGACGTTTGGCAAACTGACTCCTATTTATGACGGTTGCAATGTCCCAGAGTCACCTCATCCCCTTTTGCGACCTTCTGACAAGCCAAGTCAATGGGGGGAAGCCCAGATTCACTTAACAACCCTGTCACTCATTTAACAGCTGCAGTGATTCACTTAAACAACCCTGGGAAGAAAAGTCATAAAATGGGGCAAGCTCCCTTAATAAAAGTTTGACTTAGCAATGGGGTGCAACTGTGACTGTAGCTTCAAGACTACCTGCATGCATTTGCCCTTTATAGGAAAGCACATTGGAAGAGGAGGAAGAAGAAAAAAAGAACCACTTTTAAGTGAATTCTTCTCATTCAGATGCACTGCTGGCAAAACACAGATGTGCGTGCTATGCATATCTGTGAATTTATTTCCAAGTTCCCCGGGGGAGGGCTGGTTTTAAAAATGATGCCCAGCGTGGAATTTGCAAATTCACGAATTATTTTTTTCTAAATTGCCCAGTAGCAGACACCATTTAGAAGGCCTGCAAATGAATGCCAATGGAGCAATTAAGACCTTGAACAAAAAGCAGCAATATCATTATACTGTGGTTTCCTTCAATCCCTTTCAATCCCTCTCCGTCAAATGTAGTGGACCTCTACTCCCAGCTTCTCACATGGGCACAGCCAAGGACAGAGAGGAGAGGAGAGAAGGAAAGGAGAAAAGGGGAAAGGAGAGAGGAGAGGAGAGGAGAGGAGAGGAGAAGAGAAGAGAAGAGAAGAGGAGAGGAGAGGAGAGGAGAGGAGAGGAGAGGAGAGGAGATGAGAGGAGAGGAGAGGAGAGGAGAGGAGGGGACAGGGGAGAGGAGAGGCAAGGAGAGGACAGGAGAGGAGAAGAGAGAAGGAGAGGAGAGAAAAGAGGAGAAGGAGAGGAGGGGAGGGGAGGGGAGAAGAGGAAAGAGGAGGAGGGGGGAGAGGAAAGAAGGAGAAGGGAGGGGAGGAGAGAACATGAGGGAAGAAGAGAAAAGAGAGAAGAGAAGAAGAGGAGGGGAGGGGAGAGTTGGGGACAGGGGATAGGAGAGGCAAGGAGAGGAGAGAAGGAAAGGAAAGAAGGGGAGAGGGGAGAAGAGAAAAGAAGAGGAGAAGGAGAGGCAAGGAGAGGAGAGGAGAAGAGAAGAGAGAAGGAGAGGAGAGAAGAGAAAAGAGGAGAAGGAGGGGAGGGGAGGGGAGAACAGGAGAGGAAAGAAGAGGAGTGGAGAGGAGAGGAGAGAAGGGGAGGGGAGGGGAGAGTTGGGGAGGAGAGGGGAGGAGAGAAGAAAAGAAGAGAGGAGGGGAGAGAAGGAGAAGGGAAGGGAGGAGAGAACAGGATACCAAAGAAGAGGAGAGGAGAGGAGAGGAGAGAAGAGAAAAAGAGGAAGGGAGGGGAAGGAGAAGGGAAAGGAAGAGAATAACAGAGTTGGAAGGGACCTTGAAGGTCTTCTAGTCCAACCCATGGCTCAAGCAGGAGATCCTATACCATTTCAGACAAATGGCTGTCCAGTCTCTTCCTCAAAACCTCCAGTGATGGTGAACCCACACAACCTCTGGAGGTGCTGAAATCAGCCGGTTCTGACCAGTTCTGGGGAACCAGCAGTGGAAATTTTGAGTAGTTCAGAGAACCGGCAAATCCCACCTCTGACTGGCCCCGCCAACCCACCTCTTCTCTGACTCCCATCAAGTCCCAGCTGATCGGTCTCCTTTGGTTGCCCTGCACAGGAGAACGGAGCTGGAAAGCAGGTTAGTGGGGTGGGGAGGGAAGGGGGATTTTGCAGTATCCTTCCCCTGCCAGCCCTGCTAAACCACGTCCACCAAGTCACGCCCACCAAACTATGCCACAACCACCAAGCCACGCCCACAGAACCATAGTTTAAAAAAAAATTGACTCCCACCACTGGAAATGTTCCTCCAGTTAACGGTTCTCACTGATAGGAAATTTCTCCTTAATTCCAGGTTGTTTCTCTCCTTGATTAGTTGACTACCCATCTCCTGGTAATTGATTCAAAGTCACCCAGCCAGTTCTTGTGCCTAAGACGGGACTAAAACTCCCCTTTTTCCTGGTGATTGGCTCAAAGTCATCCAACTGACTACAACTCGCCGTTTCCTGGTGAGTTTCTACATCTTGTGTAACCAGGAGGACATACCAAGGGCACATGTGCCAGAGCTGGCATGCAGAGCCTTCTCTGTGGGCACATGAGCCATCACCCCAGCTCAGCCCCACCGCACGTGCGTGCCAGTGGTGGGATTCAATTTTTTTTTTACTACCGGTTCTGTGGATGTGGCTTGGTGGGGAAGGATACTGTAAAATCTCCAGTCAGAGCTGGTATTCGCTGGTTCTCCAAACTACTCAAAATTTCCGCTTACCGGTTCTCCAGAACTGGTCAGAACCTGCTGAATACCATCTCTGTGGCGCGCGTGTGCCTCCGAGCGGCCAACTTGTTTTGGGGTCTCTGAAACACATCTGTGTGGGGTGAGGCACATGCAGGAGAGCGGGGTGCTGAATTAACCCTGAAAAATACTGAACAACATTGCCATTACAAGTAGTCCTCAGCTTAGGACTTGGTTGCTTAAGGACTCTTCGAAGTTACCACATCAGCCGGTTCGTTTTCATGCCTAAGGCAGGACTAGAACTCACTGCTTCCAAGGGAATTAGCCCAGTGGTGGGATTCAAAAGGTTTAACTGCCGGTTTAGTGGTTATAGCTTGGTGGGCGTGCTTTGTGTACATGCACACACTTTGCGTGGTGTGCATGCACCAAATGCATACTTTGCACAGGCGCAGAGGTGTTCCAACTCACCTCTTGCAAGCCTGCACTCTCCCGGTCGCTTCAGCAGCTGCCGCGTGGCACTCTGCTGTGCCGCGCAGAGCATCCGCGCTTCAAAAGCAGGGGATAAAGGGGAGTAGGGGAACCCAGGCCAGCAGGTGGGCCCAATAGCAGAACAACGGAGAGAACTGGTTCGGTCTCAGATGATCATCGCTGCTACCGGCTCAGTAGAACCAGGATGAACCGGTAGAATACCACTACTTGGGTTTGCCCAAAGTCAACCAGCCAGCTTGCATACCTAAGGCAGGACTAGAATTCCCTATCTCCTGTTGCTTGGCCCAAAAATCACCCAGCTTTCATGCCTAAGGTGGAACTAGAACAGTGAGGGCTAACCTTTTCAGCTTGGTGTGTCAAAAATCGGGAAAAAGTGTAGCCTTCCTCGGGTCGTGTGTCACTTCAAGAAATATCAATAATTTGGTTTATAACGGACTGGGCTGGGGTGATCACAAAGGGCTGTGAAACTCATCTCCCTGGTCTCAGGGCTGCAGGTGCAGGATGTGGGGATCGGAAGGCCACCTTACAGGGCTGTGAACCTCATGGATCTCCTTTCCTCCTGAGGTAATGAAACTGACAAACCTCAGTTTATGGCGGTTAAAACTGGTTCTCTGCTGCAAAGATCTTGTGGCAGCGGTGACACCACGCCTCCATGCAACAATCAGGGAGCAGGGATTGGAGCAGAGCACAGGCAGCCTCTAAACGTGCAGGTTTTCCCCACACCAACAGCCGTGTCAGTCAAAGTGCCTCGGTGTGTCACGACTGACACGCGTGTCATAGGTTAGCCATCACTGAACTAGAACTCCTAGTGTTCTAGTGGTTGGCGCAAAGTCATCCAGCTGTCTTTCATGCCTAAAGCAAGACTAGAACTCACCATCACCTGGTGATTGGCAATGAGTCACCCAGCTGGCTTTCATGCCTAAAATAGGACTAGAACTTAGCATCTCCTGGTAATTTTCCCAAAATCATCCAGCCAGCTTTCATGCCCAAGGTGGAACTAGAACTCCTAGTGTCCTAATAGTTGGCGCAAAGTCACCCAGCTGGCTTCCATGACTAAAGCAGGACTAGAACATGTCCTAGTTTCTATCACTTGTTTCTATATCCTCTATAACGACTTGACATCCCTTAATAAATGCTTTTCACTTCGCCTAAAGTACTTGTGATGTGTGCTGACAAGAGGAACGGGAAAGCCACGGGAAAGTTAGCTGCTCTGCCCGATTCAAGGATTACGTTTTTATCAGTTCTGTGCCAAACTCAGCCGCCTGAGCTTCGAGGCAGCAATCTCAGCCAGAGGGGGAAATAATAATAAATACATAATTTGATTTAAAAAAAAAAAATCCCCTGGATGTTTTGCATTGAGAAGCAAAACCTTGAAGCTACATAGCCTGAACCTTGCTCAGGGTTGACCTCAAATTAAGTCATCCCCAGCAGGTGCAGTTCTGGGATATATTAGTGTCAAAGTTGTTGTGTGGCATGATTGTTCCTCTCCGCTCAGCTGCACTGGAATGGTAGGTGAGGAAGACCTTGAAATACGGGGTGAAGACATGTTGTCTAGGGAAAGGCGAGAGAAGAGAAGGCAGAGTCTGCAGTTGTATAATCATTCATCTTCATTGAACAACCCCATAATCCCTTATGGGGTGCAGTCTGGGCAATTGAATGGAGCTAGCAGAGTGTTTTAATGGCTGGATGCCCTTCCTTTCGCCAGGACTGAGTTTAGTTCACCAGATCAAAGGTGGTATTCAGCAGGTTTTGACCAATTCTGGAGAACCATAATGGAAATTTTGAGTAGTTCAAAGAACTTGAAAATCCCACCTCTGACTGGCCCCGCCCCCAATTCTTCTCTGCCTCCCAAGTCCCAGCTGATTGGCTGGATTTTCATTGGTTGCCCTGCACAGGAGAACGGAACTGGAAAGCAGGTTAGTGGGATGGGGAGGGAATGGGATTTTGCAGTATCCTTCCCCTGCCACACCCACCAAGCCATGCCTATAGAACAGGGAGTAAAAAATTGTCAACCCCATCACTGCAGCAGATATATTTTTCAGTGTGCCCAGAGAAGGAAATATCTGCCTCTACCTAGGATTGAACTCACAGCTTCCTGATTGTGAGGTGAGAGTTCCACCTCCAGGTCACCACACCACTCCACTGCAGCTGTATAATGGGTGTGTCAGGATTAAATGGGGTGTGTTAACCCCATTTAAATCATAGTCTCAAGTCAAACTTCCAAAGCTTCAAAAGGATTTATTGGGAGTAAACATACCAGCACTGCCTGGGTGTAGCTGACTCTGAGACACATCATTCATTGTCACCTTTGACTCTGTTTTCCCCCACCCCCCCTGGTATATCGTAATTCATATCCTCCAATGGGACACCTCCATAGCCCAGAGTCATCAATCAGGCTCTCCAGTTAGAATTTTGTGCAGCAGAAACTTCGGTCACCTAGTTACTATCTTTGAAAACATTGATGGAATGCATTTTTGGTTTTGCAAGATGCCACACTGTTCCCCCCTCTCCCTTTTTGTTGGCAACTGTAAAAAGACCAGAGAAATAATTTATGAATCGACAGGGTGGGGTAAAAAAAAGATTCAGAAGGGACCCTCCTTAGCTTCTTGGATGGTTAAGGAGAGGACTACGACAGCCAGCTTGCCAATGCACCAGCGCCGAGTTGTCGCAGGATGAATCAATACATCCAATTTGCCATGGGGACAACTCACCCCAGGCAGCTGGAGGGAAAGCCAGTGTGATGACTTTCACACAGATGCTTCCCCAAGAAACCTCTCCAGATGCCAGCTCAGAGAAGGATGAAATCAGTTTTGGGCACCTCTGGAGAGGAATTGGTCAGGGGCTCCCAATAGCCATTTGAGAGAGATTTGGCTCAAGTACAGCTGCAACAGGGCAGCCCTGAGGCTTCAGGTGGGGGGGGGAAACAGGCAGGTGAAGCCAGTCCACTATGAGGAGGAAGAATTGTTTTCTGCTCTTGATCCAAGAACACATAGGGCAGAGAAAAGGAGGAGCAGAAGTCAACTAGATGATACAACCTCTGAGTTGAATAAACAGAGGCATAGAATCAAGATCATGTGACTTGTTAACACCGCTTTATAAAACCTTAGTAAGGCCACACCTGGAATACTGCAAGCAATTTTGGTCACTGTTGTGTATGCAATATGATTAATAAAGTGTGAGCTTGGCATAAGTGCAGGGTTCTGGCCCTGCACTTCTGATTGGCTGTTAAGTGGCCGGACTGGATTGGCCCGTTCCGGGGAATCCGATTGGCCCTTAACAGAGAGTTCTTATTGGTTATAAGAGCTAGCGCTCCTAGCTCGTTATTGGTTAAACGTTACAAGGTTTGCCTTGAAACGGCGTGTCAGGTAAGAACCAACGCCCATTCTCCTTGGAACTGCTCGGATTGTCCAGAGGATGGGACATACCAAAGCTGGGGCTTGTCCTACGGGAGGGACACCGTCTGGCTTGTCGAGTCCTCGGGATCCCCGAGCACCCTCTGGAGGACCCTTCTACCGAAAGACGCCTCCGCCGCGGCATACTTATCAATCCTGTAATGCCTAATAAAAGGCGACGGGGAGGACCATGTTGCTGCCCGGCAAATGTCGAATATAGGGGCCTGTGTAGCCCAGGCAGCCGATGTCGCTGCACTCCTGGTAGAGTGAGCCATGATACCCCTGGGCACTGGGAGTGCCTGAGCCTGGTATGCCCTAGAAATGGCCGCCCTTATCCAGTGACCTATAGTAGTAGAGGTAACCTTGAGCCCTTGTGACTTTGGTTGAAAGGAAATGAACAGGGCCTCAGATTTGCGGAAAGACTGAGTACATATAATATAAATCCGCAAGGCCCGCCTAACATCTAAGGTGTGCCAAAGCTGTTCCCTATCATGAGTTGGCCTGGGGCAAAAATTGGGGAGGATAAGTTCCTGAGCCCTGTGGAAAATAGAATTAATTTTTGGGAGAAAGGAAGGATCAAGTCTAAGTACTACTTGGTCAGAGTGGAAGACGCACAGGTCTTTCCTGACTGACAGAGCAGCGATCTCTGAAATTCTTCGGGCCGAAGTAATAGCCACCAGAAAAACTACTTTGTAGGATAGGAACTGGAGGGAACCTTCTCTAAGGGGTTCAAAGGGAGGCTTGGTGAGGGAGGTCAAGACCTTGTTGAGGTCCCATGTTGGGAATCTGTGAAGGGACGGAGGTCGTAAGTTTGAGGCGCCTTTTAGAAATGCCTGGATGCAGGGATGGTGAGAGAGGGAATTAACCCCCTCGCAGGAAATTACGGTGGATAGGGCTACAACCTGACGCCTTAGAGTGTTGGAGGAGAGACCTTTACCGAGACCCTCCTGGAGAAAATCGAGGACTTTTGCTACCGATGGGTTTGTAGGGTCAATGTGGAGATTGGCACACCATTTGCGGAAACTGTTCCAAGTGGCGTCGTAAATCCTTCTGGTAGAAGGACGCCTAGCTGCTAAGATGGTGTTGATGACCTCCGTGGAGAAATTCTCCCTTTTTAGACGTTCCTGCTCAACCTCCAGACGGCTAACTGTAGCCATTGGGGGTCTGGGTGAAGAAGGGGGCCTTGAGAAAGAGAGATCCTGTCTGCTGGGATCCTCCAAGGTGGAGCTACTGATAGGCTGCGGAGGTCCACAAACCAGGAGCAACGGGGCCAATAAGGAGCTACCAGAAGCACTTCCGCCCTTTCTTGAAGGACCTTCTGGAGTACTCTTGGAACTAGAGCCAGAGGGGGAAAGGCGTAAAGAAGGCCCGAGGGCCACGGGCATCGGAGGGCGTTGTGGTTCTCTGCCCCAAGGGACGGGAATCTGGAGATGAACCGTGGAAGTTGGGTATTGCTGGGGGAGGCAAACAGGTCTACCACTGGCAGGCCAAATATTGATGTCGCCTCCCTGAACAGGTCTGGGTGGAGGTGCCATTCCGCCTGGTCTATGGTGGACCTGCTCAACCAATCTGCCCTGGTGTTGAGGGTGCCTGAAATATGGTCCACCCTGAGTGAAAGGAGGTGAGACTCTGCCCACCGACAGAGGCGCTCGGTCTCCCTCATTAGACTTGAGGACTGAGTGCCCCCCTGTCTGTTGATATGTGCCTTTGCTGTTATGTTGTCGGTGAGAATGAGGACGTGGCTGCCCTGAATATGATGTAGGAAGCTGCGGAGGGCCAGGTGGATGGCGTGAAGCTCTAACCAGTTTATGTTGCGCAGCCTCTCTGACGGTGACCATCTGCCCTGAGCTGTAAGGGAGAGAAGGTGCGCGCCCCATCCGGACAGACTGGCGTCTGTGGTGACGATGAGTCTTGGAGGCTCCTTGAGGAGGCAGCCCTTGTTGATCGATGCCTTGCTCCACCAGAGGAGGGAGGTGAGAACCCTTGGCGAGACCTTGACCTTGCTCCTTGAGTTGCTTGTCCCAGCTCTTTGATACGGAAGCAGGAACCACTGGAGGGATCTGGAGTGGAAACGGGCCCAGGGAATAACGGGAATACAAGAGATCATTTTACCTAATAACTTGGATAGATCAAGGAGAGAGACCTTCCTGTGTCGTCTGATGAACCTGACTGATTGTTGGATGCTGAGGATCCTTTCTGGGGAGATGAACACTCTCCCCATGACTGTATCAATTATAGTCCCTAGGTGGGGTAGTCTAGTGGTGGGGGCCAGTTGGCTTTTCTTCCAATTTATGAGGAACCCATGTTCCTGGAGGGAGGAGAGGGTAGAGTGGATATCCCTGATAGCCTGTCCCCTGGAAGGGGAGAGGATGAGAATATCATCCAGGTAACAGTGGAGCTGCACCGGGATGGATCTGAGGTGGGCGGCCAGCGCGGCCAGAACCTTGATGAAGGTCCTGGGGGCCGAGGCTAACCCGAATGGAAGGGCCACGTACTGAAAGTGTAGGTTGTTGTAACTGAAACGGAGAAATTTTGAGTGGGAGGGTCGAATTGGGATGTGTAAATATACCTCGGAGAGGTCTATAGAAGACAACCAGTCTCCCTGCCGAACTCCCAAAAGGATGGATTGAAGTGTGTTCATTTTGAATCTACGGTACACTAAGTGACGGTTTAAGTGTTTTAGGTCCAAAATAGCCCTCCATCCCCCCGAGTGTTTGGGCACCACGAATAAACGTGAATAAAAACTCCGTCCCCTTTGGGATGGAGGAACAGGCTGGATAGCCTGAATGTCCAGTAGGTGTCGAATTGCCTCCTCCATGAGGTTGCGTTTGGAAGGGTTGTTGGAGTGGGGACATGAAATGTAAAAATCGGAGGGGGGGGGAGAGAAACTCGAGGGCAAGGCCAAGCCTGACTGTATCCCTGACCCAAGCATCTGAAGTGGATGAATCCCATTGATCGGCGAAGGCTTTAAGTCGCCCGCCAATGGGAATAGTGTCAGGAGGCTTATTTGGAGTGGCAGAAGGGCCTGCTGCCAGAGCCACGAAAGGGCCTCCTGAAGTTCCTGCCTCTTCTGTGCCTGCTGAAGGGGTTGGACCTGTCCTGGGACTGTCCCGAACCAAAGGAGGAGGACCCCTGGTGTCTGGGAGGAAAGGGTTGGTGATAGGGACAAAAGGGAGCCCTGTGAAAGGGCTGCAGAGATCTGGAATCAGACTTGCGGGAAAGAGAAGGGAGGAATTTCTTTTTATTCCTTCCTTCGACTAGGAGAGGGTCCAAGGAAGTACCGAACAACTTATTTCCGGCTATGGGTGTGGAAGCTAGCTTGACCTTGTGCTTAAGATCCGCCTGCCAGGGTTTTAGCCAGAGCAGGCGGCGGGCCGAGACATGGGAGGAAATGGCGCGGGAGGAGAATTTTACGGAGTGAAAAGTGGCATCCGCTGAAAACTCAGCAGCGGCCGTTATTTTGGCGATATGTTGATGGGCGCGGATATTGGAGGTTGGGACATGTTGCTTAAGCTGGCAAAGCCAGCGAATGGAAGATCTGATAAAAAAAGAAGCGGCCGTAGCCGACCTGATTGCCCATGCGTCCGACTGGTGAGTTCGCCTTAATGCGAGCTCTGACCGCTTGTCCTCTGATTTGAGTGCCTCTAAAGGATCACTGAGGGCGGAGGAAGAGGTCAGCCCTACAACGGGCTCATCAACCTCCGGGGTACTCAGTAAGGTCGAGAGCTCCGGGTCGAGGTTGAAGAACCTTTTATCATTGGCCGAGGGGGCCGGGGGAGCAACTGAAGAGGACAGTTGCTTGGACACCAGGTCCAGGAATATGGGAGGGGTAGGGATGACCTCAGTCTCCACCACCGGTTGACTGAACATGGAGTCCTCTTGTCCCTCCGAAACTACGGGGATGGGATCAGAGGAGGTCTGGGCTGTTAGGCCCGAGATGTTCTGAGCCTTGTAGAGGAGGGATTTAAAAAGCTAGGGCTTAAAGAGCCCTACAAAGGCGGGCTGGTCCGGAGATAGACCCTCGTCCTCGGACATTTCCGCCTCTGATGGGTCTGAGTCCGGAAGAGGCTCATCGTATGGTAATGACCCCAGGTCATATTGTTCCTCCTCCTCCCTGTCTAAATCTAGGTCCCCTTCCACTTCCTCCTCATCTTCCCTGACTGAAGGGCAAACCTCCCCTTGGGGAGGCATAAGAGAGAATGATCTTACAGATTCGGTGGCCTGCGGAGGCAACCCCGGTCTGGTCATCTGCTGCATCCCTTCTGCAATTCCCTGTCGAATTGCCATTTCCATCCAGACTCTGATCTGCTCCAGAACCGCCTGAATGAGAGGTTCCTCTTGGCGTAGGCCAGCGGCCGTGGGTGTGAAGGTGGCTTCAGGAGTTCGTCTGGTTGGTGTGCCCGGGGCTTGATGCCCTTGAGAGGGCGAACTGTGCCTAGATAGGGAGGAAAAAGCTGCAGGAGGGGGAGGGAGGGTGGAGGTGGAAGGAGTGGCAGGTGCTGGAGGCACTGAGCCTGACTGTCTAGCACGTCTGTCTCTTTCTCTTTCTAAAGCCTTGTGACGTCTTAAGGCGTCCTTTTGAGAGGCTTTGGTGGGCTCCTTAGCCTGACTGCGCAGGTGGTGGGTCCTTGCCTTGGCCTTCAAGGAAGGCCCCTTTGAGGGATTGCTCTCTGCCATTTTGGATAAATAGGAGTCCAATCTGAGGCGGTTGGCGCGCCTAGGGGTCGACCTACAATGAAGGCCGGGAGCCCTGGGAGTTCCTTTATACCTTGGCACACTTTCCCCCAAATATTATAAACTTGAATTAATAGGATTCTTTGCTCCGTATAATTATTCCCCCCCCCTCTGTTCTTTCTACTTTTTTTTTTTTTTTTTGAGTCAAGGCCTATGATTTGCCTAGAAAGAACTGAAGAAAAACGACCTTGCAAGGTCTCAGATTAAGGGCCTTGAGGGCAACCAGGCCTAACCAACTGCCGACCCAGGCAACAACCGGGTGGGAGTGGTGGAAAGAACCACAGCCGCTACAGCTGGTTGCGGTGAGAGCCAACAGGGGGAGGAGGTGGAAAAGAAAACCTCCAACAGCAAAAAAACAATTCTTTTTTATTTATCTATTTATTTATTTTTTTAATCAGGCGGGTTTTACTGCTGTTAAATAGAGAAAGTCACGATGTAAATAAAGAGCTGAAGTTCACCGTTCAGAGGCTTGTCTCCATTCTTTCTCGCCCATGCTCAAAACTTAACAGTCACCATACTACAAAAAAAGATGTTGAGACTTTGGAAAAAATGTAGAGAAAAGCAACTAAAATGATTAAAGGCCTGGAGGCTAAAACATGAATAACAGCTGATGAAAGAAATATCCATCTGGGTTCAGTTCTATAGAGTTGTAATTGCAGGAATATTCCAATCTCGGATGGCAAACCCTCAGATAAAAGAATGTTTCCAAGCAAATACAACTCAGGCAAACAAAGTCACTAATCTAAAGGAAGATTAGAGAGAGGAAGTAGACATATGTTAGACTTTAAGTAGAGATAATTAATTGTGTGGATTCCTGTGCTAAACAGTAACCAAAGTTAAGCAGTAACCAAAGTTCACCAGTGATGGAGGATAACTAAAAATGTGTATAAATGCAAGACTAGATTCCAATAAAGATCATCTTGATTCAGTTGTTCATGATCAAGCCACTCGACTGCCTCGTCATTACAACACAGTTCCAAGTGGGGAAAAAGACACTGGAAACATGGAGGCTGTTTGGAAGGTTTAATGGTGGACAGGAGGCCCACATGGCCGGGAGCTCCAGAGTGAAAAGGAAGGATGATCACATACTTCAAGGTGAAGGAAGAGACCAAGAAATGGCTGAGGTGCTGAGGGTGCCTGGGTTTTATACCCTCTGTTGGGATTTGAATTTGAGCTTGTATTCTGATTGGTTGTCAGACTCCCAGGGGCAACTCTGTAGGCTGTCCTGAATTCCAGGCTTGGTTGAGCCTTGCTGGATGATGATGCACTGAAAGGGCTTTTGAGCAATGGCTGTAGCCTTACCTGGAGATCTTTGTTATGTAAAGTATTCTGGCCTGGGCCTTAATGACCCACCCATTAACAAAGGTGGGGGTGAGCTTCTGCTTCTGAGGTGAGTTTTTGCTCTTGAGTTTCTACTCTTTTTAGGGGAAATATTTTGCCTTTTTCATATTTCCTAGGATATTTCAATTTTCTAGGCGAGGGATGGGTGCTAACTTCCTACACAGCTGCAGGAACTGGGCATGAGTAGAGGAAAGAAGGACTAAGGGGTGGGGGGACATGATAGCAGCATTCCAATATTTGAGGGGCTGCCACAAAGAGGAGCGGAGGGCAACCTATTCCCCAAAGCCCCTGAAGGCAGGGCAAGAAGCAAGGACCAAGTATCTATACTTGGAAAAATAAAAAGAAACAGAATTTTTTCACAGTCTCAATTATTCCTTCTGGAAGATATTTAAATAGGAGAAAATAAGAAACAGTAAATCTGCCACAAATCTCACCACTCATGACTCAAGTTGGGGAGAAATTTATCTATCCAGCCCCCAGACAAAACAGAATTCACAGCCCCCTCAATGGCGTGACATAGTTAATCAACAATTTAAAAATACCTTGGGGGAAAAAAAGCTGCACAAAAATGCATACGTTCGTGGAAAAGAAGATAAATGCTTTCTACAAGTGTTTGCAAAAACTGTAAATATGAAGCGATATGACATGCTACGTGTCTGCAAGTACAAAAAGCTTGCCCACTAAATATGTGAGTGCAAGCAGATAGTTTCCAAATACTGCAGTTGTGCAAACTTTTTCTTTTTTTTCTTTTTTGAAAAAGGACTTAGCGTTTGATGAAATGAAAAAGACATATTCATAGAAATGAGGAACTGGAAAGAAACAATAATGGTATTTTTGTAAAATAAATAAATGAAGAACTGGGGGGGAAAACCCTCAAAATTGAGAGATTTGTTAGGGTAGAAAGCCAAGATGGGGGGGAAAAATGAAAAATAGGTGTCCCAAAGGTGCTTTTACACCTGAGGGACAGCCTGGTGTTGCTACCTACTGAGAGGCACTTTGCTAATGCAATCTTGGTGAGTTAAGTTGGAGGGGAGTTTCTTCAAATGCTTTTCACTCTGACAACTTGCTACAGATTGATCTTAGTTTTTCTAGCTGAGCAGAGCATGACAATGAAGTTCAATAAAAAAAAAGAAATTGTGGGTGCTACATCACTGGAGATTTTCAAGAAAAGATTGGATAACCATTTGTCTCCTGCTTGACTTTTCTTTTTCTTTCTTTCTTTCTTTCTTTCTTTCTTTCTTTCTTTCTTTCTTTCTTTCTTTCTTTCTTTCTCTCTCTCTGTTAAGGAAGGAAGGAAGAGGAAGAAAGAAAGAAGCAAAGAAAGAAAGAAAGAAAAAGAAAGCTGTTGCCTCTTCCTCATTTGATTTATTATCCTTGAGCTCCCAAATGCTCTTTCTTTCTTTTTCTTTCTTTCTTTTTCTTTCTTTCTTTTTTTCTTTCCTTCTTTCTTTCCTTCCCTCTCCCTCTGCCTCTGCCTCTCCTTCCCTCCCTCTTTTCATCTTTCTTTCTTTCTTTCTTTCTTTCTTTCTTTCTTTCTTTCTTTCTTTCTTTCTTTCTTTCTTTCTTTCTTTCTTGCCTGCTTTTATTATTTTCAAAACCAGCTCAAGGCAGTGAACAAATTCCTTCCTCCTCTTGTTTTCCCCACAACACCACCCTGTCAGGGGGGATTGGCCCCAAATCATCCAACTGGCTCATTTTCCTGCTTAAGGCAGGTCTAGGATTCACCATCTCCTGGTGATTATCTCAAAGTCTCCCAGCCAGCTTTCACTCCTAAGGCGGGGCCTAGAACTCACCGTCTCCTGATGATTGGCCCAAAATCACCCAGCTGACTTTCATGGATAAGACAGGACCTAGAATCAGTGGTGGTATACTACCAGTTCGAACCGGTTTAACTGAACCGGTAGTAAAAAAAAAAAAAAAAAAAAGCCTCCCACGATCAAGTGAAAGGAGAAAGAAAAGTGCAGGATTGGCCCTCTCACCAGTCGCTGCACTTTTCTCTTCTTTATCCTCTCAGCTGATTGGCTCAGCTGGTGTCAGCTGGTGTGTGGAAAGCTGCATGTGTGCACTAGGTGTGCACGCACTAGAGGTGTGTGCGTGCACACGCAATCACCAACCGGTAGTGGAACAGGTAGGATCCCACTGCTGACTAGAACTCCATGTCTCCTGGTGACTGGCTCAAATCATTCAAGCAGCTTTCATGTCTAAGGCAGGACTAGAACTCCCAGCCTCCTGGTGTGATGACCCGGGGCATGACTCAAAAAAAAATAACAAAGTCATCACAGTAGAATAAATTTCCTTTAATGCCTCCAACTTGGGCTTCAATGTCCAATTATCCTTGACTGGATAACAAACTCTTCCCAAAAAACAGTCTACGAAGGGCAGAAATGCAGCCCGAACCCAAAGTAAAGATAATTAGAAATTAAAAAAAAAAATCAACACAAACCACACTGAAGGAATTAACACGGCAGGCCAGGATGATAACTTTCAAAGGATAACACAGCACCCACGGTTGGGAGGACGCCAAAACCCAGATAAACCTCCACCAAGATAATGCACGCTTTGCTTCCAGCAAGGAGCCATGTACAAACGCCCCACTTATATCCTGTTTTCCCAGCTGCAACTAATGAAAGGGATCAGGGCCCTTTTCTCTCCCATAAACCACATTGCTTCCTTCTCCATTCCTCCCTGTGTGCCCTAGGATGAAGAGGGCCTGGCCCAGGGTCTTCCTCCTACCCAGCCGGACTGTGCCCTTCCCCCGTTTCCTCCACAGCCACCGGAGCCACACTTCCACTCCCTGTCAGCTGCTCCATCTCCTCCTCAGAATCAGACTCCAACAAGAGCATGACACCTGGTTTCTAACCTAGTGCTTTAACCACTGGACCAAACTGGCTCACTTTCCCCGTTCCTTTGTGTTATGAACTAATAAAACGCTTAAATAAAGTTTTATCAAACCTTTAGGAATAGCAGGGTTCTAATCCTGCACTTCTGATTCGCCGATACTAGCGATATCGGATTGGTCCGTTCAGGAGAATCTGATTGGCTGTTAACGAGCCACTCTCATTGGTTAAAAGGGTTAACGCTCCATGTTTCTCATTGGTTATTAGATCAGCAGCTTGCCTATAAAAAGGCTGCTGCTGCCCTAGGTTTTTGCTTTGTTCAGAATGATTAATAAAGAGTTGAAGTTCAGTGTTCACCGTCTCGTCTCCGTTCCTTGCGCCCATGCGCAGAACTTAACACTTTGTGTGTTTTCTTCTCTATTTAAATCCACAAATCTCTCTCAATGCTTGTTCGAAACCCTCTTAGGCGATTAATCCAGGACAAAGAGCTCGGCCCGCCAAGCCCTCCAATGTAATTACCTTTTATTTTGTATTAATCGCACCCTGTGGCTGGATGGCGTCTTTTATCTTTTAAGTTATAGGATGAGAGTACTAATTTCCATTGGTTTTTGCATATATTTATTCATGCGCTAAGCCCGGGTTTTTTTTGTTTTTTGTTTTATGAGTGCTTGCTTACACAAAGCCAATCTGGAATTATTGTTTGGGGATTTGCACTCTGAGATTTTCTTTCATGTTTAGAGGCGTTCCGGAGGGTTTCGGCTATCACAGTTTGTCAATTAGTATTCCAAGGGATTTATTTTTATTTTTTGCTACCCGGCACAATTATTACACTCATTTCCCCGGGATCGTCTAAAACTAGACATATCTCAAAGAGAATAAAACAGTAAGTAATCTCTGCTACTATTCCTTAAGATATAGATCTCGTTGTGTCGGTTGCCTTTTTTCCTTTTTTTTTTTTTTTTTAATTGCAAGCCCACATCACCAGTTCCTGACAAATATGTATTTGGATGTTCCAGTGTCTTCTGGTGAAGGAATCAAGTGGAGAAATGTGCAAGTGAGTAAGACGGTTTAAAAATTCAAACCAGGATGCCGGGAGGCGCCTCCCCAAGCCATAAAAAAAAAACCCATATTTTTTAAGTCAACATCCATCATCCACCGCCGCCCCCTCAAGCCCCCAAGCCATGTTTTGCTTTTTAAAAGAACATTCACAAATTCCTCTTAGATGCCTAGGGAGCTCTTTAAAAAGAAAAGTGAGCTGTCTATTTTGCATTTGGAGGGAGGGAGAGAAGGAACACTGAATGAAAGGTAGCTCAGAATAAGAGATGTCGAAAGGAGACAGCTGTGGATTCAATAAAAGGAAGGGATCAAATTTTGAATGTCTTGACTCGCAGGGAGAAATCTAGCCCAGCAGACAAAATGCTTGAGGGGCTAGTTTTCTGTCTGCAGGGAAGGTTTTTTTTAAAAAAAAAAAAATTACATTCAGTTCATTTATTTATTTATTTTTCCTGTGAGGGTCAGATAGGTGGAGTACTGCCATGTTGATTCTCCTGGGTTTCTCAGTGGCCTTTGAAATTTATTGATTTACTTATTTGGATCCTGCCTTTATTATTAATTCTTGAAGGCGGTGGATATATTTAATACTCCTTCCTCCTCCTATTTTCCCAACAACAACAATTCTGTGAGGTAGGTTGGGTTGATAGAGACTGAGTGGCCTACAGTCACCCAGTTGGCTTTCAATGCCTAAGGCAGAACTAGAAGTCACAGTCTCCTGGTGTTTGGACCAGTCACCCACCTGGCTTTCAATGCCTAAGGCAAGACTAGAACTCACAGTCTCCTGGTCATTGGCCCAAAGTCACCCAGCTGGCTTTCAATGCCTAAGGCAGCACTAGAACTCGCCATCTCCTGGTGATTGTCCTGATCTGGTGGCCAATTACCCTCTCTCAGTCCACCCCACCTCACAGAGCTGTTGGAAAATAGGACAAGGTAGAACTATTAGTTATTCCTTGACTTATTTCTAAAAATAAGAAAGACAAGATATGAATATTTTTTAAAAAGACACCAGACACTGAAAAACTCCGTGAAGTTCATATCTAAAGATATTTTATTTCTTGGCAGAGAGAGAAATGAAACGCTGACCCACAAGTATTGTTCGAAGGGGAAAATATGTCAGCTTCCAAAACAGGATTTCCGTTCGTTAATGAGAGCCTAATGGCCAGAAACCAGATGGAGGTATTAGTGGAAGTGTGCCAGCTGGTTGTATGCATGGATCTCTTTTCCAAAAAAAGCCACAATTGCTGGTGTGAATCACAGTTGCTGGTCTCTCTCTGCCCACCCTCACAGGTTTTGTGTGAATAATTCATGACCCTCACACACTGCCAGACGTCTCAGGGTAAGGGAGCTGGCTGGGGACGTTTCGTAATTCCCCAAAATGCTGCACAATGTGGAGGCTTTAAAAAGATGCACAACAATGCAGCTAAGCAAGGGAGCCCCGGGGGCAAAGTATCCCCAAGGAGGGTGGTACCACCTAAAGTCAAAATGGCGCCCCCCGCCATGTGAGTAAATCCCGCCTTTTTTACATATATTTATTTGTTTGTTTGTTTATGTGTTTATTATGTTCATTTGCAGTCCATCTCACCATGAGATCAGGACAATCACCAGGAGACTGTAGCCTCTCCCTTAGGCATGAAAGTTCTAGGCACTAGAATTCACAGTCTCCTATTTTCCCCACAATAACAACACTGTGAGGTAGGTTGACCTGAGAGGTACTGAGTGGCCCACAGTCACCCAATTGGATTATGTGTCTAACGTGGGACTAGAACTCACTGTCTCCTGGTGAATGGCTCAAAGTCACCCAGCCAGCTTTCATGCCTAAGGCAGGACTAGAACTCACTGTCTCCTGGTGAATGGCTCAAAGTCACCCAACCAGCTTTCATGTCTAAAGCAGGACGAGAATTCACAGTCTCTTGGTGATTGGCCCAAATCACCAAGCTGTTTTCATGGCTAAGACAGGACTAGAACTCACTGTCTCCTGGTGATTGGCCCAAAGTCTCCCAGTTGGCATTCATGCCTAAGGCAGGACTAGAACTCACCATCTCCTGGTGAATAGCCCAAAGTCTCCCAGTTGGCATTCATGCCTAAGGCAGGACTAGAACTCACCGTCTCCTGGTGATTGGCCCAAAGTCATCCAGTGGGCTTTCATGCCTAAGGCAGGACTAGAACTCACCGTTTCCTGGTGAATGGCCCAAAGTCACCCAACTGTTTTCATGGCTAAGACAGGACTAGAACTCACTGTCTCCTGGTGAATGATCCAAAGTCTCCCAGTTGGCATTCATGCCTAAGGCAGGACTAGAACTCACTGTCTCCTGAGGATTGGCCCTAAGTCACCCATCTGACTTCTATGCCTAAGGTGGGACTAGAACTCACCAGCTCCTGGTTTGGAGCCTATTGCTTTAACCGCTAGACTTGACCAAATCATTTTGCTTAAAGATAGGAATTTTTAAGCTTCTGTTTTGTAAACCAGATGTATGTGATTGTGCTAAGCCAGTGGTTTGTAAATCAGATTGTATTGGTGTGTTGTAGAAGCTTAGCCCCTGTGGTGTGTAAATTATAGTGTCTGACAGTATTTTGGATACAACCATATTTAAGGTTTGTAAGCCACAGTTTTATGACTTGGGGTGTTTTCCAAACCCAACTCTTTTAGTTTAGGGGAAAAATAAAATAAAATAAAACATTCTTCTGAAATCATTCTTCTGAAATGGTCTAGAGTCTCCTTTGTTGGGAGGAATTGGATTAGAAGACCTCCAAGAACCCTTCCAACTCTGCTTTCTGAGTGGGGTGTTTTTAAATTCATTTTTTTAAAAAATTCAGTGTTTTTCAAACTTGGCAACTTTGAGATGTGTTCCCAGAATTCCCCAAACAGCATAATAGGGGTGTGTGTGTGTGTGTGTGTGTGTGTGTGTGTGTGTGAGAGAGAGAGAGAGAGAGAGAGAGAGAGAGAGAGAGAGAGAGAGAGAGATTGTTCATTTCTCTTTTCTTTCCACAGCAGTTATCTTCTCAACATCGGCCACTGAAGTCATGTGGACTTCAACTCCCAGAATTCCCCGACTAGCATGAGAGAGAGAGAGAGAGACAGAGACAGAGAGAGAGAGAGAACTATGGAGGGGAGGGTGGGAGAAGAGAGGAGAAGGGAAGAGAAAAGAAGGGAAGAGAAGAGAAGAGGACTATTCTGTTCTGTCCTCATTAACATACTCGAAATCCCCGCGCTTTGATTGGCCAAAGCGTGGGGCTTTCTAATTGGTCAGGCGAGCCGCGCCGATTGGCTCGTTAATAATCTCCCGCGATTGGCTCGTTCAGAGCGCGGGAGATTCGAAGCGCTGCCATTGGCCGCGGCCGCCGCGGCGAAAGGAATAAAAGCCGCGGGCTTTTTTCCTTTCGCCGGTTCGGTTCCTGTTTTCCAAATAAAGAGCATTGCATGAAATCACCGACTCCTGGCGTCATTTCGCGGACATGACACTGGCGACGAGGATGGGATTCTGACCCTGAACCGAACCCCATGTCCGACGGAAGCCAGACAAAGCACCGAGATGGCGAAAATCGCACCGCCCGCCCCCTTCAACCCCGCCACCGAAGACTGGGAATCGTTCTCCGACCGATTCCGCATGTACCTCGAGTGCACCGGCATGAAGGACGCCTCGGGCCCGCTAAAACGCGCCGTCTTCCTCACCCACTGCGGAACCGAAGTATTCCAGATGGCCAAAGCGTTGGCCAAAGCGTTGGCCAAGCCCGCCGACGCAACCGCCATGGACTGGGACGTCCTTGAACCCATCCTTCGGCGACATTACGCTCCCGAGGTCCCCATCCTGATCCGGCGCAACGAATTCTACCGGCGGGACCAGAGATCGGGTGAGAAATTAAGCGACTTCATCGCCGAGCTGCGGCGCCTAGGGGGGCTCTCCGAATTTGATAACTTAAACAACATCCTGAGAGACCGAATCGTGCTCGGTCTGTGGGACCCCGCCCTCCAGAGCCGGCTGATGGCTAAGGGCGACATCAGCTTAGCAGACGCCCTCACCGCAGCCGCAGCCGCAGAAGCAACCCGAACTTCCGCCGATAGCATGCGCAGACCCGACACGAAGGACCGCGGCGGAAACAACAACCCGGCGAGGTCGACCGAACAAAAAACCGAGACAACTACACACCAGGGCGATTTCCACTCTGCATCCAGCACGTCCGAAGACGAAGAAGACATCCATCAACTTCAGGCTGGGCGCGACCAACGGAACCGGAGAGGTCGTAAGTCAAGGACCAACTGTGCCGGTTGCGGCGGCGACCACCCCAGATCGGAATGCTGGTTTTTCGATTCCATCTGCCGGCATTGCGACAAAAAGGGGCACATCGCCCGGGTTTGCCGCCTGAAGAAAAACTGCAGTCCAGCTCGATGGGACCAGAACGACCGGAGAAGGGAGAGCACACCACCCCGGCCCAGAGATCGCCTCTCGGACAGCCGATGGGACTGGATCGGACGATCCTCGCGAGGCGGCGACAACCGGCGGAGAGAGGAGACCCACCAGACGGTCACCATCGGCCACGCCATCACCAACGACGCCCGGAAAATCCATGTCGAGGTACGCATCGAGGGCCAGCCGTGCAAAATGGAGGTAGACTCCGGGTCCTACCTCTCCATGATTGCATGGCACGAGATAAAGCGGTTGGTGCCTACCCTCCAAAGGAGGAACATAGACAGCCAGAGACTCATTGTAAAGGACTACCAGGGAAACCGCATCCCGGTAGTCGGCACTAAAAACTTTAACGTAACATATAAGGGGCGCACCGAACAACTCCCCCTAACGATCGTCGACCGCGACCGCCCAAGTCTACTGGGACTGCAATGGTTCGCCCCGCTCGACATCACTCTCACGGGAGTCAACCACGTCACCGACGACGGCTGGGAACAGCGACTAGCCCAGGAGTTCCAAGAAGTCTTCGACGGAAACCTGGGCAAGTACCAAGGGCCCCTTATCTCGTTTGACCTAGACCCTAACGTCCCCCCCAAACGACTGAAACCTAGGCGGGTGCCATTTGCCCTAAAGCCCAAAATAGACGAGCAAATTGATAAGCTCGTCAAACAGGGGGTATTGCAGCCCATAGACCACGCCTGGTGGGAGACCCCCATAGTCACCCCGATCAAGCCGGACGGGTCGGTGAGAATCTGTGGGGACTATAAGGCCACCCTAAATGGCGCGCTGCAACAAAGTGCCTACCCCGTCCCAATAGTGCAACACCTACTGCACTCCCTGGGAGGGGGCAAGGTTTTCGCCAAGCTCGATCTCGCCCAGGCATACCAACAGTTGCCGGTCGACGAGCAAACGGCAGAAGCTCAGACCATCGTCACCCACCGGGGAGCTTTCAAATGCAACCGACTCCAATTCGGAGTCAGCGTGGCACCAGGCATATTTCAGAGCCTGATGGAAAGGTTGTTGCAAGGTATCAAGGGGGTGGTACCTTATTTCGATGACGTTCTAGTGTCGGCGCCCAACCAAGCCGAACTAGAAGGTCGACTAAGAGAGGTCCTAACTAAATTTAAAGAGACAGGACTTAAAGTAAAAAGGGAGAAATGCCAACTGTGCACGGAACGAGTGGAATTCTTGGGCTACCTCCTGGACCGGCATGGCATTCACCCCACAAGTAAAAAAGTCAAGGCCATCAAAGAGGCCCCCACCCCTAAATCAAAAACTGAACTACAAGCATTCTTGGGGTTACTGAACTTTTACAATGTTTTCCTACCCCAAAAGGCGACGGCGGCGGAGCCTTTGCATAGGCTCCTGGACAAGGCGGCGACCTGGACTTGGGGGAAACGGGAGCAAGCCGCCTTCCAAAAAACAAAGGACCTCCTCACCTCCGACGCCATCCTCATACAATTCAACGAAACCCTGCCTCTGGCCGTCACTTGCGACGCATCACCCTTCGGCGTCGGCGCCGTCCTCAGCCATACCCTTCCCGACAGAAAAGAAGCACCCATCGCGTTCTTTTCAAGGACCCTCACCAAACCGGAGCGGAACTATAGCCAACTGGACAAAGAGGCTCTGGCTATAGTTGCCGCCATAAAACGGTTCCACGAATATCTCTACGGCCGGCCCTTCACCATTATAACGGACCACAAGCCGTTGCTGGGCATCCTTGCAGGAAACCGGGCCACCCCGAACATTCTGTCTCCCCGAATGACAAGGTGGTCCGAGTTCCTGGAGGCCTACAACTACGAACTCATACACAGACCGGGTAAGACGATCTCACATGCAGACGCATTAAGCCGCTCGCCGCTACCGGAATCCGACTCTGACCCAGCACCCACGACGACCACCCTCAGCATCGAGACTCTACCCAACCTGCCCATAACCGCGTCAGACATTGCCCGGGAAACTAATAAAGACAGGTGTCTGGCGCGGGTTTTGCATTGGGTAGAAAAAGGGTGGCCGGAAAGGGACAACGACAAGTCCGTCAAGACGTTTCGGAACTGCCAAACGGAACTCTCGTTGTTAAAAGGGTGCATCTTATGGGGCGACAGGGTGGTCATTCCGGACAAACTACAGGGGAAGGTTTTGGAAATGTTGCACGAGGGGCACCCTGGCATCGTAAGAACTAAAGCCCTGGCCAGAAGTTACGCTTGGTGGCCAGGGATGGACAAACAGATAGAGGCCTGGGTAGCTAGGTGCCAGCGATGCCAGGAGACTAGGCCCTGCCCACCCACAGCACCCGTCCTAGAGTGGGAAACCCCAAGGGGACCTTGGTCCAGAATCCATATAGACTTCGCCGGACCCACAAATGGACACACCTTCCTCATAACAGTTGATGCTTACTCCAACTGGCTGGAGGTAAGCAACATGAAGACAACAACCACGGAGGCCGTGACCAAAGAACTCTGCAAACTCTTTGCAACACACGGCCTCCCAGACGTCGTCGTCTCCGACAACAGGCCCCAGTTTACCTCACTGGAGTTCGAGAAATTCCTGGCGGAAAGGGGCATCCGCCACGCACTAACAGCACCGGCGCATCCGGCGGCGAACGGTAGGGCGGAACGGATGGTCCAATTTACCAAAAAAACCATCCGGAAAATGGACCACGGGGAGATCCAAGAAAAAATCAACAGACTTCTCTTTACACAACACATAACCCCGAACACCACTACCAACAAAAGCCCAGCCGAACTACTTATGGGTAGAAAGCTAAGGTCCCCACTTGACAGGTTACACCCGACGTATAACCCGGAGCGGCCCCCAGACTCAAGCACAAAATACCGAACGTTCGCACCCGGGGACCCCGTATATGCGAAAAACCTGACGGGAGACCCCCTATGGATCCCAGCCGTCATCACCCAAGCAACAGGCCCACGCTCGTACCGGCTACAAACGGCAGATGGACGAGCGTGGAAACGACACATCGACCAACTTAGGTCGAGGACCGCAAACGAACCCACCTCCCAAAACGCAAGCCAAGGGGGGAGGGAATACCCAGGTGACCGATTACAAGAAAAAATAAACCAGCAGTACTTACCGAAACGCAGCCATCGCGACCCCTCGCCAGAAAAGAACAGCCAAGCCAGCTCGACCGACCCGGAAAGACCAAGCGGGAGCGGCGAAACCCGTAGCTCAACCAACCCGGAAGGCCCAGGAGGGAGCCACGGAGAAAGAACCGGCCCGATCGACCAGCCGGTTCTCACAGAAGCAAGAGCAACCAAAAACCCGACCGAACCGGCCGGGATCCCGCTTACAACTGAGTTGCACAGGTCAAGTAGGACCAGACGGAGCCCCGCCTACCTACGTGACTACGCAACGTAAGGACTGAACCAAGAGGGGAGGGGTGTTCTGTCCTCATTAACATACTCGAAATCCCCGCGCTTTGATTGGCCAAAGCGCGGGGCTTTCTAATTGGTCAGGCGAGCCGCGCCAATTGGCTCGTTAAGAATCTCCCGCGATTGGCTCGTTCAGAGCGCGGGAGATTCGAAGTGCTGCCATTGGCCGCGGCCGCCGCGGCGAAAGGAATAAAAGCCGTGGGCTTTTTTCCTTTCGCCGGTTCGGTTCCTGTTTTCCAAATAAAGAGCATTGCATGAAATCACCGACTCCTGGCGTCATTTCGCGGACACGACATATTCATTTCTCAGATTTTTTTCCACAGCATTGTTTTCTCAACATCAGCCAGAATTCTTCAACTCCCAGAATTCCCTGACTAGCATGAGAGAGACAGGCAGACAGACAGAGGGAGAGAAAGTGTGAGAGAGAACTGTGGAGGGGATAGGGGGAGAGGAGAGAAGGGAAGGGAACAGAAAGGAAAGGAAAGGAAGGGAAGGGAAAAGAAGAGAGGAGAGGAGAGGAGAGAATTATTCATTTCTCAGATTTTTTTTCCACAGTGTTATTTCTCAACATCAGCCACTGAAGTCATGGGTGGATTTCAATTCCCAGAATTCCCAGCCAGTGCTGGCTGGGGAATTCTGGGAGTTGAAGCCCACCTATTTTAAAATTGCCCAGTTAGATAAACACAGACCTAATTTAATCAATCCATCCTAACGGAACCGAGGGCCTGCCACAAAAGAAACATAACCCCAAAGAATATTATCTTATATGTGTGCTATTGCACATATTAAGCTATGGTTAAGCTTACTGTGGTTTAGCGAGACGTGAAATGGGATGGGTTCCTTTTGAGCTCAAAGCTGCCCGAAAGTGACTTCAGCACAAGTCCCTTGTTCTGTCCCCTCATTTGCATTCTTGAGATCCCCGCGCTTTGATTGGCCAAAGCGCGGGGCACTCTGATTGGCTAGGTGAGCCGCGCCGATTGGCTCGCTGAGAATCTCCCGCGATTGGTCCATTCGAATCGCGGGAGATTCAAAGTGGTGCCATTGGCTGCGGCCGCCGCGGCTTGGAAATAAAAAGTCGCGAAGTTTTCCCATATGTCCAGTTCGGTACCAGCCTAATAAAAAGAGCTTGAAACAAATTCACTGACTCCTGGCTTCTTTCCACGCGGACTTAACACTGGTGACGAGGGTGGGATCCTCATCCTGAACCGAAGCACCTGTCCAACGGAAGCCAGCCAACCGACGAGATGGCCAGCATCGCGCCACCAACCCCCTTCAACCCCGCCAGCGAGGACTGGGAATCTTACACGGACAGATTCCACATGTTTCTCGAATGCAACGATCTGAAGGATGCCACGGGACCAAAGAAACGAGCCATCTTCCTAACACACTGCGGGCCCGCAGTGTTTAAGATGGCAAAAGCACTAGCCAAACCCGCCGACGTGACCGAAATGGATTGGAAGGACCTCGAGCCATTGCTCCGAAACCACTACACTCCAGCCGTGCCAATCCTCATCCGACGGCACGAATTTTATTGGCGGGACCAGCGGTCGGGCGAGAGTCTCAGCGATTTCATTGCAGAGCTGCGGAGCCTGGGAGGACTATGCGAGTTCTCCAACATGAATGAGGCCCTTCGGGACCGAATTGTGCTCGGCCTTTGGGACCCCGTTCTCCAAAGTCGGTTGATGGCTAAGGGCAACATCGCTCTCGCCGACGCCATCTCCGAAGCCGCAGCCACCGAAGCAACCCAACAGTCAGCAGACTGCATGCGGAGACCGAACGCCGGGGACCGCACCGCAAACAACAACCCTGAAAGGTTGACCAAGGCCCAACCTGAAACCACCACCCACCAAGGCGAACTCCACTCAACCTCGGGCACGTCCGACGAAGAGGAAGACATCCACCGACTACAGGCGTGCTGCGACCAGCGCAGCTGGCGGAGTCGTAAGTCGAGGACCACATGTGCGGGTTGTGGAGGTGACCACCCCAGATCCGAATGCCGGTTCTTCGACTCCGTTTGCCGGCACTGCGACAAGAAGGGCCACATCGCACATGTTTGCCACCTCAAGAAGACCCACAGCCCCAGGCGATGGGACCCGAGCGAGCGGAGACGAGAGAGCACACCCCCCAGGACCAGAGACCGGCCAACAGACAACCGCTGGGAGCGAAACGGACGAGCCCAACGAAGCGGCGAGGCCAGGCGGAGAGAAGAGAGGAGGTAGGCATCGAAGGGGAGCTCTGTAAAATGGAGGTGGACTCCGGGTCCTACCTCTCAATGGTAGCCTGGAAAGAACTTAAACGCTTGGTGCCTACCATCCAGAGAAAGCAACTAGAAAACCAGAGACTAATCCTCAAGGACTACCAGGGAAACCGCATCCCTGTAGTCGGAACAGGACAGTTTACAGTTACCTACAAGGGACACGCCGAAAGACTTCCCTTAACCATCATCGATCGAGACCGACCTTGCCTACTGGGACTTCAATGGTTCGCACCGCTAGGCATCACAGTCACGGGCATCGACCACATCGCCGAAGCCGACTGGGAGCAGCAACTGGCCTGGGATTTCCAGGAGGTGTTCGACGGCACCCTAGGCAAGTACCGAGGGCCCCCTATATCCTTCAGCCTAGACCCCAATGTTCCCCCGAAATGCCTAAAACCAAGGCAGGTCCCGTTCGCACTCACACCGAAGATAGACGAGCAAATTGACAAGCTCGTAAAGCAAGGGGTATTACAACCCATAGACCACACCCAGTGGGAGACCCCCACAGTCACCCCGATTAAGCCTGATGGGTCAGTGAGAATTTGTGGGGACTATAAGGCCACCCTAAATGGCGCCTTGCAGCAAAGCGCTTACCCCGTCCCAGTAGTGCAGCATCTCCTACACTCACTGGGAGGGGGCAAAGTTTTTGTGAAACTCGACCTGGCCCAAGCATACCAGCAACTGCCAGTCGACGAGGAAACTGCCGAGGCACAAACCATAGTCACCCACCGGGGAGCGTTTAGATGCAACCGGCTCCAATTTGGAGTCAGCGTGGCACCGGGGATTTTCCAGAGCCTCATGGAAATACTCTTACAGGGCATCAAGGGGGTGGTCCCATACTTCGATGATGTACTAGTATCGGCAACCAACCAGGCCGAACTAGAGGCTCGCCTAAGGGAGGTGCTAACGAGGTTCAAAGAAACTGGGCTTAAAGTGAAGAGGGAAAAATGCCAGCTGTACACAGAGCGGGTCGAATTCCTAGGATACCTCCTAGACCGACACGGCATTCACCCCACCAACAAGAAAATAAAAGCCATCAAGGAAGCCCCCACACCCAGGTCAAAAACAGAACTGCAGGCATTCCTGGGGCTACTAAACTTTTATAATGTCTTCCTGCCCCAAAAGGCGACCATGGCGGAGCCTTTGCATAGGCTTTTGGACAAGGCGGCTACCTGGACTTGGGGGAAACGCGAGGAAGCCGCCTTCAGAAAAACCAAGGACCTGCTCACGTCGGATGCCGTCCTCATCCAGTACAACGAGACCCTACCACTAGCCATTACATGCGACGCATCACCCTTCGGCGTCGGCGCTGTCCTCAGCCACACTCTCCCCGACGGAAAAGAAGCACCCATCGCGTTCTTTTCAAGGACCCTCACCAAACCGGAGCGGAACTACAGCCAGCTGGACAAAGAGGCTTTGGCTATCGTCGCCGCAGTAAAAAGGTTTCACGAGTACCTCTATGGCCGGACATTTACCATCATCACCGACCACAAACCGCTGCTGGGAATCCTTGCAGGGAACAGGGCCACCCCGAACATTCTGTCTCCCCGAATGACAAGGTGGTCCGAGTTCCTGGCTGCCTACAACTACGGACTCACACACAGACCTGGTAAGACTATCTCCCATGCGGACGCCTTAAGCCGCTCACCGTTACCGGAACCTGACACTGACCCAGCACCCATGATGACCACCCTCAGCATAGAGACTCTACCCAACCTACCCATAACCGCGTCAGACATTGCCTGAGAAACTAATAAAGACAAACGTCTGGCGCGAGTTTTGCATTGGGTAGAGAAAGGGTAGCCAGAAAGGGACAACGACGAGTCCGTCAGGACATTCCGGAACCGGCAAACGGAACTCGCGTTACTAAAAGGGTGCATACTATGGGGGGATAGGGTGGTCATCCCGGAAAAACTACAAGGGAAGGTTTTGGAACTGTTACACAAGGGGCACCCGGGCATCGTTAGGACAAAAGCCCTGGCCAGAAGTTACGCTTGGTGGCCAGGGATGGACAAACAGATCGAGGCCCGGGTAGCAAGGTGTCAACGATGCCAGGAAACTCGGCCAAGCCCACCCGCAGCACCCATCCTAGAGTGGGAAACCCCCAGGGGACCGTGGTCTAGGATCCACATAGATTTCGCCGGGCCCACAAAAGGACACACTTTCTTAATAACCATAGACGCTTACTCCAACTGGCTGGAGGTAAGCAACATGAGAACAACCACCACGGAGGCCGTGACCAAAGAACTCTGCAAACTTTTCGCAACACACGGCCTCCCAGACGTCCTCGTTTCCGACAACGGGCCCCAATTCACCTCACTAGAATTTGAAAAATTCCTAGCGGAGAGGGGCATATGACACGCGCTGACAGCCCCGGCGCATCCGGCGGCAAATGGTAGGGCGGAACGGATGGTTCAATTCACAAAGAAAACCATCCAGAAAATAGACCACGGGGAGATCCAGGACAAAATAAATAAATTACTTTTCATCCAACACATAACCCCAAACACCACAACAAATAAAAGCCCAGCAGAACTGCTAATGGGGAGGAAAATAAGGTCCCCACTCGATAGATTACACCCCACGTACAACCCAGAGAAACCCCCAGACTCCACCAGCAAACACCGAACCTTCGCACCAGGCGACGCCATCTACGCGAAAAACCTAACCGGAGACCCATTATGGGTACCGGCCGTCATAACACAACTAACAGGCCCACACTCGTACCGGCTACAAACAATTGATGGACGAGCGTGGAAATGCCACATCGACCAGTTAAGATCGAGGACGACCACACAAGAGACCACCAACGCGCAACCAAGCAAAACCAACCCCCACAACACAAACCAAGAGGGGAGGGAATACCCAGGGAACCAAAACTGAGAAAAAATAAACCAGCCATACTCACCTGCAAGCAGCCAGCACGAAACCTTGCCAGGAAGAGACAGCCAGGCCAGCTCAACCAACCCGGGAAGACCGAGCGGGAGCGGCGAAACCTGCAGCTCAACCAACCCGGGTAGCCCAGGAGGGAGCTGCGGAGAGCGGCCCGGCCAGACAGACCAGGCGGGTCCCACGACGGAGTCCGGAGAAACAGGGACCCCGACCGAACCGGCCAGGATCCAACCTACGACTGACCTGCACAGGTCCAGTAGGTTGAGACGGAGCCCCGCCTCCCTACGGGACTACACAACGTAAGGACTGAACCAGGAGTGGAAGGGTGTTCTGTCCCCTCATTTGCATTCTTGAGATCCCCGCGCTTTGATTGGCCAAAGCGCAGGGCACTCTGATTGGCTAGGCGAGCCGCGCCAATTGGCTCGCTGAGAATCTCCCGCGATTGGTCCATTCGAATCGCAGGAGATTCAAAGCGGTGCCATTGGCTGCGGCCGCCGCGGCTTGGAAATAAAAAGCCGTGAAGTTTTCCCATATGTCCAGTTCGGTACCAGCCTAATAAAAAGAGCTTGAAACAAAGTCACCGACTCCTGGCTTCTTTCCACGCAGACTAAACATCCCTGCCAGCTGCTTTCTCAAAAATTTGGGGAAGGCTCCTGCTGGATAAAAAGCTGGAGACCAATTTTCTCCTCTTCTCCTCCCTTTCCAGGCACTTCCTGTTCTATACATCCCTTGTTGTGTATCAAGCTCTATCGATAGTCCTTTAATCTACCAACGTTTTTATTCTGCTTTTTTCTCCACAGCAGGGCCCCTTAAAGTGACAAACGAGGCTGTTCCAAGAGGAATAAAGTGAGATGTTTGAAATAAACTACCAAAGAGGCTTCATGGCAAACAGAAAGACCACAGGCGAGAGAGAGAGAGAGCAGAATATGAAAAAAATAAAAATAAAGAGGGAGCACCATATACGGGGAATAATAAGATACAGATTAAGAGAGTTGGAAGGGACCTAGGAGTTCATCTAGTCCAACCCCCTGCCCAAGCAGGAGACCCTACACCATTTCTGACAGAGGACAGTCCAGTCTCTTCTTAAAAGCTTCCAGGGATGAAGCTCCCACAACTTTCAAGGGCAACTTCTGTTCCTTGGGTTGATGGTTCTCACTGTCAGAAAGTTTCTCCTTATTTCCAGGTTGAATCTCTTCTTGTTCAGCTTCCATCCATTATTCCTTGTCTGGCCTTCAGATGCCTTGGAAAACAGCTTGACTCCTTCCTCCTCTCTGTGACAGCCCCTCAAATATTGGAAGATGCTCTCCTGTCTCCCCTGGTCCTTCTCTTCCCTAGACTAGCCAGGCCCAGTTCCTGCAACCGTTCATTGTATGTTTAGCCTCCAGTTCCCTAATCATCCTGGTTGCTCTTCTCTGCACTTTTTCTAGAGTCTCAACATCTTTTTTGTAGTGACCAAAACTGGATGCAGTATCCTAGGTATAGTCTTACTAAGGCTTTATAGAGTGGTAGTAATTATATCCCTCTGTTAATGCAATTTAGGACTGCATTGGCTTTTTTGGCTGCTGCTGCACACTGCTGGCTCCTATTTAGCTGGTTGTCCACTAAGACTCCAAGATCCCTCCCACAGTTACTGCTATTGAGCCTGGTTTCACCCAGTCTATATGTGTCCTTTGCGTTTTTCTTGCCTAAGTGTAGGACTTTACTTTTCTCTATGTTGAATTTCATTTTATTAGATATGGCCCAGTGTTCTAGTCTGTCATGGTCCACCTGGATCTTGAGCCGATCTTCTTGGGTGTTAGCTATTCCTGCCAGCTTAGTATCATCTGCAAATTTGGTAAGTTCCCCTTCTATTCCCTCATCTAAGTCATTTATGAAGATACTAGCTCGATACCCGTGCTTCACTACGAAACTATGTGGTCGGGCTTAGTTTTGGGGGAGGAAAATGAGGGGAGGGGGGAATTGTGCCTCTGCCTCCCAGCATTCACTGGTATTCATCTGGCTAGCATCCTGTTTGGAAACGGAAAGAGTATTTTCTGTGTGAGCAAGAAGGAGACAGTAAGGAGCCTGGGCGTGGCTTAGCTCAACTGTTCTGTACTAAAGCTGCTTGGTGCTGTGAGACTAAAACGGAAACAGAAACTCCTCTCCTCTACTTGTGTTTTGCATTTGGAGCAGATTTCTTTTCAGGTGGGGAGGTGGAGTAGAAGTCCTTAGCATGAGAGCATGTTAATAATAATAATAATAATAATAATAATAATAATAATAATAATAATAATAATAATAATAATAATAATAATAATAATAATAATAATAATAATAATAATAATAATAATAATAATAATAATAATAATAATAATAATAATAAAAATAAAAATAATAATAATAATAATAATAATAATAATAATCGAAATACTAATGCTCTGATGGTCATTTCAAAAAATCCTTTCTTAGTGAGCACCTAGAAGCCAAGAAGAGGAAACATGCCAAATTTCTAGTTTGTAGGCTTTACAGTTCTGGAGATTTTGTGATGATGCATGAGTGGCATTTCATTTATATATAGAGAGAGATTGAACAGTACCGGGCCTAAGACGGATCCTTGTGGTACCCCATTGCGTATTTCCCTCCATGTAGACTTAGTCTCATTGTCTGAACGAATGCACAAGGGGGTCCCGAGGTTAAAAATAGGATGAACAGTTTGCAGGAACTGGGTATGTCTTGTCTAATGACGAAAAGGACTAAGGGTGACATGAAAGCAGTATTCCTATATTAGTTATTTTCCAATATTCCAAAATCAAGTCTGAAAACTGGGTCCAGTCACAGGAGTGCCTCGACTGACAACTGCAATAACTTATGACCGAATCTCCACTGGGAATTGTGGTCGTACATCGAGGACTTTCCTGCAAAAGGGGAGGAATCCTTTCTGCGTTGCATGATTCCGTTTAACGCAGTGCTTCCCCCAACCTGGATAATTATGCAAAATGGGGTAAAAGTGACTGTTGTTTTTTATTTCTTCTTTCTTTGTCTCATGTCACGCGAACCCATTAACGGTTTGGCGGATGGCAAAAACTTATTTGGAGAAAAGACAATATGCCTTCGTTTTTTCTTCTGGATAAAAACCAACAATGTATATCCTGGAATAGCCAGGGTCAGTGTGATACAATACTTGCCATTTGCAAGCATCTTCTGTGTTTCCCCGAAAATACAACCTACTCTGAAAGTAAGCCCTGGCTTAATTTTTAAACATGTATCCAATATAAGCCCTACTCCCCCCCCCCAAATAAGCCTTATGGCAACTCATAAAATAGTTATAGAGTTTTAGAGTTGCCAACAGAAAGGAGGGGGAATAGTGCAGCAGCTTGTAAACCGAAACTGCATTCCATAAATGTTTTTAAAGATAGTAACAAGATGACCAAAGTTTTCTGCCGCGCAAAATTCTAACTGGAGAGCAGGATTGATGTCTCTTGGCTATGGAGCTGTCCCATTGGAGAATATGAATTATGATACACCCAGGTGTGTTTGTAATGACGAGGCAGTCGAGTTGTTTGATCATGAACAACTGAATCATGATGATCTTTATTGGAATCTAGTCTTTCATTGATTCACATTTTTAATTATCCTCCATCACTGGTTAACTTTGGTTACTGCTTAACTTTCATTACTGTTTAGCACAGTAATCCATACAATTCATTATCTCTAGTTAAAGTCTAATATATACTTCCTCTCTCTAATCTTCCTTTAGATTAGTGACTTTGTTTACCTGAGTTGTATTTGCTTGGAAACATTCTTTATCTGAGGTTTGCCATCCAAGATTGCAATATTCCTGCAATTACAACTCTATAGAGGAGGAGGAGGAAGAGGAGGGGGGAGGGGGGAGGGGGAGGGGGAAGAGGGCGATTGTGGGCTCCTTGGTGTCTTTGAGCTTAGCTGTTTTCTTGCAGACATCTCATAACCAAACTAGGTAACATCATCAGTACTGAAAGTTATGGGTTTGCAGAGAGGAGGAAGAGGACTGTAGGTTTCTTGGTGTTCTCTGAACATAGAGTAGGTAGTAAGAGTAAGGTTTATGGAGAGGAGGAGGAGGAGGAGGAGGAGGGAGGAGGAGGAGGAGGAGGAGGAGAAGGAGGAGAGGAGCAGGAGGAGAAGGAGGAGGAGGAGGAGAAGGAGCAGGAGGAGGAGGAGGAGAAGGAGGAAGAGGAGCAGGAGGAGAAGGAGGAGGAGGAGGAGAAGGAGCAGGAGGAGGAGGAGGAGGAGAAGGAGCAGGAGGAGGAGGAAGAGGAGCAGGAGGAGAAGGAGGAGGAGGAGGAGAAGGAGCAGGAGGAGGAGGAGGAGAGGAGGAGGAGGAGGAGGAGGAGGAGGAGGAGGAGGAGGAGAAGGAGGAAGAGGAGCAGGAGGAGAAGGAGGAGGAGGAGGAGGAGGAGGAGGAGGAGGAGGAGGAGAAGGAGCAGGAGGAGGAGGAGGAGGAGGAGGAGGAGGAGGAGAAGGAGGAGGAGAAGGAGGAAGAGGAGAAGGAGGAGAAGGAGAAGGAGGAGGAGGAGGAGGAGGAGAAGGAGGAGGAGAAGGAGGAGGAGGAGCAGGAGGAGGAGGAGGAAAAGGAGGAGGAGGAGGAGGAGGAGGAGTGTTGTAATGACGAGGCAGTCGAGTTGCTTGATCATGAACAACTGAATCATGATGATCTTTATTGGAGTCTAGTCTTGCATTTATTCACATTTTTAATTATCCTCCATCATTGGTTAACTTTGGTTACTGCTTAACTTTGGTTACTGTTTAGCACAGTCATCCATACAATTCATTATCTCTAGTTAAAGTCCAATATATACTTCCTCTCTCTAATCTTCCTTTAGATTAGTGACTTTGTTTACCTGAGTTGTATTTGCTTGGAAACATTCTTTATCTGAGGTTTGCCATCCGAGATTGGAACATTCCTGCAATTACAATTCTACACAGGTGGTGGGGGAAAACCAGGGTCAAAGGTCACAATGAATGATATGACTCAGAGTCAGCTACACCCAGGTTGTCAACTAAAAAAATAAAATAAAATTCTCCTTTGGTCTTTTAGTTGCCAGCAGAAAGGGAGTGGGGTAAAGCAATGCTTTCCTCAAATGCCTCAGATAATCATCTTGGCTGTCGGTGCACAAGAATATTACCGGAGAGCATGATGGATGACTCTTTTCCTGTTTTTCCAAAAATACCGAAAGTGACAAAACAGGGCTAGTTTTCGGCCTGCAAAGCCTGCAGAAGCCTCCCTCAAGCCTTTGGGAGGCTGAAAAAGGCTTCAAACCTGCCCAAAATCAGCTGTGAGGCGGGGGTGGGTGGATGGGGATTACACACAGATGCGTAGGGGGTGTGGGGGCCATGCATTGCCTTCTAGGTGTTGGCATGTGAGTGTGAATGTGCAAACGCACACAATTTTTGGCACAGGAGCCCAAAAAAGGTGAACCCCCACTGAGATAGGGTCTTATTTTCGGGGAAACGCGGTACATGTGTGCGGAGGAGCATTTTATGCTCTTGTCTTCACAAAGACCACAAAACAACACTGTTTGAGGAAAATTGGCTGCCACAATCCAGGTGGACCTCAACTTACCCTCCATCACATTTAGTGACCATTCGAAGTTACGACGGCACTGAAAAAAGGGGGACCGGTGCCTCCTTTTCACACTTATGACCATTGCAGCCTCCCCGGGGTGGTGGTGGTGGTGGTGTCAGGCGATCCAAATTCAGACTTCTTGGCAACTGGCAGGTATTTATGACGGTTGCAGTGTCCTGACGTCCCCTGATTCCCTTTGGCGGCCATCGGATGAGCAAAGTCAGTACGGAAGCCAGATTCACTTAACATTTTGCAGTGATTCACTTAACACGAGTTGGCAGGGAAAGGTCGTGCCACGGGGCAAAACGCACGTAACAACTGTCTCGCTTAGTGGCAGAAATGTTGGGCTCCATTGCGGTCGTAAGTCAAGAACTACCTGTACCCAAACACACACACACACACTCCTGCAGCCCTATTTCCACCAGGGCTTTCTGCAGAAGCTGTTAACAAAGCGCTTGGATTCCGGCACATTTGTAACCAAAGCCAAAACAGAGTATTTTCGTGGGGTCAAAACAGACGCTAGATAGAAATCCTTACCTATCTGCGTTGTGCGAAACAGAAGGGGGGGAAACAGAGGTGGTGAAGGCTTCCTTAAGGACAATTGTGTCCTGAAGAGTTTGGCTCCCCGCTTCTCCTGTATTTCGGCTGTCAGGCCATGTGCTGCTGGGAGCTTAAAGGATTCTCCCTGCAATAAAACAGTAAATCTTTTTGAAGAAAGTGAGTAATAAGCTTGAAGCATTTTTCCTGGCCTTGTGTCAAATTGAGTGGTTTCCATTGATTGGGCTGTGAAACAGCCTTCCTTCTTCTCTTTCTTTCTTTCTTTCTTTCTTTCTTTCTTTCTTTCTTTCTTTTCTTTTCTTTTCTTTTCTTTTCTTTTTTCTTTCTTTTCTTTTCTTTTTTCTTTCTTTCCTTCCTTCCTTCCCTTCTTCCTCTTTTCCCTTCCTTCCTTCCTTCCTTCCTTCCTTCCTTTCCTTCCTTCCTTCCTTCCTTCTTTCCTTCCTTCCTTCCTGCCTTCCTTCCTTCCTTCCTTTTTTTCTTTCTTTCCTTCTTTCCTTTCTTCCTCTTTTTCCTTCCTTCCTTCCTTCCTTCCTTCCTTCCTTCCTTCCTTCCTTCCTTTGTTCCTTTGTTCCTCTTTTCCCTCCCTTCTTCCTTCCTTTCTCCCTTCCTTTCTCCCTCCCTCCTCCCTCTTTCCTTTTCCCATGCCCTCCCTTTCTCCCTTCCTTTCTCCCTCCCTCCCTTTCTTCCTCCCTCCCTCCCTCCTTCCCTCCCTCCCTCCCTTCCTTTCTCCATGCCCTCTCTTCCTGCTTCCTTTCTCCCTTCCTCCCTGCCTCCTGGAATTGCCAACTCAGACCAACAAGCTAAAAATAAACCACAGCCTAGTCAAAAAATTACCAAGAAAACTCCCTCCAACAATGACCAGGACAATCACTATGTACAAACAGAGAGCAAACAAACCCCTTTCCTCCTCTATGCCACTGCCTTCTAGCCCTGGTGATGTTACCTAGTTGGGTCATGAAATGTCTGCAAACTCAAAAAGCACCAAGGACCACACAGTGAGCTACAGTGACCACACTGAGCTCACTGTGACCACACTGAGCTCACTGTGACCACACTGAGCTACAAAGTCCTCCTCCTCCTCCTCCTTCTCCCCTCTGCAAAGCACACTCCCTTCTAGCACTGATGATGTTCCCTAGTTGGGTCATGAAATGTCTGCAAGAAAAGAGCCAAGATCAGAGACCACCAAGGACAATTCAGCCACGAACTACAAATATTTACAACACGCAAAGAAGTTTTTCTACAGTTGAACTTTCATTTGAATTTGTTTCCTAAACAGTTTTGGTCACCACTGTTAGGGATACACACCCCAGCAGAAGGTGCAACGGCAGTCTAGCAGGCAGGCAAATGATGTGAGATAAATGTTGTTGTAGTTTACACTCAGTAAGACAGATACACTGTGCCAGTTAAATAGTTTAATGGTTAAATAGTTAAATAGAATGGTTGCAGGAACTGGGTACGTCTAGTTTAATGAAAAGATGGGCTAGGAGGTGACACGATAGCAGTGTTCCCATATCTCAGGGGCTGCCCCAAAGAAGAGGGAGTCAAGCTATTCTCCAAAGCACCTGAAGGCAGGACAAGAAGCAACGGATTGGAAACTAATTAAGGAGAGAAGCAACTTAGAACTAAGGAGACATTTCCTGATAGTGAGAACAATTAACCAGTGGAACAACCTGCCTCCAGAAGTTGTAAATGCTCCAACACTGGAAGTTTTAAAGAAGAGATTGGATAACCATTTGTCTGAAGTGGTGTAGGGTTTCCTACCTAAGCAGGTTGGACTAGAAGACCTCCAAGGTCCCTTTCCAACTCTGGTAGTCTATTCTCTCCATCTCGGTTTCCTGGCTTCAGTTTTTGTTACAGATTATTCTTGACTTCCCTTTAGCCTACAAGCCCTGGGATATCCTGCTATCTCTCTTCCAAGCTCGTTTGCTTCATAACTTTAGGAGATCAGCCAAGGTCAGTATTCAGAAAAGGCAGACAGTTTAGACTTAAACTTAGAATAACTCTATTGCCACTTTAGTGGATTGTGTTGTTTCTCCATGAAATATAATAGATGTGGGTGCATGCATACTTTTTGTATTTATTTATATTTTGTCATGGTTAAGTGATGTGTATTGGAGGCGATCACCCATTGAGAGCTGTAGGCAATGAAATGTCATTTTAATGTATTCCCATTAATGTACGTTCAAAGTGACAATAAAGTTGTTCTAAGCCTAAATGTACACTAATTGGCATACATTAAAATGAAATTTCATCACATGCAGCTCTCAAAGGGTCACCACTTCATAACCATGACAAAAATAAATAAATACAAAATTATGCATCTACCCACATATATTCTGTGACACAGAGAAACATCACAGTCTAGTTCGGATGTATACACATACATGGCGAGATAAATGAATCTTGCGAGTTTACCAGATACAGATGGCACAGGGAACAAAGCTGTTCCAGAATCTGGTAGTCCTGGTAGAAATATTTTGAAACCCCCTCCTACAGGGGGGCAACAGAAACAGAGGTCATAAAGTGGGTGTGTGGGGTCTCTAATGATACTTCCAACTCTAAGCACATAGTGCTTATAAGCAGCATCCTGAATAAAGGGAAGCGAGCTTCCTATGATCTTCTCCACTGTCCTCACCATTCTCTGTAGGGACTTTCTATCTTCTGTCCTCACCACTCTCTGTAGGGACTTTCTATCTTCTGTCCTCACCACTCTCTGTAGGGACTTTCTATCTTCTGTCCTCACCACTCTCTGTAGGGACTTTCTATCCACTGTGCTCATCACTCTCTGTAGGGACTTTCTATCTTCTGTCCTCACCACTCTCAGTAGGGACTTTCTATCCACTGTGCTCATCACTCTCTGTAGGGACTATCAGAGGCACTGCTGCCACCAAACCAAACAGGGATAAAATTTGTTAACAGATCATCAGAGTTGGAAGGGACTTTGGAGGTCATCTACTCCAACCCCCCACCCAAGCGGGAGACCCTACACCATTTCTGACAAATGGCAGTCCAATCTCTTCTTCAAAGTCTCAAGTGATGGCACTCCCACAACTTCCGAGGGCAAGCTGTTCCACTGGTTGATTGTTCTCCCTGTCAGAAAGTTTCTCCTTGTTTCCAGGTTAAATCTCTCCTTGTTCAGTTTCCATCCATTATTCCTTGTCTGGCCTTCAAAGGTGCTTTAGAAAATAGCTTGACCCCTTTCTCCTCTCTGTGGCAGCCCCACAAATATTGGAGCACTGCTATTATGTCTCCCCTGGTCCTTCTCTTCACTAGACTAGCCAGGCCTAGTTCCTGCGACCCAGTTCTTCATATGTTTTAGTCTTCCAGTCCCCTAATCATCCTGGTTACTCTTCTCTGTGCTTTTTCTAGAGTCTCAACCTCTTTTTTACATCTGTCTGTCTATCTACATCTATATCTGATTGTCTATCAATCACCTATCAATCTATCTATCGCTAAAACATATAAGAAACGGTTGCTGGAACTGGGTGTGTCTAATTTGATGAAAAGAAGGACTAGCAGAGACAGGATAGCAGTCTTCTGATATTTGAGGGAGTCAACCTCTTCTCCAAAGCCCCAGAAGGCAGGAAAAGAAGCAACGGGTGGAAACTCATCAAGGAGAGAAGCGAAACCTGGAACTAAGGAGGAGAAATCCCCTGACAGTCAGAACAATTAACCAGCGGAACTGCTTGCCTCCAGAAGTTGTGGCAGCTCCAACGCTCAAGCAGGAAACCCTATATACCATTTTAGACAAAATGGTGGTCCGATCTCTTGTACCTTTGTGTGTCTGTGTATCTGCGGGTTCCCTTCAAGAATTGGGCTGCTGGGGGTTCGCAGGGGTTCGGGAGAGCCCCTAGCTACGATTCTATGCAGTTTGGAGAACCCCCAAATCCCACTCCTGGCTTGCCCCGCCCACTCCACCCCACCCCTCCCAGGAATCCCCATGCAACCTATTTTGGATGCAAAGAAGTGCAGGGCCCATGCAGAAGCTCGGCAAAAAACAAGCCGCCTGCAAGTTTGAGAAGGCTGGAAATAGGCCTGTTTCTGGCTTCTAAAGAGCCTCCGGAGCCCGGGAAAGGCAAAAACGCTCCCCTCCCAATGCAGGAGGCCGACTAGGTCACACCCACCAGGGCCACGCCCACCCTGCAACCAGGTAGAGAGTCCCTTTCTCCATTTTTTTTTGAAGCCCAGCCCTGGTTCCCTTAGTATCTTCTGCAAATCCAATGTGTTGGTTTAATACAGTGCTTCTCAATTATTTTCTGCCATGCCCCCCCTAGTAAGAATAAAACATCTCACGCCCCCGCGTGACTATAAATAGTATCATTTGTCTATACTCAAACTCTGTGCTGTGTGCAAAGCCCGCATGTTCAGTGCAAACAAAACTCCTACACCACCGAGCGAATGCTCCCTGCGCACACTCTGCCAATGAGAGCGCCACTGCCCCCTAATGTAGTGGAAGTGCAATTGCACTTTATTCTAGGACAGTAAAAAAATCAAAATAAAAAAGCATGTTCTCCGAGGTCAAACGCGCCCCCCTTGACGGAGCCTCGCGCCCCTGGTTTAATAGATGGCTCAGCCTATTATGGAAACTTCAACTCGGGTTGATTCAGTCCTTATGTTAAATGTGTTGTGGTGTATGTATTCATGTGTGGAAACAGACGCAGGCATTGTCTAACTGCTGTTGTCGCTACCCAGGATTGTTGGCTCTTTGCAATGCCATAATTTTAGATCTTGCCATTCAAATGCATCACAACCATCTGCCAACAACCATCACCCGAATCAAGGATATTTGCACACAAATTCACTTTGCAAGTAAATATTCATTCAGTCACAGCTCCAAGTACAGAACGAGCAAAACCGAGGCGCTTGGCTTCGTAGTGACACTCATATAGTTGTTCCTGGTGAGTTGGCTAAAGCCTAAGCACCTTAGGGACTAGTAACTTTCATTTTAAAATGGGAATAGTCCATTAAAATAGTAGTAGTAGTAGTAATAATAATAATAATAATAATAATAATAATAATAATAATAATAATAATAATAATAATAATAATAATAATAATGCTGTAATGAGAAAGATGAAACAGTTGATCGTTTAATCAGTGGGTGCAGCAAAATTTCACAAACTGACTACCCAGAACGTCATAACCGAGTTGCTAAAATCATTCACTGGAAACTGCCAAAAGTTTTGATTTTGAGTAGAGTAGCAACTACTGGGACCATCAGGTTGAGAAGGTTCTGGAGAATGAAAAAGTCAAGATCTTGTGGGACGTCAGAATTCAGACTGACAGGCACTTGGCCCACAACACACCTGACATAACAATAGTTGAAAAGAAAAAGGATTTGGTTCATTGACATTGCAATACCTGGTGAGGCACGCATTGAAGACACGCAGCAAGAAAAAAAATCACAAAGTAATCGGGACTTACAAATCGAAGTTGAGCGACTTTGGAAAAAGAAATTGTGTGCTATGCCAATTGTAATTGGAGCCCTTGGAGCAATACCTAAAGGGCTACCTTGCTATTTGGAATTTATCAGACTTGAATACCCTGATTCTACAAAAAACCACCCTACTTAGAACAGCTTATATCCTCCGATACTATCTGAACAGTTCCTAGGTCCTCGGTTAGGACTCGAGCTGTTGAGCTATCAACCAGCCCCAAAGGCTGTGAATCTCACTGAAGATTAAATAATAATAACAACAACACAATAACATCAAAAATAACAACAACAATAACAGCAATAATAATAATAATAATAATAATAATAGTAACAATAGCAACAACAGCAATAACAGCAATAACAGCAATAACAATAATAATAAACTGGTCTAGTGCAGTAAAAGTAGCTTTCTTGCACACAGAAAAAAAGTATTCTTGCAAAAATTAACTATACTGGTGCATTTTGCCTATAACTTTGCTGTTGTCGTAAATCAAGATTGTATCTACTAAATGTTCATATCTACAGGTAGTCCTCAATATACAACAGTTTGTTTAGTGACCAAAGTTACAACAGCACTGGAAAAAGGGTCTTATGATCATTTTTCACACTTACAACTGTAGCAACGTCCCCAGGGCCGTGCGATCAAAATTCAGGCATTTGGAAACTGGTTCATACTTACGACCATTGCTAGGTCCCAAGGTTATGCGATCCTCTTTTGCAGGGGTGGGATTCAAACATCCCAGCGTTTGGTTCACGGCCGGGTTGCTGGGTGGGCGTGGCCTACTGGACCTTGGGCTGAATGGAGATTGCTGGGAGAGTCGGGGCAAGGTGGGAGGGGCCAGACGGTCAGTTCAACTACCAGTTTGGATAGCCAGGTATAAATTTAGCATCCAGTTTGCCTGAACTGGTCTGAACTGGTCTGAATCCCACACCTGCCCTTTTGTGATCATCTGGCAAGCCAAGTCAATGGGGGAGCCAGGTTCATTTAACAACTAACTTATCAGCTTCAGTGATTCATGTAACAACTGGAGGCACGAAAGGGGGTAAAACGAGGGGGGGAATAACTCACTTAGCAACTGTCTCACTTAGCAACAGAAATGCTGGACTGAATGGTGGTCGTAAATCGAGGACCCTCTGGACAGTATCAAAAATCTGTTTTGCTAGCTATGACAACCCCACCAGGTGTGATATATAACACAAGAGGCCTCGGGAGCATCTGCTAAGTCTCCGGAATGAATGAATGAATGAATGAATGAATGAATGAATGAATGAATGAATGAATGAAATTCGGTTTTGCATTTGGGGCGATGAAATTCAATCTGCATTTCGAGGTGTTGGGCAGGAAGAACCAAGACTCCTGTTTTCCTAGAGATGAGTTCAGGGGTATCTGCAGGGAGGAGGTCAAAAGAGTCAAGATGGTAGTCACCGATCCAGCTTTCTTGCCTAAGGTTGGACTAGAACTCCCAGTCTCCTGATGATTGGCCAAAAGTCACCCTGCCTGCTTTCATGCCTAGGGAGGGATTAGAACTCCCAGTCTCCTGGTGATTGGCCCAATGTCACCCAGCTGGCTTTCATACCTAAAAAAGGGCTATAACTCACCGTCTCCTGGTGATTGCTCAGCACCATTACACCAAACTGGCTCCAACTGATCAAAGAGTTGTATTTTGCTTTTTGAGGTCAGCCAAGGTTAGCTGTAGAAGGAAACACATTTTTTACAGTCTCATTATGCAGCACCCTGTGAATTTTGGTTCCCTGAGCAAGTTCATGCTCTGGATGGATCCAATCTGCCTATAACCATGAATCAAACAGGCTGGGTTTGTGCCGTGTGTTAAGCTGCCTCCTTTAAAACTAATGAAGCTTAGCCTATTGTGTGAATGCAACCAATAGGTCTTTTACTGACGTTTTTATCCCCATTCAATAAAAATGCAGTCGATTTTTCTTTCTTTCGCCTTAAGATCAAGACCTTCTAATAAAGTTGCCACAGGCAATATTTTAAATATAAGCTTTTTCACACAGCTGGGTGTCCATTTGCAGAACTGTTGGTAGGGGTTAAAAAAACAAAACAGAAACCAAGATCTGTGCTCATATTAAGAGCAAGTGCATTCTCTCCGTTCTCTTCACTGATGATGTAAAGCTATTCAACACTACAGACAATACTGCTACCCTTCAAAAAGATCTTGACTATGTATCAGAATGGTCAAACAAAGGGCAACTTCAAATCTCAACAAATAAATGCTCTGTCTTACATATTGGCAAAAAAAATCAGAAAATAAAATACAGGCTGAATAGTCAAGACCTTGTTGATGATCCAAACTCTGTCAAGGATCTTGGAGTACTCATCTCTAATGACCTAAGTGCTAGAGCCCACTGTAACTACATAGCCAAAAAGGCATTAAGAGTTGTTAAACTAAACCTATGTCACTTTTTCTCTGGTGATATCACACTACTAACTAGAGCATACAAAACATTTGCTAGACCAATACTCGAATACATCTCATCAGTCTGGAACCCACATTATGTATCTGATATTAGCACAGTTGAGAAAGTCCAGAAATATTTCACAAGAAGAGTTCTCCAGTCCTCTTCTTGTAGAATACCTTAAGCTACCAGATTCGAAATTCTAGACCTAGAAAAACTAGAACTACACCACCTTCGGTCCGATCTAAGTATAGCATATAAAATCATACATTGCAATGTCCTACCTGTTAATGAATACTTCAGCTTCAACCACAATACAAGAGGACACAATAGATACAAACTCAAGGTTAACCACACCAAACTTGATTGACTTCAGCAACCGAGGGGTCAATGTCTGGAATACTCTACCTAACTCTGTGGTTTCTTCCCCAAACCCCAAAAATGTAACCTTAGACTGCCTACTATTGACTTCACCCCTTTCCTAAGAGGTCTGTGGGGGATGTGCACCAACGTGCCTACTGTCCCTGTCCTATTGTTTCTTTTTATTTTTCTTAGATATATCCATTTCATGTATTCATAACTATGTTTATACTTATACCTATTATCTAATATTTGTTTGACAAATAAATAAGTAAATAAATAAATCGTTATTTACATCCTCTCGTCATGGTTACCATGTTGACTTGTTTGACTCTCTGTAACTTTCCTCATTTAACAGGGTTGGCTGTGAGGGAAGCCTGCCCCACCCTCCTAAGAATGAAATATTTTGGGCAATATTAAAAAGGCAGAATATGGTGTCTGAAGTGGTGAAGGGTCTCTTGCCTAAGCAGGGGGTTGGACTAGAAGACCTCCAAGGTCCCATCCAACCCAATTGTTCTATGTTCTAAATCAAAGGTGTGATTCAGCCTTAGAGTTCCCCAGCCTGGTTCCTTCTGCATTTGATTGATTGATTGATTTCTTGATTGATTACTGTTTAGTCCCCCTATTGGTAAAATGGACAGTAAATAAAACTGTTCTGTTTGAGCAGGGGGTTGGACTAGAAGACCTCCAAGGTCCCTTCTAACTATTCTGATAGATAGATGATTGATTGATTATCTCCAAGAATGCAGAAGCTGCAGCTCCACCTCTACAGGTAATCCTCAACTTACAACTTCAATTGAACCCAAAATTTCTGTTCTTAAGTGAGACATTTGTTAAGTGCATTTTGCCTTGCTTTCTATTCTATTCTATTCTATTCTATTCTATTCTATTCTATTCTATTCTATTCTATTCTATTCTATTCTATTCTATTCTACTCTACTCTATTCTATTCTATTCTGATCCTATTTGCCCAACTTCTGAATTTTCATCATGTGACCATAGGGATGCTACAATGGTCATAAGGGTGAGGACTGGTCGTAAGCATGAGCATCCATCATCAGTTACCCCTAGTAACTTCGAACAGCCACTAATGAATAGTTGTAAGCCGAGGACTACCTTTTAATATAAAGATAGCTTTGGATTCTTTCTTAAAGTTTTCTTTTTCCCCCGATATGTCTTTCCTGTGCTTAATTCCTTGATATCAAAATAATTACCTTGGTACCAGATGATGGCCTTTGGAGTAAAACTCATCCATTACTGATCATTCCACCGAGTACAGAGAGAGATAGAAAATCTTTACAAGGGGTTCCAACTTTGTTTTGATGAAACATTTACACCTAATATAGCTTACGAATAAATCATCTTGACATCCTGGTGATCACTTTGATTACTTTCTATGAATCCCTGTCTGGCTTTTGTCTGAAGGAAACGCACGCATGAAAACCTGGTCCTTACATCCATTCTGTCAAATTCCTCGGTTTGTAACTCAACCGCACCGAGATCAGCAATAGCAGATATCAGGTAAGAGGTGGCCAAAAAAGCCAAGATGGCAGCCACGAAGGGGCCACCTATAGGAGTTGTGGTGGCGCAGGACTGCAGGCGAACTCACAGCCCCACTGCCAGGGTTCTGATCCTGACCGGTTCAGGGTTGACTCAGCCTTCCACCCTTCTGAGGATCCAGATGGTTGGGGGGCAATAGACTGACTCTGCAAACCATTTAGAAAGGGCTGCAAAGTACTATGAAGTGGTATGCAAGCCTAAGTGCTATTGCTATCTATCTATGTCTCAGGTCTCTCTCACACACACTCTGTCACTCTGTCTCTCTGTCTCTGTCTCTCTGTCTCTCTCTGTCTCTGTCTCCCCATGTCTGTCTGTCTGTCTGTGTATGTCTCTCTCTCTCTCTCTACCTACCTTTATCTATCTATCTATCTATCTATCTATCTATCTATCTATCTATCTATCTATCTATCTATCTATCTAATCTCTCTGATCTAACTATATCTATTTATCTATCTATTACATCTATCTATCTATCTATCATCTATTATTTCTCTCTTTTTATCTATCTATCTATCTATCTATCTATCTATCTATCTATCTATCTATCTATCTATCTATCTATCTATCTATCTATCTATCTATCTATCTAATCTCTCTGATCTAACTATATCTATTTATCTATCTATTACATCTATCTATCTATCTATCATCTATTATCTCTCTCTCTTTATCTATCTATCTATCTATCTATCTATCTATCTATCTATCTATCTATCTATCTATCTATCTATCTATCTATCTATCTATCTACTTACCTACCTATCTGCCTATTATCACTTATTCTATATCTGGTAGTGCAGCAGTTAGAAGCCAGTATTTCAAGCTCATTTGCTGCTCACTGCCAGGAGTTTGATCCTGACCGGCTCAAGGTTGACTCCGCCTTCCATCCTTCCGAGGTTGATAAAACAGAGACCTAGATTGTTGGGAGTGCAAAAGGCTGACTTTGTAAACCACTTAGAGCGGGATGGAAAGCACCGTGAAGCGCTCTATAAGTCTAAGTGCTATTGCTATCTATCTCTATGTCTCTTTCCATGTCTATCTCTATGTCTCTTCCTGTTTCTCTCTGTCTCTGTCTCTGTCTGTCTCTCTCTCTCTCCATGTCTGTCTGTCTGTTTGTTTGTCTGTGTATCCATCCCCATTGGTTCTCTACTGAATCTGGCTTCCCCCATTGACTTTGTTTGTCAGAAGGTTGCAAAAGGAGATCGCAGTATCCCGGGATATTTGCAACCATCACAAATAGGAGCCTTGTTGCCAAGCATCTGAATTTTGGTCATGTGATCGACGCTGCAACAGTCATAAGTGTCGTGTCCGCAAAAGAAAGCTCAGAGTCCGTGACTATCATTCAAGCTCTTTATTAAACTGTTGTGAACCGAACCAGCGAAAAGGAAAAAGCACGCGGCTTTTATCCTTTTCGCTGCGGCGGCCGCGGCCAATGGCAGCGATTCAAGTCTCCCACTCTTGGAGCGAGCCAATCGCGGGAGACTTCAATCGGGCCAATCAGCGCGGCTCGCCTGGCCAATCAGAAATCCCCGCGCCTTAGCCAATCAAGGCGCGGGGATTTCGAGTATTCAAATTCAGGACAGAATACCCCTCCCCTCTTGGTATGGTCCATCACGTAGCGTAGTCACGCAGGTAGGCGGGGCTCCGTCTAGTCCTAGTTGACCTGCGCAACTCAGTTTCAAGCTGTACCTCGGCCGGAGCGGTCATCTTTTTGGCTGCTCCTCCCTCTGTGTGAACCGGCTGGATGATCGGGCCGGTTCGTTCTCTGTGGCTCCCGCCTGGGCCTACCGGGTCGGTTGAGCTGCGGGTTTCGCCGCTCCCGCTTGGTTTCTCCGAGTCGGTTGAGCTGGCCAGGTGGTTCTTCTCCGGAGGGGACTCGCGATGGCTGCGTTCCGGTGAGTATTTTTGGATTTTTTCTTGCGCTATTTTATTCGGGTGTTCCCTCCCCCCTTGGTTCGAGTCTTGGGGGTTGAGGTCTGTTGCCGTACGTGACCAGAGCTGGTCGATGTGTCGTTTCCAGGCTCGCCTGTCGGTGGTTTGGAGCCGGTACGACCGTGGACCGGTGATTTGAGTGATGACGGCTGGGATCCATAGGGGGTCCCCCGTCAGATTTTTGGCGTAAACTAAGTCACCGGGGGCAAATGTCCGGTATTTGGAGCTGGAGTCTGGGGGCCGCTCCGGGTTGTAAGTCGGGTGCAACCTGTCGAGTGGGGACCTCAGCTTCCTGCCCATTAACAGTTCGGCTGGGCTCTTGTTGGTAGTGGTGTTAGGGGTGATGTGTTGTATGAAGAGGAGTTTGTTGATTTTGTCGTTGATCTCCCCGTGGTCCATTTTCCGGAGGGTTTTTTTAGTGAACTGGACCATCCGTTCCGCTCTACCGTTCGCCGCCGGATGCACCGGTGCCGTTAATGCGTGGCGGATGCCCCTCTCCGCCAAAAACCTTTCAAACTCGAGGGAAGTAAACTGGGGCCCATTATCTGAGACGACGACGTCTGGGAGGCCGTGCGTGGAAAACAGTTTACACAGTTCTTTGATGACAGCCTCCGTGGTAGTGGATTTCATATCGCTTACTTCCAACCAATTGGAGTAAGCGTCGACTGTGATCAAAAAGGTATGCCCATTTGTTGGACCCGCAAAGTCTAAATGGATTCTGGACCAGGGCCCCCTTGGTATTTCCCAGTCCCGGATGGGTGCTGCGGGTGGGCTGGGTCTGGTCTCCTGGCATCGATGGCATTTGGCGACCCATTGCTCAATCTGTTTGTCCATCCCCGGCCACCAAGCGTAACTCCTGGCCAGGGCTTTAGTCCTGACGATGCCAGGATGACCCTCATGCAGCATCTCTAAGACCCTCCCTTGCAATCTGTCCGGGATGACTACCCTGTCACCCCACAAGATACATCCCTTAAGAAGTGAAAGTTCAGTCTGGCGGTTTCTGAACGTTTTAATGGATTCGTCATTGTCCCTTTCAGGCCAACCTTTTTCTAGCCAATGTAGGATTCGCGCCAGACGCTTATCCTTAACAGTCTCTCTGGCAATGTCCGATGCGGTAATGGGTAGGTTCTCAATGCTAAGGGTGTTTGTTGTTGGTGCTGGGTCAGGATCAGAGTCTGGTAAGGGGGAACGGCTTAAAGCGTCCGCGTTCGAAATTTTCTTACCTGGCTTGTGTAACAGTTCGTAGCTGTAGGCTGCCAGGAACTCGGACCACCTTGTCATCCGGGGTGATAAAATGTTCAGGGTGGCTCGGTTTCCGGCGAGGATTCCCAGTAATGGCTTATGGTCTGTCACAATGGTGAACGGGCGGCCATATAGGTATTCGTGGAAACGCTTAACGGCGGCAACTATAGCCAAGGCTTCTTTGTCCAGCTGGCTATAGTTCCGCTCTGGTTTAGTCAGAGTCCTGGAGAAAAAAGCGATGGGTGCTTCCCTTTTGTCGGGGAGGGTATGGCTGAGGACAGCGCCGACGCCGAAAGGTGATGCGTCGCAAGTGACAGCTAATGGCAAAGTTTCGCTGAATTGAATCAGGACGGCGTCGGAGGTGAGGAGGTCTTTGGTTTTTTGAAAGGCGGTTTGCTCTCGTCTCCCCCAAGTCCAGGTTGCCGCCTTATCCAGGAGTCTATGCAAAGGCTCCGCCGCCGTAGCCTTTTGGGGTAGGAAAACATTATAAAAATTCAGCAACCCTAAGAACGCTTGTAGTTCCGTTTTAGACTTTGGGGTAGGGGCTTCTTTGATGGCTTTCACTTTTTTAATTGTAGGGTGAATGCCATGCCGGTCTAGAAGGTAGCCCAAAAATTCCACTTGCTTTGTGCATAGTTGGCATTTTTCTCGTTTAACTTTAAGTCCTGTCACTTTAAATTTTGTTAAGACCTGTCTGAGTCGGTTTTCTAATTCGGCTTCGTTTGGCGCTGCTACTAATACGTCATCAAAATAGGGCACCACCCCCTCGATGCGCTGTAGCAAACGTTCCATCAGGCTTTGAAAGATGCCTGGTGCCACGCTGACTCCGAATTGGAGTCGGTTACACTTGAAGGCCCCCCGATGGGTCACAATGGTCTGGGCTTCCGCCGTTTTCTCATCTACTGGTAGCTGCTGATATGCCTGGGCGAGATCGAGCTTGGCAAAGACCTTGCCCCCTCCCAGTGAGTGCAGCAGATGTTGCACGATTGGGACTGGGTAGGCGCTTTGTTGTAATGCGCCATTTAGGGTGGCCTTATAGTCCCCGCAAATTCTCACGGACCCGTCTGGTTTTACAGGGGTCACTATAGGGGTTTCCCATCGGGCATGGTCTATCGGCTGTAACACCCCCTGTTCGACGAGCTTGTTGATCTGCTCGTCAATTTTAGGCTTCAGGGTGAATGGTACCCTCCTAGGTTTAAGCCGCTTGGGGGGAACCTTCGGGTCTAGGTCAAATGAAATAAGGGGCCCCTGGTACTTGCCCAAGCTTCCATCGAAAACTTCCTGGAACTCCTGGGCTAGCCGCTGTTCCCAACCGTCGTCGGCGACGTGGTTGACTCCTGTCAGCGCGATGTCAAGCGGGGCGAACCATTGTAAGCCCAGTAGGCTTGGGCGGTCGTGATCGACGATGGTGAGTGGCAGTTGTTCGGTGCGGCCCTTGTAGGTTACATTGAAGCTCTTGGTGCCCACTACCGGGACGCGGTTCCCTTGGTAGTCTTTTATGATGATTTTCTGGGTATGAATGTTCCTCTTATGGAGGGTGGGTACAAGCCGCTTAATCTCGCGCCATGCAATCATGGAGAGGTAGGACCCGGAGTCCACTTCCATCTTGCATGGCTGGCCCTCAATATGGACTTCAACGTGTACCTTTCTGGCGCCGTCGGAGATGGCATGGCCGATGGTCACCGTCTGGTGTGTTTCTTCTTTTCGCCGACCGTCGCCGCCTCTTGAAGATCGCTGGGTACGGTCCCACCGACCGTCCGGTTGGCGCTCTCTGGTCTTGGGCGGGGGGCTTTCCTTCTTCCGGTCGTGTTGTTCCCATCTGGGCGGGCTGCGGGTCTTCTTTTGGCGGCAAACTCGAGCGATGTGACCCCGTCGTTCACAATGCCTACAAATAGAGTCAAAAAATCGGCATTCTGACCTGGGGTGGTCGCCGCTGCACCCGGCACAGTTGGTCCTCGACCTACGACCTCTTCGATTTCGCTGGTCGCCGCGTCCCATCTGCACGCGATGTATGTCCTCCTCGTCTTCCGACGTGCTGGAGGCTGACTGGAATTCTCCGTAGTGTGCGGTTGATTCACTTCTAGGGTCGGCCGACCTTGCCGGGTTGTTGTTTCCGCCCTTTGCGTCGGATCTTCGCATGCTGTCAGCAGACGAGCGGGTTGCCTCTGCGGCTGCGGCTGCGGTGAGGGCGTCTGCTAGGCTGATGTCGCCCTTGGCCATAAGCCGGCTCTGGAGTGTAGGGTCCCATAGGCCGAGCACGAATCGGTCTCTTATGAGGCTGTTTAGACCTTCAAACTCGCAGAGTCCTCCTAGGCGCCGCAGCTCGGCGACGAAGTCGCTCAATTTCTCGTCTGGTTTCTGATTTCGGCGGTAAAACTCGTTGCGCCGTATCAGGATGGGGACCTCGGGGGCGTAATGGCGCCGCAGTATAGGCTCGAGGACGTCCCAGTCCATGGCGGTTGCGTCTGCCGGTTTGGCCAATGCTTTGGCCATCTGGAAGACCTCTGGTCCGCAGTGAGTAAGGAAGATGGCGCGTTTTAGCGGGCCCGGGGCGTCCTTCATTCCGGTGCATTCCAAGTACATTCGGAACCGGTCTGAGTACGATTCCCAGTCTTCGTTGGCGGGGTTGAAGGGGGCGGGCGGTGCGATCTTCGCCATCTCTTTCACTGGAACTGGCTCTTGTTGGACACGGGGTTCGGTTCAGGGTCGGGATCCCACCCTCGTCGCCAGTGTCGTGTCCGCAAAAGAAAGCTCAGAGTCCGTGACTATCATTCAAGCTCTTTATTAAACTGTTGTGAACCGAACCAGCGAAAAGGAAAAAGCCCGCGGCTTTTATCCTTTTCGCTGCGGCGGCCGCGGCCAATGGCAGCGATTCAAGTCTCCCGCTCTTGGAGCGAGCCAATCGCGGGAGACTTCAATCGGGCCAATCAGCGCGGCTCGCCTGGCCAATCAGAAATCCCCGCGCCTTAGCCAATCAAGGCGCGGGGATTTCGAGTATTCAAATTCAGGACAGAACAGTAAGTATAAACAATGGTCCTCAGCGCCCTTTTTCCAGTGCTGTTGTAACTTCAAACCAATGGTGGGATTCAAATTTTTTAACTATTGGTTCTGTGAGCGTGGCTTGGTGGGCGTAGCAGGAGAAGGATACTGCAAAATCCCCATTCCCTGCCCACCCCACTAACCTGCTTTCCAGCTCCATTCTCCTATGCAGGGCAACCAAAGAAGACCCAGCCGATCATCTGGGACTCAATGGGAGGCAGAGAATGGATGGAGATTGGGCCAGTCAGAGGTGGCATTGGCTGGGTCTCCAAACGACTCTAAATTTCCACTACTGGTTCTCCAGAACTGGTCCAAATCTGCTGAGTACCTCCACTGCTTCAAACCGTCACTAAACGAACCATTGTAATTCAAGGACTGGTGGAATTGGCCTGGGAAAGCCAACATCTTGATGTGTTAGACAGCCACGAACTTGTGTCAATGGGCTTTGCTGCATCAAACTTCAAAGTCGGTCCCTGAATGCAATTTAAAATTATTCCCCCCGTCAGGTTTTGAAAGGGTTGGACTAGATGACCTACAAGGTCCTTTCCAACTCTGATTATCAGTTATCTGTTAAGCATGAGCACTTGTCATAATTCTGAATTTCTCTCGCGACTCAGCTGTTGTTTTTTTTCAGAGAATCTTTAATTTCTGTATAGATTTCAGTAGTTTCCGTCACAACGGTTCCAAACGCTGCTGTTGCTTTTAATATTCTATTTTCTGCTTCATTAAAGCACCTGTAACTGAAGACTCTGTTTAACTGTAGATTATACTGTAAGTGCCTTCTCTTCTCTGGCTTAGCTCTTGCTAATAGTTTTTTTTTTTAATCACTGTTTCTTGTTATTAATTTATCACATCATATTAATAATCCTAACAGAGCAAAATGTTTTATTGCCCAGAGGGAGGTATCCATGTTTTCCCTAAAATAAGACCCTCTCATATATATTTTTTTGCCACCAAAAAAAGCACCAGGTCTTATTTTCGGGGGATGACCTTCACTGACTAACCTCACTTGTGCGTGTCACCCCTGGCCTCCTCTTTGCTCTCAGAGGCCTTCAGGAACTTCTGCAGCTGGCAATGTTTTCCTGAAGCTTTCCTGAAGTTTTCCTGAATGTTTTCCTGAATGTTTTCCTGAATGTTTTCCTGAATGTTTTCCTGAATGTTTCCTGAAGCGTGACTGTAGTTAGGTGATTTTTTTTCCCCTTTTACGACCTTCCTTGCCGCGGTTGGTAAGTGAATCACTGCAGCTGTTAATTTTGTAACACGGATGGGAAGTGAATCTGGCTGCTTTTTGGGAAGGTTGCAAAAGGGTATCATGTGACCCTCCCAGACACTACGACCATCATAAATATGTCAAGCATCTGAATCTGGATCATATGGAGTCTGTCATCTGCGCCTCTATTACTGTCGGTTTGGCTCTGCAACCCAACAGGACAGACACAGACTTCTGAGAGTAATTAGTGTTAAGTACGGATCATGGGTCGAAATAAATGGAGACAGCCTCTGAACTGTGAACTTTCAGCTCTTTATTTGCATAGTGACTTCTCAAAACAACAACAGTGAACTCTGCCTTATATAGGCAACCCTTGTAAGAATTGTCCAATAACGAGCTCTGAATGTTAGCTCTTTTAACCAATAAGGATTCTCCGTTAAGGGCCAATCGGATTCCTCGGAACTAACCAATCCGATCTGGCTACCTAACAGCCAATCAGAAGTGCAGGGCCAGAACCCTGCACTTTACCTCAAGCTCACACTTTATTAACTATGGTACATACACAACACCCCTTCCCCCTGGCTTCTTAATTACTGTGTCGTTATATAGATAGGACGGTTGTCTTTTAAGTCTTTCGGATTCTCGTTGGATTGGTTGGTTGCAATCCTGTTGCGGTAGATTGTTGTTTGGCAGTGGCTCTGCTTCTTGCTCAGCTGCAATTCCTTGCGGTGTAAACGTCTCTCCTTCCTGCTCCATTTCCTGAGTATCACTTAGTTCGTCGTTCCCTTCGAGTAAGTTCCCTGGAACTTCATCTTCTTCCGTACCTCCCCCCCCCCTCGGTTTGGTCGTGGGGGAGTTGTTGACTGGCCGTTACGAGTCGTGACCGCAATTGGTCGATATGCCTTTTCCACAATTTATTGTCAAGGCATTGCACCACATAGGATTTGGGGCCGGTCACACGTACTACTGTTGCCTCTATCCATATCGGGTTGCCCGATAAGTTTCATGTGTGAACGAGGTCTCCTACCTGGAAGGTGCGACAGCGGCCGGTGGATCCTATTGGCTTTTCCGGTTCGTAAGCAGGGTGCAACTGGTTGAGGTGGGAGCGGAGTCTTCGTCCCATCAGTAGTTCGGCGGGAGTTCTGCCGGTGACGCTATGTGGAGTAATGTGTTGTAAAAAGAGAATTTGGTTGATTTTGTCATCGATATTTTCATATCCATTTTTTGCAAAGTCTTTTTAACAAATTGGACCATGCGTTCAGCTCGGCCATTGGTCGCAGGGTGCGCAGCCGAGGTGAGCGCATGGCGGATGCCACGGTCAGCGAGGTACTGCTCGAACATTAGTGCAGTAAACTGTGGCCCATTATCGGATACCATGACGTCTGGCAATCCGTGGGTTGCAAAGAGTCTGTTTAGAATCTTGATCACCGCCTCGGAGGTCGTAGTTGTCATACGATGAATTTCTAACCAATTGGAGTATGCGTCGACTGTAAGCAGGAAGGTATAGCCCTTGGTTGGCCCCGCGAAATCCAGGTGGATTCTGGACCAGGGTCCACGTGGCATCTCCCATTCAGTAGGCATGGCTTTTGGTGGAGCGTTGCTGACTTGTTGGCAATTGGGACACACTTTAACCCACTGCTTGATTTGCTGGTCCATGCCCGGCCACCATGCATAGCTTTGTGCGAGCGCCTTCATTCGCACGATGCCGGGGTGGCCCTCATGCAGAATTCGCAGCAGCGTCTTCCGGAGTCGTTCTGGGACAATGACTCTATTGCCCCAGATGATACAGCCCTTTTGGGAAAAAAGTTCAGTCTGTCGAGATTTGAATGGTGCGAAGTCATCTGGTACTTGGTCCAATGGCCATCCACGTACAACCCAGCCTAGGACTCTAGCGAGGGTGTGGTCTCGTTTGGTTTCTCTCGCAATGTCTCGGGCGGTCATAGGCAGCGAGTTGAGTGTTTCGATCTGCAACGTGGTTGCCGTTGGTGCCGGATCGTTGAGAGTCTCTGGAAACGGTGCTCGGCTTAATGCGTCGGCGTGGGGAATGGCTTTCCCCGGGCGATATTGCAGGCGATAATTATAAGCAGCTAGGAATTCTGACCATTGGGTCATTCTAGGGGATAATATGTCGGGAGTTGGCTTGTCCCTGGCGATTATCCCTAGCAACGGTTTGTGGTCAGTTATAATGGTAAATGTCCTTCCATACACATATTCATGAAATTTTTTTACAGCTGAGACAATTGCGAGGGCTTCTTTATCAATTTGTCCATAGTTCCGCTCTGCCTGTGAAAGAGTCTTCGAAAAGTATGCAACAGGGGCTTCGTTCCCATTAGGCAGTACATGGCTCAAAATGGCACCCACCCCGAAAGGCAATGCGTCACAGGTTATAACTAACGGCAAAGTCTCATTATACTGCATAAGTACAGAGTCAGATGTGAGCAGTTTTTAACATTCCGGAACGCTTGCTCTTCCCGGCAACCCCATACCCACAATGCTTTCTTATCTAATAATCGGTATAACGGTTCAGTGACAGTTGCCTTGTGCGGTAAAAATACATTATAGAAATTAATGAGGCCTAAGAATGCCTGGAGATCTGCCTTGTTGCGTGGTCTGGGAGCATTTTTTATCGCCTTTAATTTACTCTCGGTAGGATGAATGCCCTGGCTATCAATCCTGTACCCTAGAAACTCAACACTGTCAGTATACAATTGACATTTATTTTTTTTCACCTTAAGTCCGGCCTCTTGGAATTTTTTTAGAACGCCTTTCAATTGGTCCTGTAAGATTTTTTGGGTAGGGGCTGCAATTAATACGTCATCAAAATAAGGGACCATGCCCTTGATTCCTTGTAATAACCTTTCCATAAGGCTCTGGAAGATCCCCGGGGCTACACTAACTCCGAATTGCAATCGGGTACATTTAAAGGCACCCCTGTGCGTTACAATAGTTTGGGCTCGAGCCATTTTTTCATCCACTGGTAATTGTTGATAAGCTTGAGCAAAATCCAATTTAGTGAAAACCTTCCCGCCTCCCAAGGAATGGAGGAGGTGCTGCATCACCGGAACTGGATACGCATTCTGCTGTAGGGCGTGGTTCAAAGTGGCCCGGTAGTCCCCACAAATTTGGATTGACCCGTCTGGCTTAATGGGTGTTACAATAGGGGTTTCCCATGGAGAGTGATCGATGGGCTTCAATACCCCTTGAGCAATTAGCTTGTCGAGTTGTTCGTCGATTTTTGCTTTAAGAGCGAACGGAATTCGACGGGGCTTCAAGAGAATTGGAGCTACTTTTGGATCTAGACTGAATGAGATCGGGGTCCCCTTATACTCGCCTAAGCTGTCCGCGAAGACGTCACTGAACTCAGAGATAAAGTCTTCCTCCCACTCACAACCACCAACTCGGTTCACACCGGCCACTTCAATGCCGAGTGGTGTGAACCATTGGAGACCTAGCAGGCTAGGCCTATCTCTTTCGATGACCGTTAGAGGTAAGTATGCTGTATGCTTCTTGAAGGAGACTCAGACTCGGCAGGACCCGACAATGGGGATTCGATTCCCTTGGTAATCCTTGAGGATGAGACGTTGAAATTGGAGATCTTGACATTGAATTGTGGGGATGAGTTGCTTGAGTGTCCTCCAGGACACCATCGAGAGGGACGATCCCGAGTCAACTTCCATGTGGCACGGCTGGTTCTCGATGGCTACCGTGACTCGGATTTTCTTAGTGTCCAAGGTTGAGGCGTGACCAATAGTGATAGTATGGTGAGCCTCTTCTCTCTGCATAGCTGGATTTCTGTAGGAGTGGTTTACTGGCGTTCGCCTTACAGGACGGCTTCCTGTCGATTGGCGATAGTTAGCCCCTTTTGAGGCCTGGCTGAGTCCTGGCAAGCTGCGGCAGACCCGGCTGATGTGGCCTCGTTTTCCGCACTCATGGCAGAGTGCGTCGCGGAATTTGCATTCGAACCTGGCATGGTTGGCTCCACAGCCAGCGCAAGGGCGTAAGGGCTTCTGACGAGGATCCCGGTCAGACCGCAGTCGATGGACCTCTTCTTTGTCGCTGTCTGATGACGAAGAGAGGTCCTCGTGGTGCGTCGTTGTGCACTGCCCTTCTGGCTTGGATAAAATTTCGCTTGTCAGTGGTGGTACCAGAGTGCGGCTTCGCCGTAGTTGTGCAGCCGACTTTTTGGTCGCCTCCGCAGCCGTGGCTTCGGCGATGGCGTCAGCAAGGCTGATGTCGCCTTTCGCCATCAGTTTGCTTTGCACGCCTAGTGCATCTAATCCCAGAACTATTCGATCTCTTAGTGCCTCTTCTAAATCAGCGAACCCGCAGAGACCCCCTAAATTTCGGAGGTCCGCCATGAAATCGGCCACGCTCTCCCCTTTTCGTTGGTTCCTCTGATAAAACTTGTGGCGTCTCACGAGTGTAGGCACGGTTGGTGCGTAATGGCCTCTCAGGATGGGTTCGAGGTCGTCCCAGCTCATGGCTTTCACTTCTCGAGGTTTGGCAAGTGCTTTAGCCATCTTAAATACCGCTGGGCTGCAATGCGTCAGGAACAACGCCCTTTTCTTTGCTGGCGTGACGTCCTTCAAGTCATTTGTCTCGAGAAACATTTGGAACCGATCCATGTAGGATTCCCAATCCTCTTGGTTTGGATCGAACGGAGCGGGTGATACGATGCCGCCGGTCATGGTTCCGTTGTTGGCGTCGTCTGTCACGCGGTTGGTGTTGCTTCCTGGCTTCTTCGGTTCAGATGTCTCCACATCCCATCCTCGTCGCCAGTGTTAAGTACTGATCATGGGTCGGAATAAATGGAGACAGCCTCTGAACTGTGAACTTTCAGCTCTTTATTTGCATAGTGACTTTTCAAAACAACAACAGTGAACTCTGCCTTATATAGGCAACCCTTGTAAGAATTGTCCAATAACGAGCTCTGAATGTTAGCTCTTTTAACCAATAAGGATTCTCCGTTAAGGGCCAATCGGATTCCTCAGAACTAACCAATCTGATCTGGCTACCTAACAGCCAATCAGAAGTGCAGGGCCAGAACCCTGCACTTTACCTCAAGCTCACACTTTATTAACTATGGTACATACACAACAGTTAGGACTGCAGAAAAAAACAATGGCTACTAACTTGCCTTCCATCGAGGACCTGTATACTGCATGAGTCACAAAGACTGCTGTGAAAATATTTACAGACCCCTCACATCCCAGACATAAACTGTTTCAACTCCTTCCCTCAAAATGACGCTATAGAGCACTGCATACAAGAACAACTAGATACGAGGAGACTTTTTTCCTGAATGCCATCCCTCTGCTAAACAAATAATTCCAATACTGTCCAACTATTTACTAAGTCTTCACTACTATTACTATTAACCTTCTCATCACTCCTTATCACCCATCCCCTCCCACTTGTGACTGTATGACTATAACTTTGTCATTTGTATCCTTACGATTTATATTGACTGTTTCCTAGTATGATTTCATTGCTTATTGTACCCTATGAATATCATTAAGTGTTGTACCTAATGATTCTTTACGAATATATCTTTTCAATTTTGTGCACTGAGAGCATTTGCACCAAGACAAATTCCTTGTGTGTCCAATCACACTTGGCTAATAAAGAATTCTATTCTATTCTATTCTATTCTATTCTATTCTATTCTATTCTATTCTATTCTATTCTATTCTATTCTATGTGATGGATGTTAGGAATAACAAGGTTACCTAACGTAGTTTGGCTAAAATAATATATATAAACTATGATAGTGAGTTTAAGTGTGTGTCACTTTAAACTGCAAAGCATGTAATTTTGGGTGCGGTTGTAAAACCGACATAAGAGGGATCAAGAAAACCTGTTGGATTGACTGACTATGCCGGATTGCTGGATTTTCTAACTGCGAGTTCCCTGCTGCTGAGTTTTTTGAACGTCGAAGGAAAAAAGGAGGTTTGACTTCTTCATATCTCTACTGCAAGGAGATATATTACTGGACTGATATTTATAAGTTTACTGACCTCTTTTTTGACACTGGACTTTGCAACTAAATAATCCCTGAACGGACTGAACTAGTGAATGATATATGGACTGTTCTGACTATGCTAAAACTCTTACTGGAATAAACTATTTAACTAGCACAGTGTATCTGTTTTACTGAGTGTAAGCTACAAAAACGTTTATCTCACATATTTGCCTTCCTGCTTGACTACCGTGCAGATTCTGCTAGGGTGTATCCCTAACAATGGGGATGCTGCAACATCTGTAGTCTATGAGAGTTGCAGATATGGCACATCACCCTAACAGGGACATCGCCTCTACCACTTTCTTCCTTGGTCAAACTTTAAAAGCAACCAGCACAATTGGCAACTAACAGAATAATAAAACTTGAAGGATTCTGTTGTAAAATTGTATAACAATCCAATCCAATTGTTGTAAGTTGAGGACTACCTTCAGTTTCTGGGATGTGGAAATATATGTATATAGCCCTATTAAGACTGGAGTGCCCATATTTCTGCCAATATTTGCCTGGGGTGTTTCCATTTTTCTTCCCTAGCAGGTTATAACCAAGAGTGCCTTTTAACAGAATAACAGAGTTATTCTATTGTAATATTGCAATCTGCAACTCTTACACTGCAAAAACATATGGACTACACAACTCAATCAGGGCAAAACAATAGACGCAATCTACATAGACTTCTGTAAAGCCTTTGGTTCAGTGGTACAAGAAAACTACTCCTAAAACTAAAATCTTATGGTATCTCTGGACACCTGTACAACTGGACAGAAGCATTCCTGTCAAAAAGACAGCAAATGGTCAAAATTGGGAGTGTCCTATCAAATTCTGTACCTGTCAACAGTGGTGTCCCCCAAGGCAGTGTTCTAGGACCAATTCTTTTCATACTCTACATAAATGACCTCTATGATCATATTAAGAGCAATTGCATTCTCTTCGCTGATGATGTTAAGCTATTCAACACAGAGACAATACTGCTACCCTCCAAAAAGACCTTGACTATGTATCAGAATGGTCAATCAAATGGCCACTTCAAATCTCAACAAATAAATACTCTGTCTTACATATTGGCAGAAAAAAAAATCAGAAAATAAAATATAAGCTAAATAGTCAAGACCTTGTTGAGGATCCAAACTTTGTCAAGGACCTTGGAGTACTCATCTCAAATGATTTAAATGCTAGAGCCCACTGTAAGTACATAGCCAAAAAGGCATTAAGAGTTGTTAAACTAATCCTACGTCGCTTTTTCTCTGGTAATTTCACACTACTAACTAGAGCATACAAAACATTTGCTCGACCAATACAGCTCACCAGTCTGGAACCCACATTATGTATCTGATATTAACACAATTGAAAAAGTCCAGAAATATTTCACAAGAAGAGTTCTCCACTCCTCTACTCATCGTAAAATACCTTATGCCACCAGACTTGAAACTCTAGACCTAGAGAACCTAGGACTACCCTCTGGTCCGATCTAAATATAGTATATAAAATCATATATTGCAATGTCCTACCTGTCAATGAATACTTCAGCTTCAATCATAACAATACAAGAGCACACAATAGATACAAACTCAATGTTTACCACACCAAACTTGACTGCAGAAAATACGACTTCAGAGTGGTCAATGTTTGGAATACTCTACCTGACTCTGTGGTTTCTTCCCCAAACCCCAAAAACTTTAATCTTAGACTGTCTTCTACTGACCTCACCCCTTTCCTAAAGGCCTGGTCACACTGCAAGAACTTTGCTATAGCGGTCCTTGAACGGTAGGAAGAGGGGGACAAATTTCGACACCGCTCGTCACCGCGCACAAAATTGGAAAAAAATTCGAAAACACGGGCGTTGCCTTAGCGGTGCACTGCTGAAGCCGGCGTTGCTTTAGCGTTGGTTTAATGGTAGGGAACGTTGGTTTAGCGGTGATGCGAGCGTTGATAAAGCGGTGTTCTGCGCATGCATGCGTTGGCTCGGCGGGGGTTTGAAGTAATTGCGACATGCCGCTTTGGACTACCGTAACGGAGCTGTACGGAAGTTCTCAAAGAGTTTTGATAGAAGTTCATCATGGGACGTGGACAAAAGAAGAGGAAGGCTGGAGGAGGAAAGGCAGCAGCCTCCAAGAAGATGCAGGCAGCAGTGGAGTCAGGTAAATATATGTGGCCCACTGGTTGCGTCAAGAAATATTTAACTGTGAAAAAAATACTGTAGTGTTATGTATTTTACTTCAACATTTTGAAATAGAATGAGAAGTACTTGCAGAAGAACCAATTATTTTGACCAAAATTAGTTAAAAACCAGTCTTCATTGTTTAAAATATTTAAGGAAGAAAATATGATATAAGATCTTTCTAATTTTGTAGTGAACTTTTTTTGTAGAAAACAAAATAACCTTATAAAGCAGCATGCTGACAGAGAGCTTACACAAAAATGTATATATATGTGGGACTATGCTATTATCACATGCTGACCACGTGGTATCTCATACATACAATGTTAATTTATAGAAATATGAGCTTAATTTGAGGCGTATTATTTTCAGTGCACACTCGAAATATAATGTCCTTTCAACATGAACAAGTACAAAAACGAATAAAGAAAGAAAAATTTGAAACCTCAACCATTCTCTTTAATTTATTATTCCATTGTTATATTTTGCAGAGACCAGTCAGGCCACACCAGAAGCCACTGCTAGCACAGCCACTGCTAACACAGCCACAACCACTGCTACCATCGCCCAGGCAGGGGCAGCTGCTGATGAAGGTAATCACCAATGAAAATGTATGAAATTTAATATAATTATGATGATAATAATAATAATAACCATAATCTTTCTTTCACGTTAATTGTCATTGCTCATTTATTATTCATGTTGTATATTTTGCAGACTCTGATGATGAGCCCCAGGAGGCCCTGATACAGGACCAGCCTGATGGTGAGGAGCTACCCCCTGGTGATGACCAACCTGAGGAGGGCCGTGCTGCTGCTGAAGGTAATTATAGTGTGATGAATGCAATGAAAAACTAGACTTTCAATAGAGGAGTTTTGTAATGTAGTCAAATTTATTCATGTTTCCCCCAAGACAAAATATGTATTCACCTGTCAAAAGACAACCACATCACAATAGTTAGAAGGCGAATTGCATACATTAGTGTTGCCAAGTCGGACAAACATTGTAGCTTGTCCGACCTAGCAACAAGGACTGCGGGTGACGATAATTCCATCCATTACAATGTTTGAATGTTATTGTTTGTTATCAGGAGAACAACTATTTTCTCATTGAAAATTTAACAAAGATGTGTGCATAAAATGTGACTACATTACGAAACCCCTCTATTCGTCAAGTCGGACGAATTAGGTGATCCGAAGGATATTCGATTACGTAATCAATACAAGTTGATCTAAATAATATATGTTTAATTTATTTATTTATTAATATTATTTTTATTCAATTGCTATATTTTTCAGACTCTGACTCTCAGCACCCATACTTGGAGAAGAACGATGAACAGCGTCAGCCTCAGAAGAAGTCTCGCCGCAAGGCCCTCCTGCTCGACGATGACACTCAGGAGCAACTCATCGAGTGGATCCGGGAGCACGAATTTATTTGGAGGAAGGGGGCCACCGACTACAAGGATACAAAGAAGAAGACGGAGCTTTGGACCAGGAAGGCAAGAGAGCTGGACATTGAGGAGGGAGCTGAAGCTCTCAGGACATGGTGGAAGTCAGTCCGGGACCTCTACACTAAGCTTCTCACCAAGAAGTCTGGCCAGGCTGCAGCGAACTTGACGGACAGAGAACTGTATCCAGAGGAACTGTGCCTTCCTGCACAAGGAGGTGAAGCCCAGGAAAGGTCGGCCACTTAGATGCATACTTCTCACACCGGAACCTGTAGACAGCCAGGCTCCAGCAGCCCAGCCCTCAGCGTCGGCCAGCACCTCTCGCCAGCCTTCCCATGACATCGAGGAACAGGAAGGGAATGAGGGCTCACTCTCGCTCATTGAAATGCAAGCGGCAGTCTCGAGGTCCATGGGCACCCCCTCACCAGCTCCCGCCTCCACCACCACCAGACAACGCCGTGGCGCCACCAAAGGCGAGCCTGAAGACTCCCCTGCAATGCTGGAGATGAGAGATTGTATGAAGGCCACCAACGCCCTCATGGAGAGACTGGTCCAAGCCCAAGAGATCAGCCATGCAAGGCAGCCCTTCATCACGTACATGTCCCAGTCTCTCCAACGACTACCTGAGGCCCAGTACCAGCTCACAGTTGAGAGGATGACGGCCATCCTCCACGAGATGCAGCGACCCATGTCCCACCCCATTCCTCCAGCTCCACCACGTCCAGCATTCGCACTTTCACCCACACACACATTCTACCAGCAGCAGCCGCCGCATTACTTCCAGCCTCAGCATCACGGCTTCCAACAGGAGCCTTTCCACTTTCGGCAACAGTCTCAGCCTCAGCTCTTCCAGCAATTGCAGACACCCAGAGTCAGCCATCCATCCTCCACCCCAAGGAGCTCCAACGAAGGCCTCATGTTGTCAGACATGCCGAACCTTTCCTCCAGTAACCACACCAACATGAGCACCATCAGCGAGGGGGGTATTCTCCAGGACCTCCAGAGGCAGGAGATGAACGCTCCACCCTTATCAATCACCACCTCATCTCAAAGGACTGCTGATGTACTTGCAGAGATAAGGGCCACCACCGAGGAGAATTGAGACTGTTTGAAATGTGTTGAAGGGACTGCTCAGATATTTGATGTGATTTTTGTTTAAAGGTTGAGCTGGTCAGCTGTTTTGATGTTTGTTGTTTATTGTTGTGCACTTTTGTGTTTGGGTGGTCTCAAAAGCTTTGATCTTTAATAAACAGCATTTTTATTAAACTATTCTTGACTACTTTACTTAATAACGAAAAAAAAACCTTTGTAGTTGTAGAATTCTGAGCCAGAGTTAGGAGGAGCTTTACATGCCACGTGCTTGCCATCAATGGCACCAACTGTGTGGGGAAAGTTCCATCGCTGGTACCATTGTTCAGCCAGGTCTCTCCATCCTTGTTCAGTTGTTGGGCAAAACAAGAGTTCATCTGTGTACTCCTCAATGATGGCCTTTACCACTTCTTTGACTACCACACTGATGGTGTTGTGATGTTGTTGGTGTTGTGACTCAACGCCTATTCCAAAAGGGCTACTGGTCCATTTCTCCCCGTATTTATAGGCAAATTCTGGTTCCGCTCCAACACCTCCATACCAATGCCAAACCAAAGTTCATCACCACAATGGATCGCTGCTTCAACGCCTGACACCGTTCCAGGAATCCCGTGTCCGCTCATAAAACTCTTACAACCGCTCCACCAAAGTTAGTGCAATGTTTAATCACCGCCCGGGCAAAGCTTCCAAAACAGCGGTGGTCCAGCGTTGAAGATTTCTGCGTTGGCCTAGCGGACCCAAGCGTCCACGAACTTGCATCTAGTGGCACCAAACTTTGACCGGGCGTTGTTGGAGCGGTGGTGAACTTTGCTGGAGCGGAAAATTGTGCGCTCCTCACCGCTCGCAATATTTTGTGCAGCTCAAAACTTTCGGAGCGGTAGGAGGAACCATCAGCAGAGGCCGAGCATATATGGCGTTGCCTTAACGGAGGCCAACTTCTGTTAAACGGTGGTGAACGGTTACGAGCGGTGATGATTTTTTTTCACCGCTCCAGGACCGCTATAGCAAAGTTCTTGCAGTGTGACCAGGCCTTAAGAGGTCTGTAGGGGGCATGCATAAGCGCACCAATTGTGCCTACCGTCCTTGTCCTATTGTTTTTTATTTTTCTTATAAGTATCTATCTCATGTATTCAAAACTATTGTATATTTATTTTTATACCTGTATCTTGTGAGCGATTGACAAATCAAATAAATACTAAAATAGAGTTGGAGGGGACCTTGGAGGTCTTGTATTCCAACCCCCTGCTGAAGTAGGAGACCCTGTACCAGTCTTTTCTTTGTATTAATTAATTTATTTAGTCATGTTTATGTTGCGTACATTGGAGGTGGTGACCCTTGGAGAGCTGTAGGCAACGAAATTTCATTTTAATGTATGCCAATTAATGTACATTCAAAGTGACAATACAGTTATTCTCTCTGTCTCTCTCTCCCTCTCCCTCTCTCTCATCTATCTATCTGTCTGTCTGTCTGTCTGTCTGTCTGTCTGTCTGTCTACATGATCTTGTTTCTATCCTTCTGTTAATGCAGCCTAAGTCTGTGTTATTCATCTAGTGAGTCAATATTTCTGTGGTTTTAGTTTAATGCAATTGCTCAGTTTGGGTATTCAAACATCATCGACGCTGCAGGGATGTTCTGTAAGTGGGGAGGTTGCCATGTAATATCTTAGCGGCAGAAACCAGCTGTAGGGCAAAAGACAAAATAAATAAATAAAATAAAATGGCCTTTAGACATTCCATGAGGTTCCTTACCGCATCTCTTCCTTCTTTCATCTTTTGAAGTGTTTACATTTAGTGGAGAATGGGAGGCAGCCGCCGTCTTGCAGGAAAACAAGAAAAGTAGAAATAATGGAAGGGATCTTTCTGGAGTTCAGGGCCTCTTTTCTGTCCAGATAGAAATAAAGACCAATTTTTGTTTCTCTCCGTTTTGCAAGCTGGCACCTCAGTTGACCTCTGTTCAATAAATTTTGAGCATCATTTCAAAGTATCTCCAAGTTTCTTTGGTGACTTCAGCAACATATTCACGTACAGGCAGTCTATTGTGGTTTGCCGGCAGCCGGTGCAGATAGCAGTGGAATCAGACAGTGGGGAAGAATGGGGACCAGTCAGGGAGCCTCTAGGGGACTTGGATGAGGGTCCTGCATCCAATGCAGAGATGGGGCCAGGACCATTGGGGAGCCTGGAGTCTTACTTGCCTCCAGAGTCTGGCAGCAGCAAGGCAGAGGAACAAAGGGAGCCTGTTCCCAGTGCGTGTGTGCGCAGAGCTGCTAGAAGGCAAGAGCAGCTGAGACAAAAGGGGCGACTCGAGATTAAGGCTGGCAGGTGATTGCCCCTCCCTTAAGGGATAAAGGAAGTGCAAAGGTAGAGAAACTTTTGCAGGAAGCAAAGTTGTTCGCTCTGTTCAGATTCAACCTTGAAGCTCTGTGTGGACTTTGTACTCCGTTTGGCTTTTTGCAGTTAATTTGGCACTTTAGTTGTTGGCAGCAATTCGAAGGAGAGAAAGGTGTGTGCTTATCTCGAGGAACTATTTGGGAATGAATATAATACCCAGCTGTTGAAATAAATCAAGAGTTATTTGAACTAAGCGTGTGCTTAATTACGGTCTCAGGAAACCTTGGTCAGAACACAGTGCTGGATCTACTGCCATCCATTAAGTGACCTTTCAAAGTTTTCAACGGTGCTGAAAAAAAGTGAGCTGCGACCAGTCCTCACCCTTATGACCATTGTCGCATTCCCCATCCTCATATGATCAAAGTTCAGTTGATTGACAACCAGCAATATTTATGATGGTGGCAGGGTCCTGGAATTATGTGATGGCCCCTTGAAGCCTTCCCAGCCATCTTCCAACAAGAAAAATCAATAGGGGAAGCCAAATTCACTTAATGACTGTTAAGCCTGGTTGGGGAAACCAGGCATAACACTGGTTATGGGCCCAGAGGCTGCAAAGTCAGTTTAACTAGGATAAAACAGATTTATGTAAAAGTGAGAGTTTGTGTTGTTATACATTACAGTAAACAGACAGCTGTGTTTTATTAATTATAGTTTTATATCCATATAAGAAAACATGGCACAAGTCAATCTACAAAGTTTGTCCCTTATATCCAAGTTGGATGGAACAAACTATGTATCATGGTCTATGAAATGTAGTCTGCTTCTACGAAGGGAAGGTTTGTGGAACATAATTGAAAATCCACCAAACGTAGAAGAATGGGATGCAGAAGATGATGAAGATAGATTAAAGATAGAAGAATTTATGCATAAAAATCAACAAGCTATTTGCATAATTGGGTTAACATTAACTGATCAACAGCTTGTTTATATCCACGGAGAGAAAACGGCTGTTGGGTGTTGGCAGAAGCTGAAGAGGATTTATGTGCGAGATAACGTTGGTGCTCACATAAATCTAACACGGAAGCTTTTCAGTACACATCTCCAAACAAATGGTGATATGCTGAATCATTTGAAAACTATGCAAAGCATTTTTCAAGAACTGCACGAGAAAGAGCTTATTTTCTCTGAACTACACCAAGTCTACATAATTCTATCTTCCCTTAACAAAAGTTATGATAACTACGTAACTTCCCTTGAAATTTTGCCAAAGGAAAATTTAACTTTAACTGATATAACTGGCAGATTGATTGAAGAGGCCAGAAGAAGGCTTGAAAGAGATGAGTTAAGGAGGGAACAACCTCAAAAAGAAGATAATGAATCTCCTACTGCATACGCAATTAAAAAGTGTTTTAATTGTGGAGGAAGAGGACATTTGGCAAGATTTTGTAAAAAAGCAAAACGCCAGAACGCTGGCCAGAATACAAAAAGTCATCAAAATAAAAATAAAAATTTAGAGTTAGCCATGTATAGTAACGAAGCTGTAAAAAATAATTTATGGGTGGTTGATAGTGGAGCATCACATTGTATAACAAATGATAACAAAATTTTTATTAAAATGTCCCAGAGTACACAGCAGATATCGTTAGCCAATGGCTGAAAACTGAAAGCTAAAGGTCAAGGTATAGCATATTGTTCTTTTATAAAAGAGAATGTAAAAATGTTGTATGTACCACAACTTAAGTTTAATTTAATTTCAGTTAGAATTTTGGTTAAACTAGGATATGTAGTTACTTTTAAAGGAGATAACTGCATAATTGAGAAAGAAGATAAGAAAATTACTGCATCTTTAAGAGGTGAATTATATGTGTTAAATGATAATGGTTTAAAGGTGGCTAACACAGTTTATGAAAATAAGAAACCTCATGATGAATGTATTCACTTGTTACATCGAAGGCTAGGGTATTTAAATTTTAAAATGCTTAAGAAAACTGTTGAATTATCTAAGGGAATAAGTTTGAAACCTTGTAATAAGTATTTGCAATGTTCTATTTGTAATCAAAGTAAGAGCAGGATCACACCGGCTAATAGAGTTGATGGATTTACTACCAAAGAACCTTTAGAAGTAGTATTTGCTGATTTAATAGGTCCGAAAAAAACCAAGTGTAGGAGGAGCTCGTTACATACTAAGTATAATGGACCACTATTCTAGATATGGGTTTTGCTATTTAATGAAGAGCAAAACTGAAACATATCAAAATCTCTTTAATTGGATTAAATTTGCAGAAAGGAAAACTAAAAAGAAATTAGTAACTCTTATAACAGATAATGGTACAGAATTTACAAATAATAAATTCCAGAACAGACTAAGAATGTTAGGTATATTCAACATAAAATGTCTGCACCATATAGGCCACAACATAATGCCTTTATAAAGAGAAGAGGCCAAACATTACAATCAATAGCACGAACTATGATGTCTGATTCAGGATTACCTGACAATTTATGGGGAGAAGCAATAATGTGTGGTAATCATATATTAAATAATGTTGTTAATTCAACAACAGGTGAATTACCATTCACACTGTGGCATGGTACAAAACCTGATTTAAGTTACATGCACACATTTGAAGCACCAGCATGGGTGCATATCCCTACACAACTTAGACACAAAGGACAACATAGAGCTAAAAGATTATATTTTGTAGGATATACATCTAATCATAGATCTTATAGATTCTGGGAACCAGGTACACCTAGAGTTTACACCAGTGCTAGTGCTAAATTCCTAGAACATGTAGGATGGAATAGATTAGAGCAAGATTTAAATAATGAAGTAATTATTGAACCCTACAAAAGGCAGAAAGATCAGATTAGTTATAAGAAGAGTCCAATTAAAGAAGAAGTCCACGAAGAGCAAATAGGACCAGAACAAGAGGAAACAGTTGATCAGGAAGAGTTAGATAATCAAGAAGAGTTAATAAATGAAAGTCCACCTGTAAGTCCTGTAATACCTAGACGTACTACACGTATAACTAGACCACCTGATAGGTATCAAGCAAGTATAGTTTGCCAAGTAACTAAAGTTCCAAGTAGTGTAGATGAACTTAGGATGTATCCTGCTAAGGATCAGGAGAATTGGCAAAAGGCATGGAAAAGGAACTAAATTCATTAAAGGTAATGAAAGTTTATGAAGATGCTAAATTACCTCCAGGAGAAAAATCCATTGGGTGCAAATGGATATTTAAAGTAAAAACTGGAAATGATGGGACTGTTACCCATAAGGCTAGGTTAGTAGCTCAAGGATTTAATCAAACTGCATCTGATTACGATGAAGTTTTTGCACCAAGTCTTAAAGCAACATCTTTAAGAGCAGCTTTAGTGTGGGCAGCTAAGAAAAACTATGTCATTAACCATTTAGATGTAGAAACTGCTTACCTGCATGCACCATTGCAGCACACTATATATTTAAGAAAACCAATAGGTATAAAAGACAATAAATTAAATAGTAATGATTGTTGGAAACTCAAAAAGAGTCTTTACGGGTTGAAACAATCTGGGTTTGAGTGGAACCAATATATTGTGAAAGAGTTAAACAATATAGGTTTTAAATCTGGTTTAGCAGATCCATGTGTGTTTAAAAGAGAAAATAATGGAACGGTGTCATTATTGTTATTATTTACAGATGATATTGCTTTGATAACTAAGACTAATAATGAAGCTAATGAGATTATATCATTATTAGCCAAAAAGATAAAATTAAAGAATTTAGGTGAAATTAAAAAGTATCTAGGATTGACAATTAACAAAACAAAAAATGGTTTTAAGATATCTCAAGAAGATAAAATTTGCCAATTAATTAAAACATTTAAAATGGAACTTTGTAAACTGGCAAAGACTCCAATGAGTCAGGAAGTTTGCCAAACTGATGATCAAAGTCCCAAATTTGATAAGTCCATATATCAATCTTTGATTGGTAGCTTATCATATATCAGCAATTGGTCAAGGCCTGATATAGCTTATAGTGTAAATCAGCTGGCACGTTTTAATTCAAATCCACATCAATGTCATTGGCAATCATTAAAGAGAATTTTAAGATATCTTAAAGGAACAATGAACCATGCATTGTATATAGAACCAAAGGGTGATTTGAGTCTTAGTGCCTATGCAGATGCAAGTTTTGCAACTGATATAAACACAAGAAAATCAACATCTGGGATGGCTATATTATTTGGTAAAACACTAATAGGGTGGAGGTCAATCAGACAACAGCATATCAGCTTGTCCACGATGGAAGCGGAATTTTCATGTCTGTCATTACTATGCACTGACTTAATTTTGTACAAACAGTTATTATTAGACATGGGAATAACTGTGAAAGATTCCATTATTGTGTACGAGGATAACCAAGCAGCTATAAAATTAGCTACTAGTATTGCTGTAAAAACTAGATCAAAGCATACTGATTTAAGATACTTAAATGTTAGAGAATCTGTAAAGAATGGGCTAATTAAATTGGAATACTGCATGACGGAAGAAAACATTGCAGACCAATTTACAAAAGTTCAAGGAGTAGCTAAGTTTAAAGAGAGTTGTAACAAATATGATTTAAAGATGTAAATAGTTATATTTATTATTATTTCCTAAAAGGGGAGAATGTTAGGGATAACATTGTTTTACCCTAACTGGTTTAGGTAAATAATAATATGTAATCATAGTTTGTATGTTAAAGTGTCTGCAACTTTAACTGTGGGATAGTAATTAAGGGAGTGGTTGTGAAAGCACTTTAAAAGAAGCAAGGCTGTAGCTTGCTCTCTCTCTGGCTTTGATGATCCCTGATTACTGCAAGGACTCAAGACTGCATTGCTCGAACGGGAGAGAAAACAAAGGACTGACTTGTAAGTGAACTGACATAGGATATTCTAAACGGACTTTGCAAACTGAATATCCCTGAATGGACTGACTAAATGATACATGACTATTGGACTGTTATTTTGACTATGCTATGAACTCATAATGGAATAAACTATATTTTTGATAGCACAAGCGTATCTGTTATTTTTACTGTATGTTAATAAACATACAAGCTTAGCTCACTCATTTATCTGTGTGCCTATCTGACTAACGCTGCACATTCTGTTTAGCTTGTCTCCCTAACCCTGGTTGGGGAAACCAGGCATAACAATGACCACACAATTCGCTTAACAACCATGGCTAAAAAAAATAGGAAAATTGGGGATGGCTTATTTATTTATTTGTTCATTTGTTTATTTATCAAACTTCTATGCCACCCTTCTCACCGAAGGCACCTCTTACCTTTACAACTGTCTTGCTTGGCAATGGACTTTGTGGTCCCAATTGTCATAAGTCGAGGACTACCTATGGCTTCTGGGAAGTAGAAATATAGAGCCCTATTAAGACTGGGGTATGCTTTGGTGCATATTTCTGCCGATATTTGCATAGGGTGTTTCCATTTTTCCTCCCCAAAGGCACACAGATTATAATAGTGCCCTTTAATAGAATAGAATTGAAAGGGACATTGGAGGTCTTCTAGTCCAACCCCCTGTTCAAGCAAGAGACCATATACCACTTCAGACAAATGGTTGTCTAATCCAGATTTACAGATAATCAGAGTTGGAAGGGACCCTGTAGGTCATCTAGTCCAACCCCTGCCCAAGCGGGAGACCCTACACCATTTCTGACAAATGGAAGTCCAATCTCTTCTTGGAAGTCTCAAGTGATGAAGCTCCCACAACTTCCAAGGGCAAAGCTGTTCCATTGGTTGATTATTCTCACTGTCAGAAAATTTCTCCTGATTTCCAGGTTGAATCTCTCCCCTTGTTCAGTTTCCATCCTTTGTTCCTTGTCTGGCCTCCAGGTGCTTTGGAAAATACCTTCCTCCCTAGAAGACCACTATCATGTCTCCCCTAGTCCTTCTCTTTGCTAGACTAGCCAGGCCCAGTTCCTGCAACCGTTCGTTGTATGTTTTAGCCTCCAGTTCCCTCATCATCCTGGTTGCTCTTCTCTGCACTTTTTCTAGAGTCTCGTCATCTTTTTTATAGTGTGCTGACCAAAACTGGATGCAGTACTCTAGGTGTGGTCTTACTAAGGCTTTATAGAGTGGTCTTAGTACCTCCCTTGCTCTTGATTGCATCCCTCTGTTAATGCAACTTAGGATTGCATTAGTTTTTTTGGCGGCAGCTGCATGCTGCTTGCTCCTTCTTAAAAGCCTCTGGCAATGAAGCATCCACAACTTCTGGTGGCAAGCAGTTCCACTGGCTAATTGTCCTCGTTGTCAGGAAGTTTCTCCTTAGTTCCAGGTTCCTACTCGCCTTGCTTAGTTTCCATCCATTGCTTCTTATCTTGCCTTCTGGGACTTTGGAGAATAGGTTGATCCCCTCTTCTCCTTTGGGGCAGCCCCTCAAATATTGGAAGACTGCTATCATGTCACCCCTTCTTTTCGTTAAAGTAGACATGCCCAATTCCTGCAACAATTCTTCATATCTTTTGGTCCACTGTAGTTTACAACATTTGTATTTTATATTGTATCATAATTTTCTACAACCATTTTGATGTGCCTGTTTTACAACTGGCAAATCTCAGCGCTTTGAATCAGGTGAAACTCCAAAGTTCTGTTTCATTTTTTTTCCAATTATTATTAATAAACATAAAAATTTATTGTCTACATAAACAATGTGTTGTCTGGGTACCGTTAATTTTGAGAAATAGTAATAATAATAACAATAATATTCATAACATTAATAATAATCACACACTAATAATAGTATTTGCTTATTCATTTTAGTGAACTTTCCTTATGTAATTAATCATTCTCATGTTTTTAAATTTCTGACTTCTGTTTCTGCTAGTTAGCCACTGATAAAACAAATCCCATGTTAAAAATATTCAGTTTCTTCCTTCTCCTCAATTCTGAGTATTAATCTGTCGATTTCTGCACATCCTAATATTTTTTTAATTACATTTTCATTTGTAGGGATCTCTTCATTTTTCCACTGTTGTGCAAACATAATTCTAGCTGTTGTTAACACATGTAAAATTAAATATGCATTTCCTTTCTTGTAGTTTTGTGGTAGGATACCCAACAAAAATATTTCTGATTTTAGATCTGTGTGTTTGCTTTACCATTTTTTTTTTTCTAACCATGTATGTATTTTTGTCCAATATTTTTTTGCTTTTGGGCATCTCTACCACATGTGATAGATAATATGAACCTGGCATCTGATTACATTTCTAACATTTAGCAGACATGTCTCCTTAAACATCTTGGCCAGTCTTGCTGGTCAAAGTTCTGTTTCAGTTTGGCTCAGAAATGCAAAGTGTGAAACGATTTTGCGGTTCTGTATGAGGCAACCACAATCGCGTCTCCATTTTCTATTTCACTGATTCAGGCTGTGCAAAGTAAAAGTTCCTTTGTCTGCGGCCCCAGGTGTTGCTCCCTTTATAGTAGCATATTCCAAGTGCTCTTTCAAATCGATTTTTCTAGGAATCTGTAATCCGCTTGGGTCTTTGAGGTCAGCGTAGACAATCTCCTTATCCCCAGAAGTCTGGAATAGAAGCAGAAAATGAGCTGTTGGCTTGGGATTTTAAACCCAATGGTTGCACACCGCAATGGGTCTAAATGGGTACAAAGTGAATGCATCTTCTGGGGACTCCAAAGACAGCGAATGATAAACTAACAAAGCCGCCTCCACATATAACCCAAACCACCATTAACTAAGAGAAACCCTCATTATTTTGCAGAGTCGGTTTGGTGTTGTATTTAAAAGGGCTGGTTTAGAAACTAGGAGACAATGAGTTCTAGTCCTGTCTTAGGCATGATCTTTGGACCAATCACCGGGAGATGGTGAGTTCTACTGCTGCCTTATACATGGAGCTAGGTGACTTGGAGCCAATCACAAGGAGATGGTGAGTTCTAGTCCAGCCTTGGGCATGAAAACCGGCTGGGTGACTTGGGGCTAATCACTAGGAGATGGTGAGTTCTAGTCCTGCCTTAGGCATGAAAGATGGTTGGCGATTTGGGGCCAATCACCAGGAGATGGTGAGTTCTAGTCCAGCCTTGGGCATGAAAACCAGCTGGGTGACTTGGGGCTAATCACTAGGAGATGGTGAGTTCTAGTCCTGCCTTAGGCAGAAAGCTGTCTGACTGATTTTGGGCCAATCACCAGGAGACTCTGAGTTCTAGTCCCGCCTTAGGCATGGAAGCCAGATGAGTGATTTGGGACAATCTCTCTTAGCCTAACCCACCTCAAAGGGTTGTTGTGGGGAAAAATAAGAGAAGGACTATTAGATTTGTTCACCTCCTTGAGCTACTTATAAAATAGTAACATCAAGATTTTAAAATAGCCATTGTAAAGACTCAGTGAACTTAATCCATGATGAAAGAAAGAAAGACAGGATATTTCTTTCCAACCTTGACAAATTGAAGATGAGTGGACTTCAGCTCCCACAAATCTTTGCACTGACTAACCTGGCTGCGGCATTCTGGGAGTTGAAGTCCATATATCTGGAAATTGACAGGACGGGAGACTCCATCCTTGGATTCACCTAACCTAGTTAAGTGTATTGTGAACTTACAACAAATAGCTGCAAAAGTATTTGAAACTGAGATGGGGGTCAGCCTCAAAGGACATTCCTTCATGATTCCTGTTTAAGTAGCCCTCGGCTTATAACTACAATTGAGCTCCAAATTTCCGTTGCTAAGCAAGGCGGCTGTCAAGTGAATTGTGCCCCATTTTACAACTCCTCCTTGCCGCAGTTCTTAAGGGAATAACTGCAGTTGTTAAATGAGTAACATGGTTGTAAAGTGAATCTGGCTTCCCCATTGACAAAGAGTCTTTGTCAAAGACTCAGGACCCCAGAACCATCATAAATATGAGTCTCCTGCCAAGGACCCGAATTTTGATCCTGTGATCGAGGGATGCTGCAATGTTAACTGTGAAAAATGGTCCTAAGCCCCTTTTTTCAGTGCTGTTGTAACTTCGAACGGTCACTAAAATGAACGGTTTTAAGTCGAGGACTACCTGTAATTTTAAAAGTAACATTGTCACTTGTACCTGCTTAGAAGGTTGTTGTTTTTCTGGAAAAGTGACCTCAGACCTGAGGAGAAAATGCAGAGAGAGATTAGGAGACCCTATGGCCATTTTTATTTTACTTTATTTTATTTTATTATTTTATTTTATTTATTATTTTATTTTTTATTATATTATATTATTTTTTACTTTACTGTGCTCTATTCTATTGCTATTCTATTCTGAATTCTATTCCTATTTCATTCTATTCTGTTCCGTTCCGTTCCGTTCCATTCCATTCCATTCCATTCCATTCCTATTCTATTCTATTCTATTCTATTCTATTCTATTCTATTCTATTCCTATTCCTATTCTATTCTATTCCTATTCCTATTCCTATTCCATTCCAATCCATTCCATTCTATTCTATTCTATCCTTCATTCCATTATTCTATTCTATTCTGTTCTGTTCTGTTCTGTTCTGTTCCGTTCCGTTCCATTCCTATTCCTATTCCTATTCCTATTCCTATTCTATTCTATTCTATTCTATTCTATCCTTCATTCCATTATTCTATTCTATTCTGTTCTGTTCTGTTCTGTTCTGTTCTGTTCTGTTCCGTTCCGTTCCTATTCCTATTCCTATTCCTATTCCTATTCCTATTCCTATTCCTATTCCTATTCCTATTCCTATTCCTATTCCTATTCCTATTCCTATTCTATTCTATTCTATTATTTAGAAACCTCTAATATCCCTCACAGAGGGTTTCTGGGGTGTTTGCAAATAATATATTAAAGCATAAAAAACAGCATATAACATTCAAGCCACGTTTCCTCATTTTTCGGACTGACTTGGCAACTGAAAGCGCTTCCCCCGACTCCCTTGCCTCAAATTCTATTTATTGATCAAAAATGTTAACCACAACAAAAACGAAATGTTGAATATTTCAGAACCACTTGGTGATCTTGTGGATGAACCAAGAACCAATGTTTTCACACAACAAATGGCAGGAAAGAAAGAAAAAATAACATTTGTTTGTCTCTCATTCTATATCTTGGATTGGCTTCACTTAACAACTGGGGCAAGAAAGGTAGAAAAATGGGGCAAAATTCACTTAACCACCACCTCGCTTAGCAACTGACATTTAGAACTCTATTGTGGTTGTAAGTAGAGAACTATTGTAATCTGGTTATAGAATGGTGGGTCTTCCTCAACAGCCATAATCAATCCTGGAATTAAGAGTTGTAAAGAGGGCCAGTTATTCAGTGGGTTATCACGTGATCTGATTTGCCGACATTTTTTTGCGGCAGTCAGAAGAAAATGCCGGTGTCAACTCATAAAACATTTTGTATACACATTTTATAGTTGTTAACAGAAAGAAGTGGGGGACTTTCAAAGAGCAGGCAGCAGTGTGGAATCGAAAGTACATTCCATTCCTATTTTCTTCAAAGACTGATTAGATGACTGAAGCTTCTGCTATGCAAAAATCTAATTGGAGAGCATGATTGATGATTCTTGGCTATGGACGTGTTTTGTTAGATGATACAGCCAGAGGGATGGGCGGGGAAGCAGGATCAAGGGTGACAGTGAATTACGTATCTCAGAGTTGGCTACGCCCAGGTTAGTGCTGGATGTAGAATGTTAATTTCAAATAAATCCACTTTATTTTTTGGGAGTGTGGCTCAAGGCTCATAATTTAATTGGAGTAACTGCCGGAATCCTGACAGCCAGTTTCTGGCAAAAAAAACCAACAACCCATTATAAATCATGGTGACGTGACTGCAGGGCACTGCAAATGGCCGTAAATGTGGGTGCATTGCCGAGTGCCCCAAAATGCAATCTTGTGACCACAATGTCATAACTCCAGAGCTTCAAATCCAAGTCATAAATATTTTTTCTTGGGGGGCGGTTTCTGTTGTAACTTCAAACAGTCACTAAGCGTAGGTCTCCTGCTTGGGTGGGGGGTTGGACGAAATGACCTATAAGGTCCCTTCCAACTCTGATTATCTGTTATCTATTATTTGTCATAAGTCGAGGACTATCCGTCATGCATGTTCTGGATTCACACCATACACAAAACCGCATGCTTAATCAGGTATGGAGGTTTGCACAATTCATCAAGCCAGGATCAGCTGAGCTTGGTTAAAATACAAATTTAATTAGGATGGAATAGTGGAAAAATCTGCTGGGTTTTGTGCTAACCTGGGTTAGCAAATTGTGTGAACTTAACCTCTTTGTGTCTACTAAGAGAAAAACCTCTTCATGGTTTAATTAATAGGTCTGTCTCCAGATAAACTGATGCAGAGATATGGCTTAAAATAGATGTGTTATTTCCTGCAAACTTGAAACTGTCTGACAGGTAAAGTATTTAAATTAGCAAGTCTCTACTCTAGACCACAGGAGGGGGGGCAACTATGGGCCCTTTTATGACTTGTGGACTTCAACTCCCAGAATTCCTGAACCAGCCATGATGGCTGGCCCAGGGAATTCTGGGAGTTGAAGTCCACAGGTTATAAAGAGGCCATAGCCTACACCTGGTTTACACTATCCCACAATTTTCATTTTTTTTGTCTTTTATAGTTTGAGAAAACTGCTAAATAACATGTTTCCCTGAAAACAAGACCCTATCTAATTTTTTTTTTTTTTTTGCCAGCAAAAAAGGCACCAGGTCTTATTTTTGGATGATGTCATCCACTGACTAATCACACTTGCGTGCATCACCCCCGGCCTCCTTTTTGCTGTCCGGGGCCTTTAGGAACTTCTTCTGTGGCCAGTAAGGCTTTCCTGAAGGCCTTTGCAGCCAATAACAGAGCTCTGGATCGATCCAGAGCTTTGTTATCAGCTCCAGAGGCCTTCAGGAAAGCTGCAGAAGAAATGAGCCAGCAAGGCAGGTGTTGGGGTGTGCGAGGCCTGGCTACAATTGTCCAAAGTTAAGTGGTAGGGTAGCTCCACCCATCCACTCATCCCTACCCTCGCTTAATTTTTACCCGTCTACTCTGGAGGGGACGGGATCTCAATTAGGGCTTATTTTGGGGGTAGGCCTTATATTGGCTGCACGTGTAAAAAATCAAGCTAGGACTTATTTTCAGGGTAGGTCATATTTTAGGGGAAACAGGGTAATAAATAATAATAAATTTTTTAAAAAATTGGAATAACAGCCAATGAGGGACAATCTTTTGACCGCAGAAGGTCCATTTTCCTGTTTTGTTTTGTGAGCAATTTGAGAAAAATACATATATAATAATAGAGGTGGATGACAACTTTCACCTATTTAAATATACAATACATTTAATGGGCCTATTTTGTCTCTGCCTGGAGAGAAACATGGAATATTTGTTCCTTGTTATTCTGAGCTCTGCAGCTCTGTTGAAGTGACACAGATTTCGGGCGGGAGGCCCAGGCGATTTACCTGGTGGCATCCTTAGGGGGGCTTAGAGTAGGCTTGGAAGTGAGCAGGTGAAGCTTACCCCAATTATTAGATGCAAGGAAAAGACAAAGAGAAAGGGAAGAGGGAGGGAGAGGGATGGGAGGATGGATGGATGAAAGGAAAGAAAAAGGGAAGGAGAGGGAGGGGAACAAGAGGAAGGGGAATAGGGAGGGGAAGTGAAGAGGGGAGGGGAAGGGAGAAAGAAAGGTAGGGATGAGGAGAGGAAGATGGGGAGGGGGGAAAGGGAAAGGGAGGAGGGGAGGGGAGGGGGAGAAAATTGGAGGAGGGGCAGCAGGACAGGGAGAGAAAGGGAAGGAAAGGGAAAGAAAGGGAGATGGTGAGAGAGAGAGAAAGGGAAAGGGAAGAGGGAGGAATGCAGGAATGGATAGATAGATAGATAGATAGATAGATAGATAGATAGATAGATAGATAATAGATAGTGTTAAGTTCTGCGCATGGGCGCAAGGAACGGAGATGAGACAGTGAACAGTGAACTTCAACTTTTTATTAATCATTCTGAACAGAGCAAAAACCTAGGGCAGCAGCAGCCCTTTTATAGGCAAGCCGCTGATCTAGTAACCAATAAGAAACGTGGAGTGTTAACCCCCTTAACCAATGAGAGTGGCCCGTTAACAGCCAATCAGATTCTCCTGAATGGACCAATCCGATATCGCTATTATTGGCCAATTAGAAGTGCAGGACTAGAACCCTGCTATTTTCTAAAGGTTTGATAAAACTTTATTTAAGCATTTTATTAGTTCATAACACCCCTTCCCCCCAGGTTCCATTTAAGGGGTGAGGTGACGTAATCTCTGAGGTATGAAGGTTGTTTTGACTGTCTATTGGATTTACGCTGTCCCACCGGTTCTTGTCTGTAACTCTGTTTTGGCGGGACGTTTTTGGGCAAGTCGGGTGCCGGTGGTTCCTCATTGGAAGACTCGGTGCCGCTAATGTTCTCCTCGTTGTCCTCTGGCCTTTGCGGGCTTGCCTCTGTTGAGGTGCTCCTCTGTGGCGAGGACATGCCCTTCCCTGATTCTTCTTCACTCGTTGCACCCGATCGCTGACTTCTTTCGTTCCTGCTTTCCGCCATCTCGAATTCGGTTTCTTCGACATCCCCTCCCCCCTCAGTTTGGGAGTTACCGGAGTCACAGAAACTAGGTTGTAGCCTCGAGCGAAGCTGATCTATATGGCATTTCCATATTTTTCCATCGCAGGTTTTCACCCGGTACAACCTGGGTCCAGTGGCTTGAATTACAGTTGCCTCGACCCACAACGGTTCACGAAAACTAAGTCGCCTATCTTGAACTCGCGGCATTTTCCACTAGATCCACAGGGTTTCTCTGGCTCGTAAGACGGGTGAAGCCGGTCGAGGTGGGAGCGAAGTTTGCGTCCCATCAATAGTTCAGCTGCAGTCTTGTTGGTGACGCTGTGTGGAGTGATGTGTTGGAAAAGGAGTATTCTGTTTATCTTATCTTCAATGTCCCCATAGTCCATTTTGTAGAGGGTTTTCTTAACGAACTGTATCATGCACTCGGCTCTTCCGTTAGCCGCAGGGTGCCCTGGCGAAGTTAGTGCATGGCGAATACCCTGGTCCACAAAGTATTGTTCAAAAGGGAGCGCGGTAAACTGGGGTCTGTTGTCGGATACCAGAACGCCTGGCAGTCCATGCGTCGCGAATAACCTGTTCAACTTCCAGATGACGGACTCGGTTGTGGTACTCTTCATTTCGTGGCTCTCAAGCCAGTTTGAATAGGCATCCACTGTTAGGACGAACGTGTATCCCTTAGTAGGTCCTGCAAAGTCAATATGGATGCGGGACCACAGTCCCCGGAGTGTTTCCCATTCTGTCGGAGTTGCTTTAGGTGGGGCATTGCTAACTTCCTGGCACTTATAACAAGTTTTTACCCAGGCTTCGATCTGTTTGTCGATGCCTGGCCACCACGTGTAGCTTCGTGTGAGTGCTTTCAATCGCATGATGCCGGGGTGGCCCTCATGCAGTGTCTTTAATACCGCTCGTTGTAACCACTCTGGGACGACGACTCTATTCCCCCATAGGATGCAGCCTTTTTGCGAAAAAAATTCTGTTTGCCGGTTCTTAAAGGGGATGAAGTCATCAGGGGTTTGATCTGTTGACCATCCCCGTTTGACCCAGCTAAGAACTCGCATTAAGATAGGATCGCATTTTGTTTCGATCACGATATCTCTAGCTGTTAGCGGCGGTGAATGTCGCGTTTTAATCTGGAGCGTTGTAAGGGTTGGAGCTGGGTCGTCGATGGTTTCCGGAAGTGGTACACGGCTCAGCATGTCAGCGTGGAGAATGGCTTTCCCCGGGCGGTGTTGCAGCTTATAATTGTACGCAGCCAAAAACTCTGACCAGCGAGTCATTCTAGGTGATAATATATAGGGGGTTGGCTTGTCTCCCACTATAATCCCCAGCAAAGGTTTGTGGTCGGTAACAATAGTAAAAACTCGTCCAAATACATATTCATGAAACCATTTTACAGCAGATACAACAGCAAGACGCTCTTTATCGATTTGACTATAGTTACGTTCAGCCTTTGATAAAGTCCTTGAAAAATAGGCAATAGGGGTTTCACTACCATTTGGTAACACATGGCTCAAAATGGCTCCTACTCCAAACGGTGACACGTCACATGTAATTGTTAAAGGCAGAGTCTCGCTATACTGCATTAAAACAGCATCTGAAGTTAATAGGTTTTTCACTTGTCAGAATGCGTGCTCCTCTCAGTGCCCCCAGACCCAGGTTGCTTTTTTGTCGAGAAGCTGATGTAGGGGCTCAGCTTCGGTCACTTTGTGGGGCAGGAAGATGTTTTAAAAATTAATAAACCCCAGGAAAGCTTGGAGATCAGTCTTATTTCTGGGTCTTGGGGCGTTCTTGATTGCTCTTAACTTGCTACTGGTGGGGTGAATGCCTTGTTTATCAATTAGGTAGCCCAGGAACTCTACTTTATCTGTACACAGTTGACATTTATTTTTTTTAATCTTAAGGCCGGAGTCTTTAAATTTCTGGAGAACCAGTCTAAGACACTCCTTTAGTATTTCTCTATTCGGGGCAGCAATTAAAACGTCATCAAAGTATGGTATGACCCCTTTTATTCCCTGTAATAGTCTCTCCATCAAGCTCTGAAAGATCCGTGGGGCTACGCTCACTCCGAATTGGAGTCGGTTGCACTTAAAAGCGCCTCAGTGCGTAATGATCGTTTGTGCCTCTGCTGTTTTTTTATCTAAAGACAGTTGTTGGTACGCCTGTGCTAAATCCAATTTAGCGAAGACTTTTCCACCCCCCAGGGAATGGAGGAGGTGTTGTACCACCGGCACCAGGTAAGCGTTCTGTTGAAGGGCATGATTCAGGGTGGCACGGTAGTCCCCACAAATCCTTAACGATCCATCCGGTTTGATGGGTGTTATGATTGGGGTTTCCTAAGGAGCGTGGTTGGTTGGTTCTAAAACACCCTGGGCTATTAATTAATCAAGCTGCTCATCAATCTTTAGTTTAAGGGCAAAAGTTACTCGACGAGGCTTAAGGCGGATGGGGACTACTTCAGGGTTAAGGTTAAATGATATCGGGTTCCCCTTGTACTCGCCTAGTTTGTCTGCAAAGATGTCCTGGAATTCCTGGACGAGGGCCTCCTCCCAGTCGTCACTGCTGGTTTGGTGAATGCCGGCTACCTCAAACCCAAGTGGAGCAAACCATTGAAGGCCTCTCCGATGTGGCCTCTCTTCCCACAAACATGGCAGATGCAGTACAATTTTTGAATGAGACCTGGACTAGGCTTGATCCAACGACCGGAATTCGGTTTCCCTGATAGTCCTTGGGTATGATTCTTTGGATTCTGAGGTCTTGCCGCCGGACAGCAGGGATTAATTGTTTAAGGGTCTTCCAGGAAACCATCGAGAAGAACGATCCTGAGTCGACTTCCATCACGCAGGGCTGGTTTTCGATGGCGACCTTTATTCACATCTTCTTTGCATCTAATGATGAGGCGTGACCAATCGTAATGGTTTGGTGTGCCTCTTCTCATTTCGTTGAATGGGCTAGTGGTTTATTTCTGTAGGAGTAGTTGTTCCATTGGTGGTTCAAATGTTCCCAATTCACAGGACGACTTCCTGTGGTTTGGCGGTAGTTGGTCCCCCTCTGAAATGGGCTGGATCCTTGCTTGCTTCTACAGACCTTTCCGATGTGGCCTCTCTTCCCACAAACATGGCAGAGCGCATCAAGGAATTTGCAGTCTGATCGTGGGTGGTTTGCCCCACAACCAGTGCATTGATACTGCAGTCTCTGGTTACGCTGGTGGCGTTGGTCACGTTCAGACCGGAGCCGGTTGACCTCTTCCTCATCACTTTCTGATGATGATTCAAGGTCCTCGTGGTGGGTTGCCGTTGCATGTCCCTCAAGGCAAGTTGAGGTTTCGCTGGCGAGTTGGCGGAGCGGGGCGTTGGTGCGACGCATTCGGGCAGCTGACTTCCTGGTTGCTTCTGCTGCAGTAGCGTCAGCGATGCTATCTGCAAGGCTGATGTCACCTTTCGCCATCAGCTTACTTTGCACGTGTGATGCATCTAGTCCCAGAACTATTCGGTCTCTTAGAGCTTCTTCGAGGTCAGCGAACCTGCAGAGGCCTCCCAGGTTCCGGAGATCCACGATGAAATCTGCAATGCTTTCTCCTTTCCGCTGGTCTCTCTGGTAAAATTCATGTCTTCGGACAAGCGTTGGTACGGTAGGTGCATAGTGGGCCCGTAGGAGGGGCTCGAGGATGTCCCAGTCCATGGATTTCACCTCAGCCAGTTTCGTCAGTGCCTTAGCCATCTTAAAAACGGCAGGTCCGCAGTGAGTCAGGAATACCGTTCGCTTTTTCCCAGTAGTGGCATCCTTCAAGTTGTTGGTCTCCAGAAACATCTGGAACCGGTCCATGTATGAGTCCCAGTCTTCTTGTGCCGGATCAAATGGAGCGGGTGGTATGGTGCTGCCGGTCATGGTTTCCGCCGTTGATACGCCTTCAGCCACGTGCTCTGTTTAGTACTTTGTAGTGTTCAGTCAGCTCTGACGTCTCCGTATCCCACCTTCGTCACCAGTGTTAAGTTCTGCGCATGGGCGCAAGGAACGGAGACGAGACGGTGAACAGTGAACTTCAACTCTTTATTAATCATTCTGAACAGAGCAAAAACCTAGGGCAGCAGCAGCCCTTTTATAGGCAAGCTGCTGATCTAGTAACCAATAAGAAACGTGGAGTGTTAACTCCCTTAACCAATGAGAGTGGCCCGTTAACAGCCAATCAGATCCTCCTGAACGGACCAATCCGATATCGCTATTATTGGCCAATTAGAAGTGCAGGACTAGAACCCTGCTATTTTCTAAAGGTTTGATAAAACTTTATTCAAGCGTTTTATTAGTTCATAACAGATAGATAGATAGATAGATAGATAGATAGATAGATAGATAGATAGATAGATAGATAGATGAGAGAGAGAGAGAGAGATGATATAGAGATGGGAGAGAGAGATATGAATGGAAAGAGATAGAGATAGAGAGATGATAGATAGAGATGATAGAGATAAAGATAGATAGATGATGGATAGATAGATAGATAGATAGATAGATAGATAGATAGATAGATAGATAGATGAGAGAGAGAGAGAGAGATGATATAGAGATGGGAGAGAGAGATATGAATGGAAAGAGATAGAGATAGAGAGATGATAGATAGAGATGATAGGTAGGTAGGTTGATAGGTAGGTAGGTAGATAGATCGACAGAGATAGACAGAGAGAGAGAGAGAGAGAGAGAGAGAGAGAGAGAGAGAGAGAGAGAGAGATAGAAAGATAGATAGAAAGATAGATAGAAAGATAGATAGAAAGATAGATAGAAAGAAAGATAGATACATGATAGAGAGAGAGATATGAATGGAAGGAGATAGAGCTAGAGGGAGAGAGATGATAGATAGAGATGATAGATGATAGATGATAGATAGATAGATAGATAGATAGATAGATAGATAGATAGATAGATAGCCATGAAGAGAGAGTGAGAGCTAGAGCACTATAGATAGGGTGGAATCAAATTAGCACCATTTCCAGACTCAGCAGGCTCATTCGCAGCTTTTAATCCCAGCCCCCTCCCTCCCAATTTAACCCAGATTACAGATCTGAAATCCATCTGTCTTCCCTTTAATGCCATTCTCAGGGGCTGCTCTTTGAATGCGATAGGCAGAGCAGCCCTGCAGGAGCTAAAGCTTTTAATTCTCTGCCCCCCTCCTATCCCCGTCCCCCGCTTGGCATGCCATCTCCTCGGAGGGGGGTTGCCATGAATTTTCCAAAGGGAAGAAAAAGGAGAGAGTAGCAGGATCGAAATAGCTGGCTGGATGCCACTCCATTCCAGCTCCAAGCTTCTTGATAGCAATCAAGTCCCTGAAAACCCCCCAACTGGGTTTGAAAAACCACATAAAAACAGCCAGAGAAAGAGAAGGAGCTTCATAGAATAATTGGGTTGGATGGGACCTCAAAAGGTCTTCTAGTCCAACTTCCCCCCCCCCCGCTGGACTGGTTGTAAGAGAAGGAGGATGAATTCTGCAGCGTGCTTAGGGATCGTCAGTGAAATGAGGTGGACAGCCAGGTTAGATACAGGTAGTCCTCAACTTACGGCCACAGTTGAGCCCAAATTTCTGTCACTAAGGTAGTGTTAGTTAAGTTTTAACTAATTTAACAAAATTCACTTGTTAAGTGAATTTTATGCCCATTTTATGCTTGGCAGCTTACTGTATTTATGATGGTTTCTGTTTCCCAGAATCATGGAATCCCCTTTTACGACTTTCCGACAAGCAATTCACTTAATGTTAAGCCAGACTCACGTAATGACCGTGTAATTCACTTAAGAGTTGCCAAGTTCCACTCAACAACCGTAGGAAAAAGAAAAAAAAATGTTTCTTGTTGAGCAAGTGAAATTCTGCTCCCAGTTACAGTCGTAAGTCAAGAACTAGCTAACAGAAAGATATCAAACTTCTACAGACCTTGTATGGCTGCTCCTTAGACCTGGGCACAAGAGAAAAACAGAATTAGCAAACATTTGCAAAAATTCATGGTTGTAAATTATAATCTATTTCTTTCCCCCACATTATCTGAATGTGACGGTAGAGGTTTTTATATCAACAGTTAAAGCTCCAGTCAAACAGTTTGCTGAGCTGGCCTACCTTGCAGGGCTGGCATTCATCTTGAAAGCCTGTGTTTTCCCTCCCCTTACTTTTACACTGAATAAGACAGTCATCTTTCTAGCACACTACGTCTGTTGTCTGTTGTGCGTGTTTTTCAAACGTGGCCACTTTAAGAGGTGTGGACTTCAACTCCCAGAATGCTTGCTGGCTGGGGAATTCTGGGAGTTGAAGTCCACACCTCTTAAAGTGGCCACGTTTGAAAAACGCCATCCTAATCTTACCTCCAAACTGTTCATCCTTTGATTTGTAACTGTGGGAAGTATACTCCAAAAGGATAGTGCCGGAAAAAAAAACAACCCTCACAGCGCAAGAAACCTCAGAAAACAGTACCAAGAGACTCAAGCCAGCCCTTCCTCCTTTAAGAAAGCCAAGAAGCATCAGCTGAAAGGAAAACTCAGAGCAGCCTTGCTAACAGAGCTGCCAACAGAAATACCTAAATAGAGCCATGAAGATAAGGGGGAATCAGGCTAAAAATAAACTCTCCAAGGCAAAACCAGAACTCCCCTTTTCCTGCCCCGGACAGGATTAAATCCAAAGGACAGGAAAAACAAAAGACCTGGGACCAAGATTAACCCAGGAAAACAAACAAAACCCAGGGCAATCAGAAACACATCAAAACCCATCAAGCTGCAGTGGCTTCAAAGGGGAATTAAGCAGCGCTAGGCTGCTGGGGGTTTGCAGAGGTTCGGGAGAGTCCTTAGCTAAGATTCTGTGCAGTTCAGAGAACCCCCAAATCCCACTCCTGGCTGGCCCCACGCACCCCTCTCCTCCTCTCCCAGGAGTCCCCACATGGCCTGTTTTGGATGCATGTAAATGCAGGCTGCGCAGGGAGGGTGAAAAATGGGCCTCTTATAAGTTTGGGAAGGCTAGAAATGGGCCCTTTTCTGGCTTCCAGAGAGCTTCCAGAACCTGGGGAAGCCATTTTTGCCCTCCCGGAGGCTTGAGGAAAGCCTCGGGAGCCCTGGGAAGGGCAAAAAGGCCCCCACCCGCTGTGGTGCAGGAGACCAACTAGGCAGGGGTGGGATTCAAATTTCTTAACAACCAGTGGGTGTGGCCTAATTTGTGGGTGTGGCTTGGTGGTCATGTGACTGGCTGGGCATGGCTTGTATGTAAATATTGTAAATATTTATGTAAATATTGAATTTTTTATATAAAAAAAGCAACTTTTACCCAAAATCAGGCAAAGCAGGCAGGCAGATTGAATTGCTTACAGAATCCCAGATTCACTCAGAGATCTATCTTTCTGCAATCTGCTGCCTGAGTCTGCACTGAAAAATAGAAGCTTCAGTCCTAAGGAAGGTTCAGTTCTGCTTTTAGATTAGCTAGAAAGCAAGAAATCAAATGCACGCAAGTTTGATGGCGCGCATGCCAGGTAAGGAGTGAGTGGGTGGGAAAGGGAGGGACCAGCCCATGGCACGATTTGCCAGTTCTCTGAACTGGGCAGAATCCTAACAACCGGTTCTATAGAACCGGTCCGACCAGGTAGAATCCCACCCCTGCAACCAGGCAGAGAACCCTTGGCTAAAATTTTTGAAGCCCACCCCTGGAATTAAGCATAAAAGGCACAGATTCACACTCCCAAACTGCTTGCAAGCCAGGAATGCTTGCGCGGTGTCCCTTTTTTTTTTTTTTTTTTTACGCTTCTTGCCTTCCAACATGAAAAGAATTCTACTTTCTGGCAGCTGGCTTCTGCATCCATTGCTTCTCAGCGTCTGTGATGTGTGTCCCAGCTGGGAACGAACGGGGGGAATTTCTTCCCACGTAACACAAAGGCAGGCCCAATTTTACTCACCTTTTCTCATCTTTAGGTAGACATAAAGTGCCACGCAGAACAAACAAACCAGGATGAAGCTAGACACTCCAGCAACAATTGGAATGATTGGATTACTCTCTCTAGAAACTTAAAAGAAACCTTGATTTGTCATGCTGAAAATGAAAAACCTCAATCACAGTTTTATTCCCAGGTCTTAAACTGATCTCATTTGCAGAAACGCTAACTTGGTTTAGACTTAACCCTGGTTAGCTGTCCCGTGGTGGAGTTTTGTATTTATGACAGTGGTTTCTTCTGTGCATCATAGTAAACTCAGACAAGGGGTAATTTGTCTAACCAGGAATGGGGCCGTTTAAGTGTGTCACTTTTTTCAGCGCTGTTGCAATTTGGAACGGTCACTAAATGAATTATTATAAGTCAAGGACTGCCTGGAATGAAATGAAATTCTCACAGTGGAGAAACTGATTGGGAAACATCAGAAGTGTCAAAAGGTACTAGTCTGGTTATCAGCAATAGATGCACTTGTATATCCAAAGGTTTGTAAAATTGGAAGTATTACTAGATATAAAGATATTTTAAATGAAAAGGGTGAACTCAAAACAAAACAAGAATTGTACAAACAAGGATTAGAGATACAATGGTATTTGTATATGCAGATACAAGCAAGGTATGAAAAAGACATTAAAGATGAAGGGATTAATAAAGAGTTGACAGAATTAGATAGAATACTAACAGGAATAGAGGATAAACTAATTAAAAGATTATACTGTTATTTATTAGGTGTCAAGCTGGAAGAAGAACAAGTAAAAGAAACGATGATAGCATGGGCAAAAAATTTTGGGATATGCCATAGAACTGGATAAGTGGCAGAAACTGTGGGACAGGAATTATAAACTGACAACATTGACAGCATACAAAGAGAATTTGGACAAAATGTTTTATAGATGGCATCTAACATCAGCAAAACTAGCGAAAATGTTTAAAGATAAATCAATTAAATGCTGGAAATGTCATCAAATACCAGGAACATATTATCATATGTGGTGGACTTGCACAGAAGCTAAGAGGTATTGGACCAAGATACATACGTGGTTGGAGAAAATGATCAAATAACATATAGATTTGAAGCCTGAAATATTTTTATTGGGAATGGCACCAGAAGGTTATAGTAAAGAAAATACTTATTTAATTATATATGTTTTAACAGCGGCTAGAATTGTATTTGTCCAAACCTGAAAGAGTGATTAGATAGAGGTGAAAATAATTACCAATGGATAGAAAATAGAATAAACTGAAAGGGATTAGACATAGTAATAAAGTAATAAGAGGAATTAATGTAACAGATATACTAGATTGTATTTATATTACGTATGTGGGAATGTGATTACTGCTTTGTTGTTAAGATGAATAAGAAGAATAATGGATAAATAATTTGAAATATGTACCTAATGGACGCATGATTGAAATGGAATGGATATATATATATATTGTGTGTGTGTGTGTGTGTGTGTCTGGCATTCAGCTTTGTTCCGGTATTTTCCCACGTCATAGTAGTGGTGATTTTAAAGTTGTAGCAACGTTTCAGCAGAATCTCATCTGCCATCTCATCTGCTGAAACGTTGCTACAACTTTAAAAGCACCACTACTATGATGTGGGAAAATACCCGAACAAAGCTGAATGCCAGACATGTAAGTACCCACGAAAATTTAAGAAAACATATATATATACCGTATATACTCGAGTATAAGCCGAGTTTTTCAGCACATTTTTTGTGCTGAAAAAAACCCCCTCGGCTTATACTCGGGTCAGATTCCCCTCTGAAAAAAAAATGGTGTGGAGCTCCGAAGCTGGGCAGCCGCTTCCCTGCTTCCGTGTTTCCTTTGCAACTTTTAAGCATGGGAGGGGGAGGCTTTTCTGAACTCTAGGCTGAAAAAGCAAAGTGAGCCGAGGTCGCTCCACTCAGTTTCATTTCCTCAGCTCCAGCTGCTTTCAGTCCACTCGGGAGGAGGGGGAGGAGGGGGAGAGAGAGAGAGAGAGAGATATCATAAGAACGGCTCTTGGTTTTTTCTTGCAAGGGAGAGAGTGACTCCTGCCTACCACTGTCATCATCATCATCTTTTGGGTTAGTGAATCAATCAAACCTTTCATGATAGTGAGATCGTTTCCCAAATTTCCCTTAAATCAGGGAAGAAATCAGAAACAAACCTTTGGGCTGAGAATAAGCTTGTTCCTATGATGCCATTTTTGTTCACTTCAGTGTGAAAAGTGTGAAAAAACACACTTCTTTTTCTTCATCTTCTTGTTCCCTATTTACTGGTCTCTTTCAAAGAGGAAATTGTGAACATCAAACTTATTCTCAACTGTCCTAGTGAAAGTTTTTATTGGCATCTATTTTTATTTTTGAAATTTACCAGTAGCTGCTGCATTCCCCACCCTCGACTTATACTCGAGTCAATAAGTTTTCCCAGTTTTTTGTGGTTAAATTAGGTGCCTCGGCTTATATTCGGGTCGACTTATACTCGAGTATATACGGTATTAAAAATTACACACACACACACACACACACACAAAAGAAGTGTCAAAGGGGAACAAACAAGAAAATTTTCTGAAAGTCTGGAAGCTTTTTATGGACTTTTTGCTAGAAAAGGAAAAATAAGGAATGGACGATTTATGGATCTGAAGTTTGAGAAAGAGGAGAACTAAATGGATGAAGGGATCTATAAAATATTTAAGAGGGACGAGAGACAATAAAAATCTAATTATCTGTTCAAGAGAAGAACATCTTTAGGTTTCTTCATTTTGTGGGTTTTATTTCCTGTTTTGTTTTTGACTTTTTTTCCCTTTTGGTTTGCTATTATGAACAATATAGTATTTAAAATATGATATTTTCAATAATTAAAATATTTCAATAATTAAAATATTTCAATAAATATAATTGAAAGAGATGGATAAACTTAGCTGAAGGAGGGATTTGGGTTTTTGGGGGGCAACCATGAAGATGTGTGTGTGTGTGTGATGGATTTCCAATTCTGGTAACAGAAATAACTCTTTGTCTAGTTGTACATGATGCACAGAACAAAAAAAACTCACCAGAGTTCAATTTGACCTAAAGTCAGTTTACATTTATGTCAAAAGGTCCCTAGAAAATTCTAAAGAGTGAAAATGCCAGGAAAATATCCGTTGATATACTGTATTTTTCTGCAAAGTACAAGTAGAATCTCAAGTTATGACCACCATTGAGCCTAAAATTTGTGTTGCTAAGCGAAATGTTTGTGAAGTGAATTTCGCCCCCTTTTGCATTCTTTCTTGCCACTGTTGTTAAGTGAATCACTGGAGTTGTTAAGTTAGTAACATGGTTGTTAAGTGAATCTACCTTCTCCCATTGGCTCATTGGAAGGTCACAAAAGGGAATCACATGACCCCCTGGGACACTGCAACCATCGTAAGTATGAGTCAGTGAGCAAGCATTTCAATTTAGATCACATTGACCTGGAGGACGCGGCAATGGTCACTTTTTTCAATGCCGTTGTAATTTTGAACGGCTGCTAAACGAACTGTTGTAACTCAAGGACTATCTGCACAGAATAGATTGGTGGATAAGAAAATATAGATCCAAAATAAATCATGTTAGCCCTTGACTTACAGCCATTCGTGTACTGTGCTTTCCCAAAAATAAGACCCTGACTTATTTTATTTTTTTGCCACCAAAAAAGGCACCAGGTCTTATTTTCAGGGGATGTCATCCACTGACTAACCTCACTTCTGCACGTCACCCCCGGCCTCCTTTTCACTGTTAGAGGCCTTCAGAAACTTCTGTGGCCAGCAAGGGTTCCCTGAAGGCCTTTGCAGCAGATAACTGAGCTCAGGATTGATCCAGAGCTTTGTTATCAGCTCCAGAGGCCTTCAAGAAAGAAATGGCAGATGTCGGGGTGTGCGAGGCCTGGCTACAACTGTCCGAAGTTAAGTAGGAGGGCAGCTCCAGCCCCCCATTCCCACCCTAGCTTAATTTTTACCTATCCACTCTGGAGTGGGAAGAATCTTAATTAGGGCTTTATAATTTATAGGCATTTTTAGTTTAAAAGGCTTTTCCTCCTTCTTGTAACTGGTTGTGTGAGAGTTTTTTTGTCTCCAGTCAAGGATATTTGGAACTTGGAAGCAAAGTGAAGGAATAAAAGGGGCTTTACTTGTTTTTTGCGACTGTGTTTATTTTGTATCCCATCCTGGGTCGTCACAGCCCTGCTCAGGAGAATGGTGCTGGAAAGCAGGTTAGTCGGGTGGGGAGGGAAGGGGGATTTTGCAGTAGATCCTTCCTCTGCCACGCCCACCAAGCCACGCCCACAGAACAGGTAATAAAAAAATTTTGGAATCCCAGCACTGGTCCCTTCCAATTCTGTTATTGTGCATTCTGTAACAAATTGAAATGGTGCAGAGAAGAGCCACAAAGACAATGAGGCGTCTGGAGGCGAAAACCTACGATGGTCGCTTGAGAGAACTGGGTATGTTTTGCCTAACGAAGAGAAGGCCTAGAGGTGACATGACAGCTGTCATCCAATATTTGAAGGGCTGTCACAGAGAAGAAAAGGCTGGCCTATTCTCCTAAGCACCTGGGGCCAAGACAAGAAGCCATGAGTGAAAGCTTATAAAAGAGAGAAGCAACATCGAACGAAGGAGAAATTTCCTGTGGGTGAGAACAATCAATCAATAGAATCCCTCCAGAGGTTGCAGATGCTTCATCAATGGGGGCCTCCTGCTTGGGCAAGGGGTTGGACTAGAAGACCTCCAAGGTGCCTTCCAGCTCTGTTATTCTATTATTCTGTTTCTGGAGGACTCAAGGGACTTGGGTATATCAGGTTCAAATCTGGAACCAGGCACAACTATAGCACTAACACACAGGTCCCCAGATCAAGAAGGCAAGTAAACAAACTTCACGCATAGTTTGTTCAATATCATGCCCCTGTTGGAATCTGATTCTGAGGAGGAGGTTGAGCAGCTGACAGGGAGTGGGAGTGTGGCTCCGGTGGCTGTGGAAGAACCTGGGAAGTGCATAGTCCGGCTGGGCAAAGCAGGGGAGAGGTAGAACAAGGGAGAGGGAATTCATAGGAAGACCCAGGCCCACCCCCTCTTCATCCTAGGGCACACAGGGAGGAATGGAAAAGGGAGCAACGTGAGTTGCATGGGTTACAGGGGAGAAAAGGGCCCTGATTCCCTTCATTAGCTGCAGCTGGGAAAACAGGATTTTAAAAGGGCGTTTGCACACAGCACCTTGCTGGAAGCGAAGCATGCATTATCTTTGTTTGTCACGTCTTATCTGGGTTCTGGCATCCTCACAGCTGTTTGTGTTTTGCTATCTTTTGGAAGTCTGCAATTCCTTATCTTGCCCTGTCTTGTTAATTGCTGCAGTGTGGTTTGTGTTGGTTTTTATTTATAATTTAGATGTACTTTGGGTTCCCGTGAAAAACTGTTCTTGGGAGAGGTTTTTCTCCAGCCGATGATAATTGGACATTGGGGGAATTAAAGGGGCTTTACCTACTTTTGTGACTTTGTTGCTTTTATGCAAACGCCCCTTTGGGTCATCACATTCACACTCACCTTCTACAACCACCTGAGTCCCAGGTCCTTTAAGCCAATCCTTATCTCCATGAATGTCTTTCTTCTCCTTCACACAGTAATAAGTCCCCGCATCTTCCAGAGTAACATTGTGGATGGAGATGGTGAAATCCATGTTGGAACCTGGGTAATTCCTTGTTAATCTTTTGTCTTTTTCATCAGTCTTGATATCTGCATAGATGAGCTTCCGCTGAGGTCCTTCTCCCAAGAACCATTTCACACCACCAGGTATAAAGTTGTTATGCACTTCGCAGTTCAGGTGGAGAACTTCCCCTATGACGACCCAAACAGGCCCCTTGGGTTGCCGGAGCAATGAATCCTTGGCCTTAACACCTGAGAAAGAGGAACCCAGATTGTAGTTAAACCATAGACTCCTAGGCAGTGGTGGAATTCAATTTTTTTTAACTACCATTTCTGTGGGTGTGACTTGGTGGGCATGGTAGGGGAAGGATATACTACAAAATCCCCCTTCCCTCCCCACCCCACTAACCTGCTTTCCAGCTCCATTCTCCTGTGCTGGGCAACCAAAGAAGATCCAGCTGATCAGCTGGGACTCAATGGGAGGCAGAGAATAGATGGAGTTGGCGGGGCTGTTAGGGATACACCCTAGCAGAATCTGCACGGCAGGCAGGCAGGCAGGCAAATATGTGAGATAAACGTTTTTGTAGCTTACACTCAGTAAAACAGATACACTGTGCTAGTTAAATAGTTTATTCCAGTAAGAGTTTTAGCATAGTCAAACAGTCCATATATCATTCACTAGTTCAGTCCATCCAGGGATTATTCATTTGCAAAGTCCAGTGTCAAAAAAAAGGTCAGTAAACTTACAAATATCAGTCCAGTAATATATCTTCTCGCAGTAGAGATATGAAGAAATCAAACCTCCTTTCTTCCTTCAGCAGCAGGGAACACGCAGTTAACAAACCATCAATCCATAATTGTCAGCAAGCAATTCAGTAAGCCAATAGGTTCTCTTGCTCCCTCTTATGGCAGTTTTACAACCGCACCCAAAATTACATGCTTTGTAGTTTAAAGTGAACCACACATAAACTTACTATCATAGTTCATATATATTATTTTACCCAAACTACATTAGGTAACCTTGTTATTCCTAACAGGGGCCAGTCAGAGGTGGCACTTGCCAGTTTTCCCAACTACTCAAAATCTCCGCTACCGGTTCTCGAGAACCGGTCAGAATCTGCTGGATACCATCTCTGATGGAAGGCTGTGTCAAACTTGAGTTGATCATGATCGAACTGCTGGCAGTGGGCAGAGTCAGCCAGCAATACTGCACTCTAACCACGATGTCACCACAGCCCTTCCTTTCCTTTCCTTTCCTTTCCTTTCCTTTCCTTTCCCACCTTTCCTTTCCTTTCCCTCTTCCTTTCCTTTCCTTTCCTTTCCTTTCCTTTCCTTTCCTTTCCTTTCCTTTCCCTCTTCCTTTCCTTTCCTTTCTCTTCCTTTCCTTTCCTTTCCTTTCCTTTCCTCTCCTCTCCTTTCCTTCTTCCTTTCCTTTCCTTTCCTTTCCTTTCCTTTCCTTTCCTTTCCTTTCCTTTCCGTTCCTTCCCCTCCTTTCCTTTCCTTTCCTTTCCTTTCTTTCTTTCTTTCTTTCTTTCTTTCTTTCTTTCTTTCTTTCTTTCTTTCTTTCTTTCTTTCTTTCTTTCTTTCTTTCTTTCTTTTCTTCCTTTCCTTTCCTTTCCTTTCCTTTCCTTTCCTTCCTTCTTTCCTTCCCTCCCTCCCTCCCTCCCTTTCCTCTTAGGAATAGCCCTTAGACTTATATGCCACTTCCCAGTGCTTTCCATCCCTCTTCACAGAGTCAGCCTCTTCCCCCCCCCCAACAGTCTGGGTCCTCATTTTATAGATCTTGGAAGGATAGAAGGCAGTGGTGAGATTCAATATTTTTTACTATCAGTTCTGTGGGTGTGGCTTGGTGGGCGTGGCAGGGGAAGGTTACTGCAAAATCCCCCTCCCCACTGCACTGACCTGCTTTCCAGCTCCGTTCTCCTGTGCAGGGAAACCAAAGGAGACCCAGCCGATCAGATGGGACTCGGGAGGCGGATAATAGATGGGGTTGGCGGGGCCAGTCAGAGGTGGGATTGGCCGGTTCTCTGAACAACTCAACATTTCCGCTAGCACTTCTCCAGAGCCGGTCAGAACCTGCTGAATACCACTTCTATTCCTAGAGCTGGAAGGGACCTTGGAGGTCTTCTAGTCCAACCCCTTGCCTAAGGCAGGGGTCCTTATATCATCACCTCCAGGGATGGAGCACCCCCAACCCCAGCAGGAAAGCTACTCCGTGGGTTAGACTTTCTCAGTGTCAGGAAATTGCACCTTACTTCTAGCTTGAATCAAGATTCCAACCATTACTCCTCGTCCTGCCTTCTGATGCCTTGGAAAATACGTCAATCCCCGCTTCTCTGTGACTGACCCTCAAGTATTGGAAGACAGTTATCATGTCCCCTCTCCCCCACCCCTTAATTTTTCCCTTCAATAAGCCAGACATCCCTGCCTTCCTCAATGTTTATCACACCATTTAGACTCCAGCCCTCCAGGATAAGGATCAGAATAGAGCTGGAAGGGACCTTGGAGGTCTTCTAGTCCACCCCCCGCTCAAGCAGGAGAACCTATACCATCTCAGACAAGTAACTGTCCAGTCTCTTCTTAAAAACCTCCGGTGACAAAGCACCCACAACTTCTAGTGGCAAAAACTGTTCCACTGGTTAATTGTCCTCACTGTTAGGAAGTGTCTCCTAAATTCCAGGTTGCTTCTCACCTTGAAACTCAGTGAAACTTCAAAGCACTCTTCAGAGCCAATGAGAGAAGCACAATGACAGGCGCCAGTTCAAAGAACCCCAAATCAGTGGGGTATTTTGTAGAGTTGTAATTGCAGGAATATTCCAATCTCGGATGGCAAACCTCAGATAAAGAATGTTTCCAAGCAAATACAACTCAGGCAAACAAAGTCCCTAATCTAAAGGAGGATTAGAGAGAGGAAGTAAACATATGTTAGATTTTAACTAGAGACAATTAATTGTGTTAATTACTATGCTAAACAGTAATGAAAGTTAAGCAGTAACCAAAGTTAACCAATGCTAGAGGATAATTAAAAAGGTGTATAAATGCAAGAGTAGACTCCAATAAAGATCATCATGATTCAATTGTTCATGATCAAACAACTCGACTGCCTCATCATTACAACAGTATTTCAGGGGTCAAATGGCTTTGAAATAAGACTGATGATGCACCAAATGACTGATTATGCTCTGGGCCACATCCTTGTCTCCTCCATCAAATTACCCCGTAACTGGGGGTTGTTTAATGCCTACATGGACAAGCACAGAAGTTTCTTTCCAAATCAACGCAACTTCAAAGCAGTGGGCCGATTCCCAAGTCATGGAGAAGAAATGCAGAATAAATGGCTGTGATTTCATTTCAGTTCCTGCCATCCAGTGGCTTAATTTGAGAGGGACAAAGTTGGTGTGAAGCAATGTTGCTTCTTGGAGCAATCCGGACTCTGACTGGCAGAGGGATTTCCTTCACAGTGGGACCACCCCATCTTGAGAAAACAAGGTGCTCCATTTCACCATCGGAAGTGACATGAAATGGGCTCCTTCACTTCTCCAACCTTTGGAAGCGCCCCTCAAAAGGGACTATAGGAGACCACAGGCGGGAGATCGGAGATGGGACGGGCCATAACTCACTTCCCCAGCTAAGCATTTTCACACGAAGCCATCATACCAAAAGAAAATATCTACCATCCCTTCAGCGGTTCTTCCTCTGCTATCAGCACAACTAAACACGGAGATTGTTATTTGGATTAGGATCCTGAGGGATTCCTAGGAATTATGGGTGATTTCTATGAATCCCCTGCCTCCCACCAAAAGAAAAAAAAGGAAGGAAGGAAGGAAAAAGAGAAGAAACAAGAATAAAAATGAGCCTGGAGAACAACATACATTTGTTTTTGGAGCAGAACAACTCTTTAGTCCCAATGTCCCTTCTGTCAGGCTCAGCAGCAGCTGTCCATGTGGTTCTTATGACTAATTAGCAGAAACATGGAGTCCAACATCTTACAGTTACTGTTATTCACCCTGGAAAGAGTGCAGAAAAAAGCAACTAGGATGGTTAGAGGGCTGGAGTCTAAAATATACGAAGAAAGGTTGCAGGAATTGGGTAGGTCTAATCTAGTGAAAAGAAGGACCAGGGGAGACAGTGCTCCAATATTGGAGGGGCTCCCACATAGAAGAGGGAGTCCAGCTGTTTTCCAAGGCATCCGAAAGGCCAGACAAGAAACAGTGGAAGGAATCTGATTAAGGAGAGAACCAACCTGGCCCTCGGAAGTTGTGGGAGCGCCATCACTTGAGACTTTCAAGAAGAGACTGGACTGCCATTTGTCAGAAATGGTGTAGGGTCTCCCGCTTGGACAGCGGGTTGGACTAGATGACCTACAAGGTCCCTTCCAACTCTGATTATTTGTCATCTGTTAACCCTGGAACTAAGGAGACATTTCCTGACAGTGAGAACAATTAACCAGTGGAACAACTGGCCTCCAGAAGTTGTGAATCCTCCAACACTGAAGGTTTTTAAGAAGAGACTGGACAGCTATTTGCCTGGAATGGTATATTTCTCCTGCATGAGCAGGGGTTTGGACTAGAAGACCTCTGAGGTCCCTTCCAATGCTGTTATTCTGTTATTCTTTCATCCACTATCTCAGTTCCTTCTGTCTAGAACCCTTCGGCCTGATCACTCACCTCCGTTTCTTGCTGAAAACAGGCTGGAAAGCACAAGGAAAACCAGACCGGAAAGGAAGACTCCACAAGCCATTGGAGAAGCCGGTTTCGTTAAAATGGCTACAAGTCTCGGCTCTCCTTGACTGTGATGTAAACAAGTCTGGATTGTCACCCACGCAATCAGTTGCTTTTGAATAGTGTCTGGCTACAGATTTGCCAACTCCTCAAAAGGGAAGTGATGGCAGGAAACTGACGTGATGTGTCAGATGTCTTTTGGTTGTGTTACATTTTGGGGAAGAATACTATGGAAAAATAAAGAAAGATTCTCCCTAAATGGCTGATGAAGCAGGGTTTTGCAAAGACACACACAATAGATACAAACTCAAGGTTAACTGTATTATGATATGTACAGAATAACCCTTGAGTAACAAGGATATGCACATGGAAAGTTTATGAGAGTAGTTATGAATAATTATTCAGCCACACACAGATACACTAAATTGAGTTAAAGTTCACTTTAAGAAATAGCACAGTCCAATAAATGGTCCAGGTCATGTACGTTTTACATTCCAAAGAATATCCAATTACAAAGTCTTCTTTCAGGTTGCCTTTATCATTTACAGTAAACAGATATCAAAGTATAAGCACAGGACAAATACAACAGAGAACCTTAGATAGCAACAGAATGTCAGAGAGAGCAAGCTGTGATCTCTAGCTCCCTCTTATGGTAATTTGCAATATCAATCAATCAGAATATAGTATAAATCAATGCAGTGATTTTGTCTTAAAACTACAAACATACATTGTTGGTTTACATATGGTCAACCCAACTAATTGGTGGACAGATTCCAAACAAGCCGCACCAAACTCGATTGCAGGAAATACGACTTCAGCAACAGAGAGGTCAATGTCTGGAATCCTCTACCCAACTCTGTAGTTTCTTCCCCAAACCCCAAAAACTTTAACCTTAGACTGTCTACTATTGACTTCACCCCTTTCCTAGGAGGTCTGTAGGGGGCGTGTATAAGCGCACCAATCGTGCCTACTGTCCCTGTCCTATTATTTCTTTTTATTTTTCTTATATGTATCCATTTCTGTGCTGGGAATCCCCTCGCTCTCTTACTGCTTCCAAGTAGGAGGCTTCCCCGAGGCCCAGGAGGCAAAAGAAAAAAAAAAAAAATAGAGCATAGGGGTAGTGGGTGTTGCAAAAAGAAGAAGCCATGCCCACCTAGTCACATGACCACGCCCACAAAACTGGTAATAAAAACATTTGCAAACCACTCTTCAAGGGTGGCCCCACGTAAAACGCATCGCAGTTATCCAAAGGAGGGAGAACCGGGGCACAAGTGACTGAGATCAGGGTTGCATGATTTAGAAAAAGAAACAGGATGCCTTAGATAGGTTAGACATTTGTGGCAAAACCCAAACAGGAATATGGGGTCTATATTTAGAAGGAGGAAAGGAGAGTTCCTCTTTTGCTGCCTCTGCAGAAGGAAATATTCCAGACAGAGCAAGAGATGAAGTAGCTGCAGGAGAAGAGCAGGCAGAGGTCGGGGTGCAGTTAAGTTACACTTAGGGAAGAAAAACCCAAAGGACACATATAGACTGGGGTGAAACCAGGCTCAATAGCAGGAACTGTGAGAGGGATCTTGGAGTCTTAGTGGACAACCAGCTAAATAGGAGCCAGCTGTGTGCAGCAGCAGCCAAAAAAGCCAATGCAATCCTAAATTGCATTAACAGAGGGATACAATCAAGATCAAGGGAGGTACTAATACCCCTCTATAAAGTCTTAGTAAGACCACACCTGGAGTCCTGCATCCAGTTTTGGTCACCACACTATAAAAAAGATGCTGAGACTCTAGAAAAAGTGCAGAGAAGAGCAACCAGGATGATGAGGCGACTGGAGGATAAAACATACAATGAACGGTTGCAGGAACTGGGCCTGGCTAGTCTCGGGAAGAGAAGGACCAGGGGAGACAGGAGAGCATCTTCCAATATTTGAGGGGCTGTCACAGAGAGGAGGAAGGAGTCAAGCTGTTTTCCAAGGCATCTGAAGGCCAGACAAGGAATAATGGATGGAAACTGAACAAGGAGAGATAAGGAAAAAATTCCAGACAGTGAGAACCATCAACCCAGATTGCCTTTGGAAGTTGTGGGAGCTTCATCCCTGGAGGCTTTCAAGAAGAGATTGGACTGCCATTTGTCAGAAATCCCATGATTTGGCAGGGGGGTTGGACTAGATGACCTACAAGGTCCCTTCCAACTCTGTTAATCTGTAAATCTTAATCTGTATGTCATCATCTTCGAGTGATTATGTTTTGCTGCAAGCAATCCAAGGCCAATCCTTCTTGATTCTTATCGGATGCCAGTTTAGCATTGAACTTTAATCGATCAGGTGGTTGTGTTTGAGCTTGATCAGGGTTCTCCATACAGGTAGTCCTTGACTTATAACAGTTCATTTAGTGACCGTCCAAAGTTGCAAGAGCACTGAAAAAAGGGACTTACGACTGTTTTTCACAGTTCCAACCTTTGTAGCATCCCCATAATCGTGTGATCAAAATTCAGGCGCTTGGCAGCTACTCATATTTACGAATCATTGCTGTGTCCCAAGGACATGTGATAGCAACAGCAATTGCCCTTGTACATATATGCCACTTCATAGTGCTTTCCAGCCCTCTCTAAGCGATTTACAGAGTCAGCATATTGACCCCAACAATCTGGGTCCTCTTTTTACGACCTTGGAGGGATGGAAGGCTGACTCAACCTTGAGCCAGTCAGTCAGCATCGAACTGCTGGCAGTGAGCAGAGTTAACCTGCAATACTGCATTCTAACCACTGGGAGAGAGGGGAGGGGGGATGGATGGAAGGAAGGAAGGAAGGAAGGAAGAAAGGAAGGAGGGAGGGAGGAAGGAAGGAAGAAAGGAAGGAAGGAGGGAGGGAGGAAGGAAGGAAGGAAGGAAGGAGGGAGGGAAGGAGGAAGGAAGGAAGGAATAGCACTTACTTATATACTGCTTCACAGTGCTTTTATAGCCCTCTCTAAGCAGTTTAACAGAGTCAGCATATGGCCCCCAACAATCTGGATCCTCATTTTAGCGACCTCAGAAGGTTGAAAGGGTGAGTCAACCTTGAGCCAGTTGGTCAGGATTGAACTGCCAAATTGCAGGCAGCTGGCAGTCAGCAGAAGCAGCCTGCAGCACTGGCCTCTAACCACTGCACCACCGCGGCTCTTCTATGATCTCCTTCTGACAAGCGAACTCAACGGGGAAGCCAGATTCACTTAACAACCAGGTTACTCCCTTATCAACTGCAGAGATTCACTTAACAACTTGTGGCAAGGAAGGTCGTAACGTGGGAGCAACACTCACTAAAGCAATGGCTCACTTAACAACAGAAATGTTGGGCTCCATTGTGGTCGTCAGTTGAGGACTACCTACACTTGGAAACTTGTGGACTAACCCCCAAAAGCTTTTTTTTTTTTTTCAGTTCAGTCAGTTAGAACTGAAATCAGTTAGAACTGGAGAAGCTCCTTGGATGAGAAGGGAAATGTTTTCAAAGAACAACCAAAAAAAAAATCCCCAAAAAGTCTAATTGCCTTTTGGAAAAAGCACTTTGGGGACTTACTGGAAAATCCTTGATTTGGAATAACAGAGTTGGAAGGGACTTTGTAGGTCATCTAATCCAGTGGTTGCCAACCAGTGGGCCAGGGACCACTGGTGGGCCACGAAAACATTTTGGTGGTCCACAGAGAAATGTCCACCAACCCCCATAGCAATTAATCCAGGCTGCTTTTTTCTGCTTCTTTCTTCTTCTGCTTTTGTCTGCATGCAAGGAAAGCAGCCAAAGTCTTTCTTTCTCTCCCCCAAACTCCACCAGAAATGAGCCTTTGGGACCCTGCAAGGCCTCCTTGCTCCAAGAGGCTGCGCTGGCAAAGACCCATTTCTGGCGGAGTTTGGGGGAGGGAAAGAAAGATTTCTGCGGCTTCTGCTGCTTTCCTTGCATGAAGTCAAAAGTCTCTCTCTTTCTCTCTCCCTGTGAGAACGGAGCTGGAGACAGTATCCTGCGATCCCAAATAAAGAACGATCGATCGGTAGGAAAACGGGCTGGGGAATTTTCCTGCAGACTTTTTTTTTGGGGGGGGGATTTTCCCAGGGTCTCTGGTCCACGGGACTTAAAATGATGAGTTTGGTGGTCTCTGAGGTCCAAAAGGTTGGCGACCCCTGTTCTAGTCCAACCTTCTACTCTAGTAGGAAACCCTATGCTCGTGATGGCAAACCCATAGCACGCAGGCAGGAAGTGGCATGCAGAGCCATTCTGGCCGGCATGCAAGCCATCACCCGAACAGATCCATGGCGCATGCACGTGCCCCCCGTCAGTCAGCTGATTGTCATGTATCTGCCACACATGTGCAGGGGGGGTGGGCCATGCAGGGGGTCTCACACACACATGCATAGGGGGGCAGGGGGTCATACGCACATTGAATTATCGGTGCAGGCACACGTGTGTGCTCGCACACACTTTCGGCATGCAATGACAAAAAGGTTAGCCCTCACTGCCCTATGCTATTTTGATTCAACACATTCTCAAAGATGCATCTCATCCTGGGCACCCCCCCTTTTTTTAAAAAAAAACTATTACCATCTGGCCGACAGTACCAGATAATAAAAACAAGGACAAATAGGCTGAAAAAGCAGCTTCTATCCACGGGTGGAATCCGACTGGTGTAACTATCGGTTTGGTGATGTACAATTTGCACGTGTGTGGACTGCCTGGACAGTTGAGCGGCGCTGTGTGCAGGTATGCAGTGGTTGAAAAAGCACTTTTTATTCCTGCTTTTTCAACCACAGCTGTGCCACGCAAAGCAGCTGAGGTTGAAAAAGCAGAGAATAAAGGTCAGGTAAGAGCCCGGGCAGGCTAGTAGGCCAAAACAGCAGGCAGACACAGAACCAGTTCAATATCTGCTGCTCTTCAGAGCTACCGGTTCTACAGAGCCGGACAGAACAGATAGAATCCCACCCCTGCTTCTATCCCAGGGGAGTAGCTCTGTTGAATTCTACTACATAGTGCAATGTTAACGCAATATCAGGGGTTTTCAATTCAATGTGTGGAGCATGAAGGATGTGTGTTTGTGCTTATTTTCATGGTCATGATGTGCACTGAAGATGGTACTTGATTTCGTTGTACGAGGTGCAAGGACAATAAACTAAGCTAAATTAAACTAAACTATCCCAGAAAATGGCTGCCCAGTCTCTTCTTAAAATTCTCCGGTCATGGAGCACCCATAACTTATGGTGGCAAGCAGTTCCACTGGTAAATTGTCCTCATCATTTGGAAGTTTCTCTTTTATTCCAGGTTCCTTCTCTCCTTGACTGGTTTCCACCCATTGCTTCTTGTCCTGCCTTCTGGTGCTTTGGAAAATAGCTTGACTCCCTCTTCTTGGGGGCAGCCCCTCAAATATTGGAAGATGCTATCATGTCACCCCTGATCCTTCTCTTCATTAAGCTAGACCTACCCAATTCCTACCACTGTTCGTCGTATGTTTTATCTTCCAGTCTCCTAAGCCTTTGTTGCTCTTCCCCCGCACTCTTTCTGGAGTCTCAACATCTTTTTTACATCATGGCAACCAAAACTGGATGTGAGATTCCAAGTGTGGCCTTACCAAGGCCTTATAAAGTGGGAGATACAGACACAGATTAACAGAGTTGGGAGGGACCTTGTAGGTCATCTAGTCCAACTCTCCACCCAAGCAGACCCTACACCAGTTTTGACAGGTGGCAGTCCAGTCTCTTCTTGAAAGCTTCCAGTGGTGAAGCTCCCACAACTTGTGAAGGCAAGCTCACATGATCTTGATGTGAAAATATCTTCAGACTCCTCACATCCTGGATATATAAACCGTTTCAACACCTTCCCTCAAAACAACGCTATAGAGCCCTGCACAACAGAACAAGGACAGTTTTTCCCTGAACGCCATCACTCTTCTAAACAAATAATTCCCTCAACTCTGTCCAACTACTTACAAACTCTGCAGTACTATTACTATTAATCTTCTCATCACTCCTTATCACCCATCCCCTCCCACTTGTGACTGTATGATTATAACTTTGTCGCTTGTATCCTTACGATTTATATTGACTGTTTCCTAGTATGATTTGATTGCTTATTGTACCCTATGACTATTATTAAGTGTTGTGCCTGATGATTCTCGACTCTTGACGAATGAATCGTTTCTTTTATGTACACCGAGAGCATTTGCACCAAGACAAATTCCTTGTGCATCCAACCACATTTGGCCAATAAAGAATTCTATTCTGCTCTGTTCTACTCTACTCTATTCTATATTCCAATGTCCTATTTGATTGTTTCCTAGTATGATTTAATTGCTTATTGTGCCCTATGACTATTAAGTGTTATATGTGATGATTCTTGACTCTTGACAAATGTATCTTTTCTTTTATGCACACTGAGAGCACTTGCACCAAGACAAATTCCTTGTGTGTCCAGTCACACTTGGCCAATAAAGAATTCTATTCCATTCTATTCCATTCTATTCCATTCTATTCTATTCTATTCTATTCTATTCTATTCTATTCTATTCTATTCTATTCTATTCTATTCTATTCCTTTCCATTCCATTCCATTCCATTCTTATTCTTTTCTGTTCTGTTCTGTTCTGTTCTGTTCTATTCTATTCTATTCTTATACCCTCTGACTATCATTAAGTGTTGTACCTGATGATTCTTGACTCTTGACGAATGTATCTTTTCTTTTATGTGCACTGGGAGCATTTGCACCAAAGACAAATTCCTTGTGTGTCCAATCACACTTGGCCAATAAAGAATTCTATTCTATTCTATTCTATTCTATTCTATTCTATTCTATTCTATTCTATTCTATTCTATTCTATTCTATTCTAATCGTACTCTATGTCTATCGTTAAGTGATGTACCTGATGATTCTTGACTCTTGACTCTTGACTCTTTTCTTTTATGTGCACTGGGAGCATTTGCACCAAAAACAAATTCCTTGTATGTCCAATCACACTTGGCCAATAAAGAATTCTATTCTATTCTATTCTATTCTATTCTATTCTATTCTATTCTATTCTAGTCTAGTCTAGTCTAGTCTAGTCTAGTCTAATCTATTCTTATCGTACTCTATGTCTATCGTTAAGTGATGTACCTGATGATTCTTGACTCTTGACTCTTGACTCTTTTCTTTTATGTGCACTGAGAGCATTTGCACCAAAGACAAATTCCTTGTATGTCCAATCACACTTGGCCAATAAAGAATTCTATTCTATTCTATTCTATTCTATTCTATTCTATTCTATTCTATTCTAGTCTAGTCTAGTCTAGTCTAGTCTAGTCTAGTCTAGTCTAGTCTAGTCTAGTCTAGTCTAGTCTAGTCTAGTCTATTCTTATCGTACTCTATGTCTATCGTTAAGTGATGTACCTGATGATTCTTGACTCTTGACTCTTGACTCTTTTCTTTTATGTGCACTGGGAGCATTTGCACCAAAAACAAATTCCTTGTATGTCCAATCACACTTGGCCAATAAAGAATTCTATTCTATTCTATTCTATTCTATTCTATTCTATTCTATTCTATTCTAGTCTAGTCTAGTCTAGTCTAGTCTAGCCTAGTCTAGTCTAGTCTAGTCTAGTCTAGTCTAGTCTATTCTTATCGTACTCTATGTCTATCGTTAAGTGATGTACCTGATGATTCTTGACTCTTGACTCTTGACTCTTTTCTTTTATGTGCACTGGGAGCATTTGCACCAAAAACAAATTCCTTGTATGTCCAATCACACTTGGCCAATAAAGAATTCTATTCTATTCTATTCTATTCTATTCTATTCTATTCTATTCTATTCTATTCTATTCTAGTCTAGTCTAGTCTAGTCTAGTCTAGTCTAGTCTAGTCTAGTCCAGTCTAGTCTAGTCTAGTCTAGTCTAGTCTAGTCTAGTCTAGTCTATTCTTATCGTACTCTATGTCTATCGTTAAGTGATGTACCTGATGATTCTTGACTCTTGACTCTTGACTCTTTTCTTTTATGTGCACTGAGAGCATTTGCACCAAAGACAAATTCCTTGTGTGTCCAATCACACTTGGCCAACAAAGAATTCTATTCTATTCTATGCTATTCCTCTATTCCTAATCCTTCTCTTCTCAATTTTTTTAAAGTTGCAATACGGGACACTTATATACCATTTCCCTGATATTTCCCTGCAAACGTTCATTGTATGTTTTAAGCCTCCAGGCCCCTAATCATCTTTTTTTGCTCTTCTCTGTACATTTCCCAAGATCTCCAGCATCTTTGCAGTGAAGTCTGTCTGGAATTACCCTTTCCAAGATTGTTCTTGTTTTTAAGGGATTATCCCTTTAAAAAAGGGGACACGTCCCTCTACCCCCCTTCAGAAATTGGCATGGCTAGGATGCTTGTCTCCTGGGCTTTTCGGCCACACATCTGAATTTTCTATCCTATGTCACTCTGACGTGACTCTAACCCAACCAATTGCAAGTACATGTTTCTGCTCTGTAGATCCATGGAAACAGTGCTGTGTGGAAGAATAGAAGGCTCCGAGGAAGAATAGAAGACACGAAGCAGTAAGCTTAAAAAAAAAAAAAGATTTATTTCTTTTTAAATAGGAAAGGAAAGGCAAGCTTGGCCATCCTGAGTGTGGAGAGGGAGAGAGGGAGGCATCTGCAACCTTCCCAGATGGCTTTCTTCCCATGAACAAGGTCAATGGGGGAAGCTTAAGGACAGATGTTTCCTTGCCTAACTAGTTAGGTAACATCATCAGTGCTAGGAGGGATTGGGGTGCTGTTTATATACTAGTCCTACCAGTCAATGACTACTTTAGCTTCAACCACATCAATACAAGAGCATACAACAGATACAAACTCAATGTAAACCACTTCAAACTCGATTGCAGAAAGTACGACTTCACCCCCAGAGTGGTCAATCCCTGGAATGCACTCCCTGACTCTGTTGTCACGTGCTCAAACCCGCCACCCCTTTAACCTTAAACTATCCACTGTTGACCTCACCTTGTTCCTAAGAGGTCTGGAAGGGGTGTGCGTAAGTGCACCATCGTACCTACCATCCCTGTTCTATTGTCCCCATTTATCCGTATCTATTTGCTGTGTTTATACTTATACCTATGATCTTGTAAGCGAGTGACAAATCAAATAAATAAAATAAAATAAAAAATAAAAGAAGGAAGGAAAGAAGGAAGGAAGGGGGAAGGAAGGAGAACAGGGAAGGGGAAGGAAGGAAGGAGATAAAAGAATGTATTTTTACTCATGTTTACACCTATACCTATTATCTTGTAAGTGTTATGTCACCGGCTGGAAGGAAACTCGGGAGGCAGTGACCAGTTACGGCTCTTTATTCAGTTTCCAGATCGGCTTGCTTGGCTAGAGTATGCAGCGGCTTATATGCGATTCCCTGGCCGAGCCGCGGCCAATGACACTGCTTTGAATCTCTCGCGATCGGTTTCCTCCAATCACGGGGGATTCTTCGCAGGCCAATCAGTGCGGCTCGCTCGGCCAATCGCATATCCGCGCGCCCTAGCCAATCAGAACAGTTATCTACAAGAATGCTAATTATAGGACAGAACAGTAAGCAATTGACAAATCAAATAAATAAATTAAATAAAAAATAAAAGAAGGAAGGAAAGAAGGAAGGAAGGGGGAAGGAAGGAGAAGAGGGAAGGGGAGGGGAGGGGAGGGAGGGAGGAAGGAAGGAGAGAAAAGGGAGGGAGTGGGAGGGAGGAAGGAAGGGGGAAGGAAGGAGAACAGGGAAGGTGAAGAAAGGAAGGAGAGAAAAGAATGGAGGGAGGAGAGAAAAGAAAGGAAGGGGCAGGGGAAGGAAGGAAAGGAGAGAATACCCATTCCTAAGAGGTCTGTGAGGGGCCTGCATAAGTGCACCATCGTGCCTACCGTCCCTGTCCTGTTGTCCCCATTTATTTGTACCTATTTCCTGTACTCTGATTCATGTTTACACTTATACCTATTGTGTCTTAAGCAATCGACAAATAAAATAAAATAAATAAAATAAAATAGTGGTTTGCCCTCTCACCGAGATTGACAGGGCAAGCAACATGTATATAATCAGAGAGCAAACCCCACTCCCTTCCAGCACTGATGCTGTTGCGGAGTTGGGTAATGAAATGTCTGCAAAAAAAATGGCCATTAGAGAGCACCAGGACCCCTCCTCCTCCTCCTCTTCCTTCCCCCTCCCTCCTCTCCTCCTCCCCTCCCTCTCTTTCTGCTCTTGCTCCTCTACCTCCTCCCCTCCCTCTCCTCTTCTTTTTCTTCCTCCTCCCCTCCCTCTCCTCCTCCTCTTCCTCCTCCCTTCCCACTCTCCTGTTCCTCTTCCTAGCTCTTTCTTCTCCCCTTCCCCTCCTTCTTCTCCTCTTCCCCCTCCCCTCCCTCTCCTCCTCCTCTTCCCCCTCCCCTCCCTCTCCTCCTCCTCTTCCTCCTCCCTTCCCCCCTCCTTTTCCTCTTCCTCTTTCTTCTCCCCTTCCCCTCCCTCTCCCTCTCCTCCCCTCCTCTTCCCCCTCCCCCTCCTTCTCCTCCTCCTCTTCCTCCTCCCTTCCCCCCTCCTTTTCCTCTTTGTTTTTCTTCTCCCCTTCCCCTCCTCTACCTCTCCTCCCCTCCTCTTCCCCCTCCCCCTCCCTCTCCTCCCCTCCTCTTCCCCCTCCCCCTCCCTCTCCTCCTCCTCTTCCTCCTCCCTTCCCCCTCCTCTTCCTCTTTCTTCTCCCCTTCCCCTCCCTCTCCCTCTCCTCCCCTCCTCTTCCCCCTCCCTCTCCCTCTCCTCCTCCTCTTCCTCCTCCCTTCCCCCCTCCTCTTCCTCTTCCTCTTTCTTCTCCCCCTCCCCTCCCTCTCCTCCTCCTCTTCCTCCTCCCTTCCCCTTCTCCTTTTCCTCTTCCTCTTTCCTCCCTTCCCCTCCCTCTCCCTCTCCTCCCCTCCTCTTCCCCCTCCCCTCCCTCTTCTCCTCCTCTTCCCCCTCCCCTCCCTCCTCCCCCTCCTCCTCCTTCAGCAAACCCCACTCCATTCTACCCTCAATGATGTTCCTTACTTGAGTAATGAAAGCTACTCCGGAGCCTACATAGGATGTTTATTTTCCTGGCTCTCAGGCGTTTTTCTCCAGCACCACTTCCACAAAGCAGGTCATAGCCATCTGGAATCTGCTGCTCTGTTTCAAGCAGAGACCGTAATTTATGATTTTATGTCACCCTTTTGGGTTTTAGCAAAAGAAGCCGAAGGCGAATCGTGCTTCAGTTTGTGAAATATCTGCACAGAACCAAAGGAGCAAAGGGAGCGTGAGTTGAGCATTGGCTTGTGGTGCAGACATGCTATCAGGGGGGATGAGCTTGAGTGTAAATACAGCTGTATAAAATACAGCTGGTTACAACCACAAGGAGCCCCAAATTTCCATTCCACGGTTGCTAAGTGAGTTTTGCCACATTTTACGGCCTTTCTTGCCACCGTTGGTAAGTGTTCTGACCCAAACCTGGTTCTAAGGAAGCAAAGGTAAACAGCACAACCTTTTAATGTTTCTTTACAAATCCTGTTATCCTTCACGGGTAAAAATCTGCTTCAAACCAATTAGCTCCGATAAGAAAGAGCCTAACCAAGCAACGGTCATAAGTGTGAAAAACAGTCACAAGGCCCTGTTTTCAGGGCTGTTGTAACTTTGAGCAGTCATTAAATGAATGTAAGTCGAGGTCTACCTGTGGTAGTGCCTTTTTTTTTTTTTTTTTCAAATTACAGGTATTATTAAAAGGCATAAGCTGCCCTGAGCTGCAGCTCACTTCATCTAAAGCTCCTTTTATTGAAAGGCTGCCGTCATTTAATTAAATTATAGGTCAGAAAAAATGCCAGCAAATTCCTTCTAATATATAGGAATCAGCATGGCTAAAGAGAGGTGAAAATGCAACGGGTTGTACCCCCATGGTGATATGAGGAACCACAAACGAACAGAATAATAGAATGACAGAATAAAGGAGTTGGAAGGGACCTTGGAGGTCTTCTAGTCCAGCCCGCTGCTTAAGCAGGAGAACCGATTCCATTCTAAACAAATGCCTGTCCAGCCTCTTCTTAAAAACCTCCGGTGATGAAGCATCGACAACGTCTCACTGTCAGTCATTCCTCCCTTAATTCCAGGTTGCTTCTCTCTCCTTGATGAGTTTCCATCCGTTGCTTCTTGTCTTGCCTTCTGGTGCTTTGGAGAATAGCTTGACTCCCTTTTCTTCTACGACTGCATTGAATCCCACTGTATAGTGCAATATTAATGCAACATTAGGGGTACTCAATTCTATTCTGTAGAATGTGAAGAATGTGTCTTTTTGTTTGATTTTTTAAAATAGTTTTCTGATGTATAATGTACACTGAAGATGGCATTCAATTTTTTTTTTTTTGAAAAAGATTTTATTAATTTTCTACAAACAAACAAGACAAACAAAACATAAAAACATCAACTCTCATATGTACATCCAGTGTGTCAGTTGGTTCATCATTTTTGTGCATTCATTCTGTAGTCTCAATTACAATTATGTTACATAACAACTCATATTGTCAATCCAAACTTATATATCCTAATATCACTAAAAAAAGAAGTTTTTGACTATATTTTTAATCATTCATGCTTTATGAGCTAACAATACTTTAAACCAGTTTACTCTATAACAAATCATATAATCATATCAAATCAATCCTAAAAAACCCTTTATAAATATAATGTCAAATAACAAAATAATAGCAAAATAAAGATATTCCTTACTGTCTAGCATTCTAAATATTCTATTATCGTATTTTATCATCTAGCCATTGATAAAAAAGATCCCAAATTTCATAAAATTGTTTATCCTCTTGCTCTCTAATTTCAAATGTCAATCTGCTCATCTCAGCACATTCCAATATTTTCTTAATAATTTCTTCCTGTAATGGTATTTTCTCATTCTTCCAATTTTTAGCAAATACAATCCTGGCCGCTGTTAATACATTTACAATCAGGTATTTCAAATCTTTACTATATATATCAGGTAAAATTCCCAATAAGAAGATCTCTGGTTTCAAGTCTATATGTTTCTTTGTCATTTTTTCCAACCACATGCGAATTATAATCCAATATTTTCTAGCATCCTCACAAGTCCACCACATATGGTAATACGAGCCGGGTATCTGATGACATTTCCAGCATTTTTCAGATTTGTTCTTAAACATTCTTGCTATTCTTGTCGGAGGAAAGTGCCACCTGTAAAACATGAAGATGGCATTCAATTTTGTTGTACGTGGTGTAAGGACGATAAAGTACTTTGTGGAAGCCCCCCAAATATTGAGACACTGTAATCATGACTCCCCTGTGTCCTTCTTTTTGTTAATTTAGACCTACCCAATTCCTGCAACCTTTTTTTCCATATGTTTTATCCTCCAGCCCCCTCATCATCTTGGTTGCTCTTATCTGCATTCTTTTCAGAGTCTTAACACCTTCTTTTGTGTGTTGTGGTGATCAGAATTGGAGGAAGTATTTCAAGTTTGGTCTTACCAGTGTAGTATAAAACTAACTAGGACTTCACATGATCTTGATGTAATCCCTCCATCAATGCAACGAGGGATTATATTGGCCTTTTTGGCAGCTGCAGCACATGGCTGGCTCATGACTTCCATGGTGGTTCACGAAGACACTGAGATCCCTCCTGTCGTGTCCGTCGGGAAAGAGACCAGGAGGCGGTGACTAGGTTTCAGCTCTTTATTAGTCCCCGGAACCGATCTAGATCCAAGGGAGAAAACAGCGGCTTTTTATTCCCAAGCCGCGGCGACCGTGACCAATGGCACCGCTTTGAATCTCCCACGATTCGAACCCACCAATCGTGGGAGATTCTTAGCGGGCCAATCAGCGCGGCTCGCCCAACCAATCAGATCGCCCCACGCTTTGGCCAATCAAAGCACGGGGTTTCAAGAATGTTAATGACGGTACAGAACACCTCCCTCCCTCACCCCTCCTCTCTCAGTCTGTTTGGAAAGTCTTTGAAAAACCCTGCTCAGTATTAACATCCATTTGTGGGAATGTTTTTATTTTCCCACAGTATTCTTCTCCAAAATGTAACAAAACCCCAAAACAGACTTCATAATCAGTTTCCTGTCATGACTTCCCCTTTGAGGAGTTGGCAAATCTGCAGCCAAACACTATTCAAAAGCAACTGATTGTGTGGGTGACAATCCAGACTTGTTTACATCACAGTCAAGGAGAGCCGAGACTTGTAGCCATTTTAACGAAACCGGCTTCTCCAATGGCTTGTGGAGTCTTCCTTTCCGGTCTGGTTTTCCTTGTGCTTTCCAGCCTGTCTTCAGCAAGAAACGGAGGTGAGTGATCAGGCCGAAAGGTTCTAGACAGAAGGAACTGAGATAGTGGATGAAAGAATAACAGAATAACAGCATTGGAAGGGACCTCAGAGGTCTTCTAGTCCAAACCCCTGCTCATGCAGGAGAAATATACCATTCCAGGCAAATAGCTGTCCAGTCTCTTCTTAAAAACCTTCAGTGTTGGAGGATTCACAACTTCTGGAGGCTAGTTGTTCCACTGGTTAATTGTTCTCACTATCAGGAAATGTCTCCTTAGTTCCAGGGTTAACAGATAACAAATAATCAGAGTTGGAAGGGATCTTGTAGGTCATCTAGTCCAACCCCCTGTCCAAGCGGGAGACCCTACACCATTTCTGACAAATGGCAGTCCAGTCTCTTCTTGAAAGTCTCAAGTGATGGCGCTCCCACAATAGATAGATACAGATACAGATAATCAGAGTTGGAAGGGATCTTGTAGGTCATCTAGTCCAACCCCCTGTCCAAGCGGGAGACCCTACACCATTTCTGACAAATGGCAGTCCAGTCTCTTCTTGAAAGTCTCAAGTGATGGCGCTCCCACAACTTCCGAGGGCCAGGTTGGTTCTCTCCTTAATCAGATTCCTTCCACTGTTTCTTGTCTGGCCTTTCGGATGCCTTGGAAAACAGCTGGACTCCCTCTTCTATGTGGGAGCCCCTCCAATATTGGAGCACTGTCTCCCCTGGTCCTTCTTTTCACTAGATTAGACCTACCCAATTCCTGCAACCTTTCTTCGTATATTTTAGACTCCAGCCCTCTAACCATCCTAGTTGCTTTTTTTCTGCACTCTTTCCAGGGTGAATAACGGTAACTGTAAGATGTTGGACTCCATGTTTCTGCTAATTAGTCATGGCCTCTCCTAGGATGCTCCGTTGGATCTGCTACTCATTGGGCTTCCAATTCGTTTAAAGATAAGAACATTGATGGCTACTGCTAAGCCTGACAAAAGGGATATTGAGACAAAAGAATTGATCTACTACCCCCAAAAAAAGTCTGGTTCTCCAGACTCATTTTTCTTCTTGTTTCTCTTTTCACGTTCCTTTGTTTGGGAGAGGGGTTCACAGAAATGATTCATAATTCCTAGGAATCCCTCAGTATCTTCACCCAAATAACAATCTCACTTTCCATGTTTAGTTGTCTTGGGAGCAGAGGAAGAACCACTGAAGGGGTGGTAGATATTTTCTTTTGGTTAGAGCAATGATGGCTTAGTGTGAAAATGCTTAGCTGGGGAAGTAAATTATGGCCCTCCCCAGAGGTGGTGAATTCAGCAGGTTCTGACCAGGAGAACCGGTAACGGAAATTTTGAGTAGTTCTGAGAAACCAGCAAATACCAACTATGACTGGCCCCGCCCCCTCTCTTCTCCGCCTCCCGAGTCCCAGCTGATTGCCTGGGTCTTCTTTGGTTGCCCTGCACAGGAGAACGGAGCTGGAAAGCAGGTTGGTGGGGTGGGGAGGGAATAGGAATTTTGTCGTATCCTTCCCCTGCCACGCCCACCAAGCCACACCCACCAAGCTGAACCACGCCCACTAAGCCACACCCAAAGAACCAGGAGTAAAAAAAAATTGAATCCCACCACTGGCCCGTCCCATCTCCGATCTCCCGCCTGTGGTCTCCTATAGTCCCTTTTGAGGGGCGCTTCCAAAGGTTGGAGAAGTGAAGGAGCCCATCTCATGTCACTTCCGATGGTGAAATGGAGCACCTTGTTTTCTCAAGATGGGGTGGTCCCACTGTGAAGGAAATCCCTCTGCCAGTCAGAGTCCAGATTGCTCCAAGAAGCAACATTGCTTCACACCAACTTTGTCCCTCTCAAATTAAGCCATTGGATGGCAGGAACTTAGATAAAATCACAGCCATGAATTCTGCATTTCTTCTCCATGACTCGGGCATCAGCCCACCGCTTTGGAGATTCGTTTATTTGGAAAGGAACTTCTTTTTTTATATGTATAAAATTTTATTTCAGTTTTCCACATTTTAAAAACATCTTTTTTTCCCCTTGAACAGCATGATTCCAGGTTTTCACATTTCCAGACAAACATGACTACAATTACTTACTCATCTTTCACATTTAATTTTGTATCTTTCCAATACTTTACATACTATTATTTTTCTCAAATACTTTCCTCCACCTTTTTCCATAAATGTTCCAGTTTATTCCTTAATCTATTTCCTTAAACTTTAAATAACTCTCACATCTTCATCTTCATCTTACTTTTATACTTTTATTTGTCAGGTTTGCAATTCCATCTCATATTCTTATTTTATCATTTCACAAATTCTAATTCCATTCAAACTTTTCAAAAAAGTTTCCCCCTTAATTACTAAATTGAGAGTGCCACCCCTATGGCTTATATATCATTTAATGAACTCCCCTTTTAATCTCAACAATCATTTAACTTTTAATTATCACCTAAACATTAATAATAATAATCTCCTAGCAACTACATATCATATATACCTTTTAGCTCAGATTCCGCATGGTGCTTTCCCCTTCAAATACATAGAAATGTTTATAATTACAAAAAGAAAAATTAATCTATTCAATTCATCATAAGAACTTACATTAATCTCATTACAACAATCCTCATAATTCATTTCAACTATATTCTATAAATTTCTTAAACATAGTTAAGAAACCTGTCATAGTTCCCCTTTTCCCCATTTATTCCATTTATATATATAATTGAATATATAATTGAATCTATATATAATTGAACAAAAAATGAACATTCCTATTACAAAAAAAAATCAGTTTCAACCTTTCATTTTAATAATCCACATTTCCCTATTTTCTAAATAGTTTATTACTTCAAATACATTTATACTTCACCTCCTCACCTTGCAGAATCTCCTTTCTTCATATTCGATTTCCATATTTCTTTGTTTTCTGGTCCTGTTTCTTATTTCCTTTTCCCTTTGTTTTTCCCCTCCAGTTTTTATCCCCCTCCCTCTTTAAAGCTTCCTTCCACAATTTACTTTTCTGCTGTTCCCTTTTACTTAGTTTGGTTTTTAAAATATTCCCCCTTTTAATTACTCCCTCAAGTCTCAAATTTTTAATTCCCATTCTTTCCCCCCTTCACTTTAATAGATGTTGTTCCAATTGTCCATTCAAGATGGCCTCCTCTTCTTTAATCAGCTCCTTCTCTTCTGGCACTCTTTGCTGTTCTTCATGCTTTAAAACCGCAATTTCCAAAAATTGTAAAGCAAAGCAAAACGGTTCACCTCTTTCCTGTAGCATTTCTTTCATTTTTTTTAGTTCCATTTTTAATCCAAAGGAGATTGTGCATTTTAAAACACTTCTGTCCAGTCGTTTAATTCCACAGATATCTGTAAAGTTTATTTCCAATGATCGGCTTTTATTAATTCCACTTCGGGTATTTTTCAGATTCAACAAATAATCCAATATCCATTCCTAATCCTTCCTGCTTCTTTCTTTATTTTGATGTTCAATATTCCACTTTCACTTTCTAGGGTCTTTATTGACTTGTAATCAAGATTTTACTTATTTTGTATCAAGTCAAACTTTTAAGTAAATCAGATTGTAGGAAATCATAAATAAATTCTTTTGCCACTAGATGGCACTCTCTGTTATGTCCAAGCTTCACCCTTTTCTCCCACTTTTTTTCTATATATTTTTTTTAATTCAAAGTTCCAATAGATTCAAATATCAATTACTATTTTTATTTTTTCTTTGACACGTTCAAGTTCAGCTTTAGTTATGCCTGTTTAGTGCCAAGATCATATATTTAACCAGTTTCAACGAATATCTTCTTCCAGCTTCTTCCTTTCCAAGTTCAAAGCGATATTCAGCTGTTAAAAAAATAAACTTTTTTTCTCTTCACTTTTTCTGTCAGACGCTTTAGTTATTTCTCTTAAAAAAAAACTTATAATTTTAATTCCGGGGTACCTTATATTTAGATATTGCACTGAATAATCCCGGGTTTCTTGCTGTCCTCTTCTTCACCGCTCCTGCTCAATCTTATCCTGGTTAGCTCTTCCTATTCAGAGTGGCCATATTTGACCACCGCTACAGCCGGGGAGGGGAAATAAAACAAAAATAATCAAATCAATTTCACCAGAAAGGAACTTCTGTGCTTGTCCATGTAGGCACCAAGTGACCCCTCAATTAGGGGATAATTTGAAGGATGAGACAAGGATGTGGCACTGAGCGTTGTTGGAGAACCAGTAGCGGAGATTTGGAGTAGTTCAGAGAACCAGTCAATCCCACCTCCAACTGGCCCCACCAACCCCATCTCTTCTCTGCCTCCCATTGAGTCCCAGCTCATTGGCCGGGTCTCCTTTGGTTGCCCTGCATAGGAGAACGGAGCTGGAAAGCAGGTTAGTGGGGTGGGGAGGGAATGGGGATTTTGCAGTAACCTTCCCCTGCCATGCCCACCAAGCCATGCCCACAGAAACAGTAATAACATTTTTTGAATCTCAGCACTGGTTGGAACTCCAAGATCCCTTCCAATTCTGTTATTGTGCACTCTGTAACAAATTGAAATGGTGCAGAGAAGAGCCACAAAGACAATGAGGCGTCTGGAGGCGAAAACCTACGATGGTCGCTTGAGAGAACTGGGTATGTTTTGCCTAACGAAGAGAAGGCCTAGAAGTGACATGACAGCTGTCATCCAATATTTGAAGGGCTGTCACAGAGAAGAAAAGGCTGGCCTATTCTCCTAAGCACCTGAGGCCAAGACAAGAAGCCATGAGTGAAAGCTTATAAAAGAGAGAAGCAACATCAAATGAAGGAGAAATTTCCTGTGGGTGAGAACAATCAATTGGTAGAATCCCTCCAGAGGTTGTGGGTGCTCCATTAATGGGGGGGGGGGCTTCTGCTCGGGCAAGGGGTTGGACTAGAAGACCTCCAAGGTGCCTTCCAGCTCTGTTATTCTATTATTCTGTTTCTGGAGGATTCAAGGGACTTGGGTATATCAGGTTCAAATCTGGAACCAGGCATGGTAGACATGCCCAGACTATAGAAGTGAAAGATTAGGGTGTGACATGACAATTGTCTTCCAGTAATTGAAGGGATTTCACCAAGAAGAGGGGATTGACTTATACCAACTTAGAAGTAAGAACAGATGACAGATAATCAGAGTTGGAAGGGACGTTATAGGTCGTCTAGTCTAATCCCCTGCCCAAGTGGGAGACCCTACACCATTTCTGACAAATGGCAGTCCTTTCTTCTTGAAAGTCTCAAGTGATGGCGCTCCCACAATTTCCGAAGGCAATTTCTGTTCCACTGGTTGATTGTTCTCACTGTCAGAAAATTCCTCCTTATTTCCAGGTTGAATCTCTCCTTCTTCAGTTTCCATCTATTATTCCTTGTCTGGCCTTCAGGTGCCTTGGAAAATAGCTTGACCCCTTCCTCCTCTCTGGGGCAGCCCCTCAAATATTGGAAGATGCTCTCCTGTCTCCCCTGGTCCTTCTCTTCACCAGACTAGCCAGGCCCAGTTCCTGCAACCGTTCTTCATATGTTTTAGTCTCCAGTCCCCTCATCATCCTGGTTGCTCTTCTCTGTACTTTTTCTAGAGTCTCAACCTCTTTTTTATAATGTGGTGACCAAAACTGGATGCAGTACTCTAGGTGTGGCCTTACTAAGGCTTTATAGAGTGGTATTAGTACCTCCCTTGACCTTGATTGTATCCCTCTGTTAAATGCAATTTAGGATTGGATGAAATTTTCTGGCAGAGAACAATTAATCAATGATCTCTAGCTTGCTTCCTGCATGTCCCAAAGGTGCTTTTTCAAGAGACAACTGGACTTTCTAGTTTTTCTTTTTGAAGACATTTTGTGGCTCATCTGAGAAGCTTCTTCAGTTCTGACTGGATTCTGTGGAATGGAAGGATTTATATTCCTTGCAGACAGCTGGTCTTTTGCATTCTTTTAGAGAGTTGTTGTGGCATCCTGGAGATTGGTCTGTGTTGTCAGGGTCACCCGAGTAGCACAAAATTCATTGAAAATGACTAATTTGACTAAATTGAACATCCCTCCTCAACAGAAGCGGGTGGCTATGGCATCATCTACCTCCGGTCTACAACCCGATCCTTTCAGCAGTTCCAGGAAGGCTCCACACCCATTTGCAATACTCAGGTGACCTTGGGGAAAAAAGCACCTTTGGGACAACCAGACCTGGAAGATTGAAAATCTCCCTAGAAAACTTGTTTCCTGAGGTTGCGGGTGCTTCATCATTGGAGGTATTCAAAGAATGATTGGGCAACTTGATAGGGATAACATTGGTTACCTAACTTAGTTTGGGTAAAAATAATATATAAATTATGTTAGTGAGTTTAAGTGTATGTATCACTTTAATTGTTAAAACATGTATTTTGGGTGCGGTTGTAAAATCACCATAAGAGGGAGCAAGAGAGCTCACTGTTTGCTGGCTTTTACTGTAGTAGCTGACAATGTTGGATTGATTGTGATAACTGCATGTGTTTCCCTGCTGTTGCTGAAACGAAGAAAAGAGGTTTGATTTTCTTCATATCTCTGACTGCAAAAGAGATATATTGCTGGACTGATTATTTGTAAGTTTACTGACCTCTATTTTTCGACACTGGACTTTACAACTGATTAATCCCCGGATGGACTGAACTAGTGTATGACATATGGACTGTTCTGACTATGCTATAACTCTTGCTGGAATAAAAAACTATTTAACTGGCACAGTGTATCTGTCTTACTGAGTGTAAACTACAACATTTATCTCACATAATTTGCCTGCCTGCTAGACTGCCGTTGCACGTTCTGCTAGGGTGTGTATCCCTAACACAACTCTTTGACTGAGTGGTCTAAGGTCTTCTACCTTGGGCAAGGGGTTGGACTAGAAGACCTCCAGGGTCCCTTCCAGCCCTAGGATTCTGTGGTTTAACTACAATCTGGGTTCCTCTTTCTCAGGTGTTAAGGCCGAGGATTCATGGCTCTTGCAATCCCAGAGGTCTGTTTTGGTCAGAATAGGAGATGTTCTCCGCCTGAAATGTCAAGTGTTTGACAACTTCGCACCTGGTCCTGTGAAATGGTTCATGATAGAAGAACCTCAGTGGAAAGTCATCTACCAAGACATCCAGACTGATAAAAAGAGATTATCCAAATTCCAACACGGATTTCACCATCTCCATCTATAATGTTACTCTGAAAGATGCGGGGACTTATTGCTGTGTGAAGGAGAAGAGAAACATGAGGGGATCTAAGGTTTTGCTTGGAGGACTTTGGACTCGTGTGGTTGTAGAAGGTGAATGTGAACAAATGGTGCAATAGAAACAAAATGAGATGAACCAAAAAGAGAAAATGAAAATAAAAATAAAAATAGAAGGCTGGGTTAAGAAAAAAAAAACAATGTAAGAAATCCAAGAAGTGTAGAAGGGAGGAGCTGGCATTGTGGCAGTACGACATGCAATCTTAATGCTCTAAGATCGCCATCGATACCTTGGTTGCTGGATGGTCCTTACGGACCTAAACGGTCCCATAGAGACGGTCACAGAGAAGGGCACATCTTGTTGATCCCAGGGACATCACAAAGTCCCTGGTTGATTCAGGAGAAGCCCTTTTTTTCAGAGGCAGAGAGGCGGCCACTGAAGCTGGGACAGCTCCGGAAGGAAGAGGAAAGTTGAATGCGAAAGTGCGTCAATCTGGTGAGATGATTTTTTAAAAAATACTACTATTTGAGGGAACACCCTGAGAAGGGAAGAGAAAAGGTTTAAAGTGAAGACAGAAGAGGGAAAGCAGCGAGATTAAATATGCAATCGAGTGTGTTTAATATTTTTTATTGCTGGACTTTTTGGCAAATGCTTTAAAATTTTAAAATTGACTGGTCTTTTTCTTGAATTTTATATTCAATGATTCCTTTACTCTCTTTTTTTTCGTTGTTTAGAACGTTTTTCTTTTTCCTAGTGCTTCTGTTAAACATCTAAAAGCATCTTAGTTTAACTGCTTATTTGTTAGCTATTTTTAACTTTTTTTTTCTTTGGATTCAAGAGGGGAAGTAAAAGTAGAGACAATAAGTAACACTGCCATCTGGAGGCTTGGAAACACTGTTTCTTTTTTTCTTCTTTGTGGCTTGATATGCCTGACAATAACAAGAACTGTTGTCAAGGTCAATGAACCAGTTTGTGAAGATAGTGGGATGAGCATGGAAGAATGTTATTACAGGTGCTCTTCTGGGTTACTATCTGTGGTTGCTTTCGGATAGTGAGAGAAAGCAAGAAGTAAAAAGAAAGAAGATTGAGAGGATCTTGAGAAGAAAATTTTAAAGCTTTTTTGGAACTTAACTTAGCCAGAGAGCCTTGGACACTATACTGTGGCAGTGTGTGGCTTGTGTTTTTTGTTTTTTTTTTCTTTCATTATCTTCCCCCCTTAATAATCTATTTCTTTTACTGACATCTGTGACAGTGGCCTGTTAAAGGGTTTTTCCTCTTTAATTTTTAATCTTTATTTTTTTAATCCTCAGTACTTTGCTTTTTCTCTTTACTTTTTCCCTTTGGATTCTTTTTTTACCTCAAAGTATATTGATCTACTTATTTTTATTTTTTCTTTCTTCTCCTTTTTTTCTTCTCTTTTTTTGGGATTTGGAACACTATTTTTATGATATATTGGGCTTTTTCTATATTGATTACTTGGATTAAGGTATTGAACCTGAAGATCTTTTTCTTTTCTTTTTTCTTATTATAATTTTTGCTTTTTTATGGTTTTCTTTTTAATCAATTGGATTTAATTGGAGGGGTATACAAGAACCCAAAGATTTTTCTTTCTCATTGCTTCTGCCTTGTAAAAATGAGTAGTTGACCATCAAGTACTGGTTCTTCAATACCAACTACAGCTTCTTCGACATCTGGAGGACAACGATTAACAACGGTGATGTCACAGCAGGAAAAAAAAGAAAGAGGTGACCCTACAGATGATTTGGAGTTCAAGATATAAAGTTAAGAACAGAAAAAACAGATGATAAAATTGAGAATATCCACCAGATGATGATGAAATATGAAGAAAGAATCCAAAAAATTGAAGAAAGAGAGGAACAAAGAGATGAGAAGATTGGCGATATTGATAACAGATTGAACAGGATTGAACAGGACAAGAGTATGCTGAGATGGGAAATAGATAGATCGGAATTCTATCTTAGATTTCAAAATATAAAGGAAGAAAAGGGAGAAAACTTGGCAGAAATAATGATAGAAATTCTGGCAGAAGCACTGGAAATAACTAAAGAGAAAATGATGGATGGAGTAGATGAAATTTTCCAATCTTTACAAGATATGCAGTGAGAAATAAACTACCAAGAGAAGTACATATCAGATTTATGAAGAAGGCCCTTAAAATGCAAATATTACAGATAGCAAGAGAGAAAACACTGAAATATAAAGGCAAGGAGACTGTGGTCTTGAAACAAGTACCTAGAAAAATAAGAGAGATGAGAAGAGAATATCAATTCCTGACTAAAATTCTTTTGAAGAAAGGTGTGAACTACAGGTGGCTGATACCAGAAGGCCTTCAGTTTATATGGCAAGAGCAAAGACATAGAATTGATTCAAGTGAGAAAGCAGAATTATTTTATGCAGAATATTTCAGAGACAAGAAAGATGAGAGGGAAAGACAAGAAGCAATACTCAAACTATAAGAGGAGTGCTTTGAAGTGATTCGAAAAGAACAAGGAGCTGTAGGAGGTAATGGGGAACAAGAGGTGAGATCAACCAGAGCTGTTAACCCTTCCTATAAAGTATAAAAATGGAAGAGAAAAAAATGATTACAATTAATATAAATAGACTTAATTCCGTTATTAAAAGAAGGAAAATATTTGATAAATTAGAAAAATTGAAATTTGATATAATTTGCCTACAAGAAGTGCACATTAAAAAACAATATGATCAACTACTGGTGCAGCCAAAATTAGGGAAAATATTTACTTCACTGATACGAGTTAAGAAAAGAAGAGTAGTCTTATACATTAAAGATACAATTCCAGCAAAACAAATTTATATGGACAATGATGGAAGAGTCTTGATGGTGGAGATAATAGACAATAATGTGAAATTACTTTTAATTGAAATTTATGCTCCAAATGACAATCAAGAAGGATTTTATAAAAACTACACAGGATAATAATTGACTTAGACTATGACAATATATGTATGTTGGGTGACTTTAATGAAATAATTAATGAGAAGATGGACTATAAAACACAGAAAACAATAAAACAAAACAGAAAGATCTTGCCAAAATCTTTTTTTAAAATGACGGATGAACTAAACCTAAAGGACACTTGGAGAGAAAACAATATTAAAAATAGACAATATACTTTTTATTCAAATAGACACTCATCATGGTCCAGAGTAGATATGATATGAATGTCAGCAGAATTGATTACCAACATACAGGAAATCAAGATAGAACCTGGTACCTGGGCAGACCGCAATCCAATGACAATTAAGTGGAAAGGACAAAGAAAAGATCTAGATGGACTTTAAATAATGCTTTATTAAAAGAAAAGGGCTTTACACAGAAAATAGAGAAAGAATTTGATTTCTTCTTCAAGGAAAATAGAACAGAAGATACATCAACACAAAACTTGTGGGATACAATGAAGGCTTTCTCTAGGGGCTTGATAATAGACTATACAAAGATAAGAAACAAAAAGAAAAGACAAGTGTTGAAAATGTTAGAGGATGATTACAAGAGACTTGAGAAAGAACTACAAAAATCACCATTTAAAAAAGATGTGAAAATACAAATGGACATAGTTAAACACAAAATGGGACTAATGGGAAAAGAGGAACTAGCACAGAAAATTAGAAATGCTAAGCAAAACTATTTTGAAGATGCAAATAAATCAGGCAGATGGTTAGCATATAAATTGAAAAAGGAGAAAGAATCAAGAAAAATAGCTCAATTGATAGATAACCAAGGGCAAGCCTGCTATGGAAACACAGAGAAGAAAAAAATTGTACAGAACTTTTATCAGAAGTTATATGAACAAGAGATAATAGAGGAAGGGAAGATTAAACAATACCTACAGAAAGCTAATTTGCCTCAGATACCAAAAAATATTAAAATGATGTTAGAAGGAAACATAACAATGATGGAACTAACAGAAGCAATAAAAAAACAAAATAATGGAAAAACACTGGGCCCGGATGGATTGCCAGCTGAATTTTATAAGACATTCCAGGAGCAGTTCAACCTTTTGCTTCTGGAAGTTATTAATGAAGTTATGTTAAAAAAGAGGACACCTAAATCATGGTCAGAAGCATATATTACACTTGTGCCAAAAGAGGAAGCGGACCCGCAACTAATTAAGAACTATTGACCCATTTCTTTATTGAACTCAGACTATAAAATTTTTGCTTCAATAATGGCAGAAAGACTCAAACGATATTTAAATAATTTTATTCACCCCAATCAAAATGAATTTCTACCAAAGAGACATATTAAAGACAATATGAGAACTATCCTGGACACATTGGAAGACTAGGAGGCACATCCTGAAAAACAAATGGCCTTGATATTCTTTGATGCACAGAAAGCCTTTGATAATGTAAATTGCCGATTTATGTTATTACAATTGGAACAGATGGGCTTTGGTAAGAAATTTATTAAAGCCATAGAAGCTATATATCATAATCAAACAGCAAAGGTAATGATTAATGGGGAATTAACAGATTCTATTGCTATAAAGAAAGGTTCAAGACAAGGTTGCCCGCTGTCACTTCTGTTGTTTGTAACTAGAGATATAAGAGAGGCAAAAGAAATAAAAGGAATGAAAATTAAGAAAGAAGAATACAAATTACAAGCATTTGCAGATGACCTGGTTTTTATATTAGAAGACCCGCTGGCAACAGCGACTAGGTTGATAGAAAAGATAGAGGAATATGTAGTGGTAGCTGGTTTAAAAATAAATAAAGATAAAACAAAGATTCTGAGGAAGAATATGCTAGTAGAACAGAGGGAAGAATTGGCGGAAGTCTTGGAAATCCAGGTCACAAATAAGGCTAAATACCTGGGAATACATTTGACAGCAAGATGTGGCACACTTTAAGAGAATAATTATAATAAACTCAAGCAACAGATTGTGACAGACTTGGCAAAATGGGAAAACTTACAATTTTCATTAATAGGGAGAATATCAACAATTAAAATGAATATTTTTCCAAGAATTTTATATTTGTTCCAGACAATTCCAATTAGATTAGGGAAAAAGTATTTTAATAGTTGAATAAAATAGTGCTGAAATATATCTGGCAGGGGGAAAAAAAGCAAGAATAAAATTAAAGTTATTACAAGATGCTAGAATAAAAGGTGAGTTCAGTCTGCCAAATTGGGAGTTATATTATCAAGCGACAACTCTGATGTGGGTCAAGGAATGGATTACATTGAGAAATACTAGATTATTGACACTTGAAGGACATGATTTGTTGTTGGGTTGGCATGCTTTCCTATGGTACAAGGGAACTAAAACACATGGATATTTTAGAAGACACTATATACGAGAGGCTTTATTATTAAATTGGGAGATGATTAAAAGGCAACACTTTTTGAAAATTCCAGTCTGGCTTTCAACTATAAAAGCGTTTTCATATCCAGTGATATATAAAATGGAACAAACAGTTAGGTATGGAGAAATTATGAATGAAAAGGGTGAACTTAAATCTATGTAAGAACTGGAGCAACGAGGAATAAGGATGAATTGGTTTTCATATGTGCAAATACATTCAAGATATGATAAAGATCTCAAAACAGAAGGTTTTTATGGTAAATTGACTGCCTTAGACAAAATTTTAACAGGTACTGATGAAAAGGTGATTAAGAAATTATACGGATATTTATTAGAGGTTAAATTAGAAGAAGAACAAGTTAAAGAAACAATGATGTGTACAATCCTCTGTGCTTGCAGCTCGAAACACCGTTAGAGACCCCACACACCCACTTTAAAGTCTGTTTCTGTGATTCCACTCTGGGGAAGGGGTTTTTAAAGTATTTATAGTAGGATTACCCAATTCTGGAACAGCCTTGTTCGCTGAGCCATCTGTATCTGGTACACTCACAAGGGTCATTTTTCTTGCCATGTTCATGTAGACATCCTAATTAGAACGCGTTGTTTCTCCGTGTCACATAATATAGGTCAGCATATGCATAATTTTGTGTTTAATTTCTTTAATTAATTTATTTATTTTGTCATGCTTATGTTGTGCATATTAGAGTTGGAAAATCTTTGAGATCTGTTGCAACGAAATTTCATTTTAATGTATGCTGATTAGTGTACATTCAAAGTGACAATAAAGTTTCGCTTCTGATTCTATTCTATTCTATTCTATTCTATGCATTTCTTATTCCATTCCATTCTATTCTTATTTCTATATTCTATTCTACTCTACTCTATTCTATTTTTCTGGCTTTATTACAAATAAATCAAAAACAATCTCCTGTCTTTTCCCCACAGGTTTACAAGGACAATCCATCTATGGTCTCTATTTGGAGCTTTTCCTGAACAAAGTAGCCATGGTTCTCTTCCTCCTTGGCCTTTTCCAAATAAAGCAACATGGATGCTGCCTTGCAAGATATTTGGCTAAATGTAGACGCTGTCTAAGGCGGGACTAGAACTCACAGTCTCTTGGTTTGTAGCCTTGTGCCTTAACCAGTAGGCCAAAGGGGCTCCCTCTATAGGTAAAGTAAGGAAGAAAAAAAGAAGAAAAAGAAAAAGAAAGAAGTAAGGAAGGAAAGGAAGGAAGGAAGGAAGGAAGGAAGGAAGGAAGGAAGGAAGGAAAGAAAGAAAGAAAGAAAGAAAGAAAGAAAGAAAAAGAAAGAAAGAAAGAAAGAAAGAAAGAAAGGAAAGGAAGGAAAGAAGGAAGGAAGGAAGGAAAAAAGAAAGAAAGAAATGAAATAAAGGGGGAGGGAGGGAGGAAGGAAAGGAAAGGAAAGAAGGGAAAGAAAGGAAAGAAAGAAAGGAAAGAAAGGAAAGAAAGGAAAGAAAGGAAGGAAGTAAAGGAAGGAAGAAAAAGAAAGAAAGAGAGAGAGAGAGAGAGAGGAAGGAAGGAAGGAAAGGAAAGGAAAGGAAAGGAAAGGAAAGAAAGAAAAGAAAGAAAAGAAAGAAAAGAAAGAAAGTAGGGAAAGGAAGGAAAGACAGGAAGGAAGGAAGGAAAGAAAGAAACAAAAGAAAGGGAGAGAGGAAGGAAAGGAAAGGAAAGGAAGGAAGGAAGGAAGGTAGGAAGGAAGGAAGGAAAGGAAGGAAGGAAGAAAAGAAAGAAAGAAAAAAAGAAAAAAGAAAGGAAGGAAGGAAGGAAAGAAAGGAAGGAAGGAAAGGAAAGAAGGAAAGAAAAAAGTAAGGAAAGGAGGGGAAGGAAAGAAAGAAAGGAAGGAAAGAAAGAAACGAAAGAGAGGGAGGGAGGGAGGGAGGAAAGGAAAGGAAAGAAGGGAAAGAAAGGAAGGAAAGAAAAGAAAGGAAGGAAGGAAAGGAAGGAAAAAAAAGAAAGAAAGAAAGAAAGAAAGAAAGAAAGAAAGAAAGAAAGAAAGAAAGAAAGAAGGAAGGAAGGAAGGAAGGAAGGAAGGAAGGAAGGAAGGAAGGAAGGAAGGAAGGAAGGGAAGGAAGGAAGGAAAGAAAAGAAAGGGTACATATATCTTTTGCGCATAGTAACACTGTTATACTTTTCTTATTTGATTATATTCATAAACCATTCTAATCAACATTCTATATTATATTGGTCCATTATTATATTATCGTTAACATTATAATTTAAATTCTATCTCATCTTTCAAAAACAAACCTCGTCCTTGCAAAGTTATATTCATATTCCTACTCATTCAGAAATAATCAATTACAGTGTATTTATTATTACTGTTACCACATATTTCAGTTTCTTATTCTTCTATCTAACCATTCATAAAATAATTCCCAAATCTTACAATACTCTTTTTCTTCCTGTTCTCTAATTGCCATTGTTAGTCTACTCATTTCCGTACATTTCATTATTTTCTTAATTGTTTCCTCCTCTGTTGGAATTTTCTCATTTCTTCCAATTTTGTGCAAATACAATTCTAGATATTGTTAGTACATTAATAATCAGATATATTATCTCTTTATTATAACCTTCAGGCAAAATCCCCAGTAAAATATATATCTGGTTTTAGATCTATATGTTGTTTTATCATTTTTCCCAAACACATGTGTATTTTAGTCTGGTATCTTTTAGCTTGATTGAAATAAAGATTGATAAGGAACTCGTGAGGAGATTTACCAGTTTCCTGGTGAATAAAATTGAGAAGAGAGATTTTATATTGCAACCCTCAATATGAAATCTACTTAGATAATAGGATCCTATTGGAATTACGAGACTTGGAACTTCTGCTGTGGTTTTCAAATCTCCCTGAGGTATGTAGAGAAGATGTAGGGACAAGAATGAAAGCAGTATGAGGTAGACAATTAATTCAATTAATTAAGTAAAGTACCCGAAAGCAACACTGTTGTGGGAATAAATGTTGACTGGGGTATTGGGTAATGATTAATCTAAGACCTTATACATACATGCTTGCACTGAGATAAAGCAAGGAAATTAAAAGCAAACACAAGAAACAATTAAGTAGCTCAGACTTTTATCTCATCATGTGTATTGTATCCCATCCTGCGATTATGCTTGCTACGTACTAAAATCTCAATAAAAGGGAGCACTGGAATTTGCTCTGGGCTCCCATCCCGAGTACACACGCTTGTGTCTCATTCTTTCCATGGGAGACCACCACAAGTGGTGACCCCAATGTGATCCACTGCAGGTGGTACGTGTCCGGACCTCCGTGTTTTCTCGCCTGGAATAGGTAAAGTACGTACTTAACTATTGCTGGACAATAGGATTTTTCAGGGAACATGGGGGGAAAACTTTCTCAGCCACAGGAATGTCATGTTAGTGAGCTGCTGAAGTTAGTCAGGACAAATTTCTTTACCTTTAAACCTTCTGGGGGGGAGCAAATAGTTCTTTCAAAAGGTAATGTGAAAGAGCTGCTGCAAGAGATCTGGCGGCAATGTCCCTGGTATGCAGAGAAAGGCTCTTTAAAGTTAGACACGTGGAGGAAAATTGGAATTATCCTTCATGAAGAGCCACGGGCAACAGCTGAAATTTTGATATATTGGAAGGTTGTTATGACTGCTTTAGAGACCCAGCAACAACCTCTTTTAAAACCTTTAGCAGAACCTCCTCCTTATAAAGGAGTTGTGTTGCACCCACCAATTTCAAAGCTGGAGTATGTTCTCTCATCCTCATCAGCACCTGCTCCTATAGAGGAGAAAACCCAGCCATATATGGGGAAAGTTCAAGCAATGATGCATCAGGCTTTCAATGAAGGGAAATTAGAGCCTGATGAGATTCCCCAGATGAATTTGTTTCCAGTCAATAGGCAAGTGAATGCTCAAGGCAATCTGCAGGCTGAATGGATTCCGATTCCTTTGTCAGTACTTAGGGAAATTAAGAAAGCCGTTCAAGATTATGGTATTCAAAGTCCTTTTACAAAGGGTCTCCTGACAAGTTTGGCTACCTCACACATGATTCCTAATGACTGGAAAGATTTAATGAGAATGATATTGAGCTCTACTCAGTATGTGGTTTTTGACTCAGAATACCAAAGGGAAGTTATCACTAGGGGATGGAATTCGGGGGGGGGGGGAGCTGTATATGCCAGACCAAATCTATGGGGCAGGCTTGTTTGAATCCACTGCTGATCAAGCTGCTAAATTGCCTGATCACGTATTTCCAGTGGTTATGGCAGCTGTCCTTGGGGTGTTGTCCCGCATCCAGGATGTGGGAACCCCGGCACGGTCTTTTTCTCAAATTAAGCAAACAGCACCTGAGCCCTATAACGATTTTGTGGAAAGGCTACAATTGGCTTTTACCTGGCAAATTTCAAATGAGGAAGCAGCAAAGGAACTTTTGCTGAGATTGGCAGTTGAAAATGCAAACGCTGACTACAAGCGTATCTTGCAGCCCTTGGTGGCTAGAGGTGAGGTTACTCTGGCTGATCTATTAAAGGCATGTGCAGTGGTGGGTTCTCAAGCTTACAATATGGAGACTTTGGCTATGGCATTACAAAAAGGGATGAAACCTACAGGGAATTGTTTTAATTGTGGGAAGCCTGGCCATTTTAAAGCCCAGTGCCGTGTCCCTGGGGGGGGAATGGCATTTAACAAAAATAAAAATAGGGACGTCCGCCCAAAGTCAGTCTGTCCGAAATGCAAAAAAAGGTTTCATTGGGCAAATCAATGTCGCTCTGATCAGAACCAAAATCCGGGAAACTAAATTTGGGGCGTGCAGCTAGCCCCACTCCCAAGGCTGTCACAAAGGCATCGCCTACAACTACTGGGAGTGCAGGTTTGAATTTAAAAATGCTGAACTCGATTGATGTGACTTTTCCTAATCAAGTGTACATTGAGGACACTCATTTGCATGGACCACTGCCAGAAAAAAACAGTGGGATTGGTACTTCCCAGATCTTCTGCATCAGAAAAAGGGTTTTTTGTTATTCCAGGGGTTATTGATCAAGATTATAGAGGGGTTATTAAGATACAATTGTACTCTGATACTCCTATATCATTAATGGCTGGTGACTTTATTGCCCAGTTATTATTGCTTCCATACATTCCTATGAATCCTTTAATTGGGAAACCATGAACTGGTGGTTTTGGGTCCACTGAAATGGCAAGTTCTCCAGTTGATGCAGAATTGCTAGCACTGACAAAAAATTTGACTACAGACCAACCAAAAATGACAATTGAAATTCAGGGAAAATCATTTTCTGGCCTTATAGATTCCGGAGCAGATGTCTCTGTGATACGCCAAAAGGAATGACCAAATGAATGGGCGCTTGAAGATTCTCCGGCTGTTCGTGGAGTGGGTGGTATGCAGTTTGCAAGAAGTAGTGCACGTTGGTTGAAGGCATAGCATAGGGAAACTGGTGAGACTGCAAGGATTCAACCTCTTGTGTTGCCCCTGCATATAAACTTGTGGGGTAGAGATTTACTGTCACAATTTTGCGCAAAAATTGTTATTGGATAATGGAAAAATTATAATTGTTAACCTCTCAGCCAGTTTGGATTGACCAATGGCCACTTCCAAAGGAAAAGCTTATAGTTTTACATCAATTGGTAGCTGAGCAGCTACAATCAGGCCATTGTGGAACGAGCTAATCAGACACTCAAACAAGCACTCTGTTATGTATGTAAATAGTTAAAATAAAAGCGAGCTTGGGGTAAAGTGCAGGTTTCTGGCCCTGCACTTCTGATTGGTTGTTAAGCGGCTCGATTGGATTGGTTGGGTTCAGAGAATCCGATTGGCCCTTAACGAAGGACTCTTATTGGTTTTGGAGCTAGCGTCTTACAGCTCCCTATTGGTTATTTCGCATTAAGGTTGCCTATATAAGGCAGAGTTGTTGTTATTAAAGTCTTAAGTCACTATGTAATAAAGAGCTGAAAGTTCACCAACTAAGATTGTCTCCAGTTATTTCACCCATGCCTGAAACTATATCACTGGCGACGAAGGTGGGATTTGGGGACATCTGATCTTAAGGAACCGGGAAGAAAAACAGAGCACGTGCCAAGACGACGCCACCAACGGAAACCATGTCCAGCGGCATCGTACCACCCGCTCCGTTCGATCCAAACCAAGAGGATTGGGAATCCTACATGGATCGCTTCCAAATGTTCCTCAAAACAAACAACCTGAAGGACGCCACACCAGCCAAGAAGCGGGCGCTGTTCCTGACGTACTGCGGCCCGGCTGTCTTTAAAATGGCTAAAGCCCTCACGAAACCTCGAGAAGTGAAAGCAATGAGCTGGGACGACCTCGAACCTCTCCTGAGAGACCATTACGCGCCAACCGTTCCTACACTCATGAGACGCCACGAGTTCTATCAGAGAAACCAGCGAAAAGGAGAGAGTGTGGCTGACTTCGTGGCAGACCTCCGACACTTAGGAGGCCTCTGCGGGTTCGCAGACTTAGATGAAGCACTGAGAGACCGATTAATTCTGGGATTAGATGCGCTAGGCGTGCAAAGCAAGCTGATGCGAAAGGCGACATCGGCCTTGCTGACGCCATCGCCGAAGCCACTGCTGCTGAGGCGACCAAAAAGTCCGCGGCGCAACTACGGCGAAGCCGAAACCCAACGACCCCACCGACAGGCGACATTTTATCCAGCTCAGAAGGGCAGCTAGCGACAACGCACTATGAGGACCTCTCTTCGTCGTCAGACAGCGACGAAGAAGGGGTCCATCGACTGCGGTCCGACCGGGACCCTCGCCCTAAACCTTCACACCCTTGCGCTGGTTGCGGGGCAAACCACCCCAGGGCAGACTGCAAATTCCGTGATGCACTCTGCCATGAGTGCGGAAAACGAGGCCACATCAGTCAAGTCTGTCGCAGTTTACCGGGACCAAGTCAGGCCTCAAAGGGAACCAACTTTCGCCAATCGGCAGGAAACCGTCCTGTAAGGCGAGATCCAGCAAACCACTCCTACAGATATCGAGTGTTGCAGAAAGAAGAGGCTCACCATACTATCACTATAGGTCACGCCTCAGCCATGGACGCTAAGAAGATTCGAGTTACAGTCACCATAGAGAACCAACCTTGCCACATGGAGGTCGATTCGGGATCGTCCCTCTCGATGGTGTCGTGGAAGACATTAAAGCAACTCATTCCTACCATCCAACGCCAAGATCTTCGAATGCAACGTCTCATCCTTAAAGACTACCAAGGGAATCGGATCCCTGTGGTTGGGTCTTGTTGAGTCCGCGTCTCGTTTAAAAAGCATACAGCATACTTACCTCTAACGATCATCGATAGGGACAGGCCTAGTTTGTTGGGCCTCCAATGGTTTGCGCCACTCGGCATCGAAGTAGCCGGCGTGAACCGAGTCGATGATTGCGAGTGGAAGGAGGACCTTATTTCTGAATTCATCAATGTCTTCGCAGATCGTCTGGGCGAGTATAAGGGGACCCCAATTTCGTTTAGCCTCGACCCTAAGGTCGCCCCGATCCGTTTAAAGCCCCGTCGAGTTCTGTTCGCCCTTAAGGCCAAGATAGATGAACAACTTGACAAACTAATTAAACAAGGGGTACTGCAACCCATTGATCATTCTCCATGGGAAACTCCTATTGTAACCCCCATTAAGCCAGATGGGTCAATCTGAATCTGTGGGGACAACCGGGCCACTCTAAACCACGCCCTCCAGCAGAACGGGTATCCAGTGCCAGTGGTGCAGCACCTCCTTCATTCCCTGGGAGGCGGAAAGGTTTTTGCTAAATTAGATTTAGCTCAAGCCTATCAACAATTGCCCGTGGACGATAAAACAGCCCAAGCTCAAATGATAGTAATGCACAGAGGTGCTTTTAAATGTACCCGATTGCAATTCGGGGTAAGTGTAGCCCCGGGAATATTCCAAAGATTAATGGAATGATTATTGCAGGGAATCAAGGGCGTGGTTCCGTATTTTGATGACGTGTTAATTGCAGCTCCTAGTAAAAAAATTCTGCAGAATCGTTTAAAATGTGTTCTTAACTTCCCTTGATCTGGTATCTTCCAAGAACCTGAAAGTGATTTGAGTGTGACAATTTTCCGGGGCTATGAATGTGTGAATGAGTAACCATGAGATAAATTAGCAAGCACTCGCTACCACTTTGTCTTCTGACTAGAGATTGAGAACATATGTGTGTTTTTTAACAACTAAAAGGTGTGATGACCCAGAGTGGGATACAAAATAAACACAGTTACAAAAAAACAGTGAAGCCCCTTTTATTCCTTCACTTTGTTTCCAAGTTCCATATATCCTTGACTGAAGACAAAAAAACTCCCACACAAACAGTTACAAGAAGGAGGACAAAAGCAATACAAAGCAGGCAAGATAAGGGCTGGAGGACATCCACAGGTAACAGAATATACACTGGGAAGGACACCAAACTCAGAGAGGAACAATAAACTAGAGATATTTCCATGCTTTGTTTCCAGCACTCGCCTGTACGCAAGTCCATCCTCTTATTTAGTTGTCACAGCTGCAACCCATGAAGAGGATCAAGGCCCTCTCCTCCTGAGTAGACCATGTCTCTCCCTTATCCTCTCCTCCCTGCGTGCCCCTAGGATGGAGAGGGGATGGGCCTGGGTCCTCCTCTGACTGCCCAGCCAACCTCTGCCCTTCCCCAGCCTCCTCCACAACCTCAGGAGCTGCACTTCCAATCCCTGTTGGCTGTTCCTCCTCTCCCTCAGAGTTAGTCTCCACCAGGGGCATGACAAAAGGAGAACCAAAGAAGAAAAGAGCAACAAGTTGTGTGTGTGTAAAGAGACAAGAGAGAGGGGAGGGGAGAGGCAGAGAGGGCGGGAGGGAGAGAAAGAGGAAGGGAGAGAGAGAGACCCAGAGAGATAGAGAGAGTGGGAGGGAGGAAGAAGGGAATGGAGGCTGTTGTGGTTCGCCAACATCTGGTGTGGATGGCAGAGGACTCTGACAGCAAGGACAAAAGGAGACCAGTCAGGGATCCTGGTGAGGACTTGGATGAGGGTCCTTCGTCTGATGCAGGAATGGGGCCAGGACTATCGGAGAGTGGGGTGCTGCCTTTGCAGCTTTTGGAGTCTGGCAGCAGTGAAGCAGAAGACCCCAGGGAGCTTGTGCCCAGTGTATGTGTGTGCAGGGCTGCTCGAAGGAGAGAGCAGCTGAAGCAGCAAGGGCGACTAAGGAGTAAGGCTAGAAAGTGATGGCCCCTCCCATAAGGGAAAAAAACCAGCCCTCGGGGATGTGTTCTTTGCAGGAAGCAATGAAGTTCTTTAGACTCTGAGTCCTCATTGAAACCTTGCGAAGTCCAGTTTGTTTTTGAGACTTCTGTCAGTTGATATTTATCAGTAATTGGACTTCTGTTCTTGGCAGCCTTTCACAACCTTGAAAGGGCTTGCTTTGATCTCAAGACAATTAGGTTTAAATGACTCTTGGCTGGGAATGAAAAAAAATCCCAGCACCGCATTTAAAAAGGTTTGCTTTTATACATAGTTTGCGTTTGTTTAATTTGAACAAGGCTTGGGTTAGAACTGAGGGAGACAGAAAGAGACAGAGACAGAGAGAGGGAGAGAGGGAGATCAAATGGAAGAGCTGTGATTAAATTTGTTTATTTACTCTATGCATGCTTGATAATTGGGCAGCTTAAATAACGTAGCAACCCCATCTGACACTGGTCACACAAATGATGGTGCTTATATGTACAGAATTTTTTTTTTTTTTAAAAAAAATTTCTTTTCTTTTTTTAAAGTCAACTTCGATTTTATTTTTCTCTTAAGAAAAAAAGGTCAGTCCCTCCTATAAAGAGGAAGGAGAAGATAACCGCACATTTTGTAATAATTTGCCAGAGAATTTAGTTCCAACCTGATGCTCTGAAGTTTTACTTCTAGGAAAGATACAGAGGTTGTGTTGCAGAGATGGTATTCAGCAGGTTCTGACCAGTTGGGAGCTCATGGCCTTGCATTTATCTTAATGAGCTAATAAGGACTATTGTCAGGTATGGCAGCATTCAAAATCCAAGAAAGAAAACCTTAGGCTCCATTTTTATAGAGAAAAGGACTTTTACTGAAATTGAAGTGGTAGCAACAGGAGAAATACGAGATCTGAAGCAAAAGCCATGGAAATTACATACAGAAAGTTATCCCGTGTCCCCACCCCCAACAATTCAAACTGGGGACATCCGATCAGAGGAGTGCATAATGTCATGTGGGTATATCTTCTGATGGCATCTCAGACATCTGGTATGTCAAGACGGTTGACCTTGGCCTAGAAAAGATAAGTGTCTGCATTTGTGCAGTATGTGTTGTGCTTAGCCAGCAGCAGGTGCAGACGGCTGAGGAGAGCGAGGACTCAGATGAGGGGCCAGGACCATTAGGAAGTGGGCTGCTGTCTTCAGAGATTGTGGGGGCTGGCAGCAGCGACGAGGAGGTTCCCAAGAAGCCTGTGCCAAGTGCACGTGCCTGCAGGATTGCTCGTAGGAAAGAGCAGCATGGGCGACTCAGGAGTAAGGCTGCCCCTCCTTCAAGAAGATAAAAGCCAGCTGTGAAGCGAACGTTCTTTGCAGGGAGCAAAGACATTTTGAACCTCAGCCTCGTGGACATTGCAGATGCTATTTGAAGACTCTTGTGTTGTGAAATATTTCTTATCTGTGATTCTTGGCAGTCTCGCACAGTTTTGGCAAGGTTTATGCTTATTCAAAGTTAATTAGTTTGCAGCAGCCTTTTATCTGTGAAGAAACAGAATTCTTAGCTGAAACATAAAAATGGTTGTACTCTTGCCTTTGTCTTGTGTTTGTTCTCTTGGGACCAGGTTTGGGTCAGAACAGTATGCAAGGAAGCATCTCAACTTTTACAATTCACACAACTTCAACCTCCAGCACCCTTTCCCCCACGAAGCCCAATTATTCATCTCCTCTCCATTTTCTAGGGCAGCTGGAAAGAGTCAAGCAGAAGAAGGAATCTTGGAGGCTGACAACTATTATATCAGTTAACTCCTTGTAGGACGCTTGCCTGGACTTTCTGTTGGTGAAGGCAGTTGATTCCCAAGGTGTAAATCAGAGCTCTCCAAACTTGGCAACTTTAAGACTTGTGGACTTCAACTCCCATAGGTGGCTGGAGAATTCTGGGAGTTGAAATCCACAAGACTTAAAGTTGCCAATTTTGGGGACCGCTGGTGTAAATAAAGAGGGATTTTTTTTTTTTCTTGGTGAGGAGTCTGTTTCTTGCTTCTGCAAAGGCTGGGTCAGAACACTTTGAGGTGAAGTCTAACTTTCTAACTTTTGGGATGACAGGAAGGCTAGTCATTGAATATTGCTGATTTAGGGATGGTTTTTATTGGTCCCAAATAAGCAGGTTCTCTGACTACATTGGCTGGATGCCATCACTTACCCAGAAATTCAAACTTGAGGCATTGGTCCAATTGTATGAACAGGAAATGGGAGTTCCTGTTTGGTTTCTTGTTCTGGTGGAAAGATCTGTTCGGTAAGACACAAAGTCAACTCAGATTGACTCTCCTGTTGCTATCGGCATGGCTGCCTTGGGGTCCTTCAAGAGAGTCTGCAGCCCCCTTCAGATGCTGCTCCTCCTCCTCCTGCAAGATCCGGGTGAGTGTTGACAGTTGAGATCAGACCGGTTCCTTTCTCAGAGTTGCTACTGGAAAAAAATCCAGGGTGAGAGGAACACTAAGGTTGCTTCAAACCTGATGGGCTTCTCTGAAAGTTGAGATGAGGAGAAAAATATGACCTACCCTGAAAGTAAGCCCTAGCTTGATTTTTACACATGTGCCCAATATAAGCCCTAGCCCCCCCCCCAAATAAGCCCTAATTAAGTTCCCACCCACTCCAGAGTGGATGGGTAAAAATTAAGCTAAGGTGGGGATTGGGTGGGTGAGTGGAGCTGCCCTACTATTTACTTTTGAACAGTTATAGCCTCACACACACAACACCTGCCTCGCCGGCCCATTTCTTCTGCAGCCAGCAAGGCTGGCAAATCTTTCCTGAAGGCCTCTGGAGCTGATAAGAAAGCTCCGGATTGATCCAGAGCTCTATTATCCCCTGCAGAGGCCTTCAGGAAAGCCACAGAAAAAGAAATTCCTGAAGGCCTCTGACAGTGAAAAGGAGGCCAGGGCGACGCGCACAAGTGAAGTTAGCCAATGGATGGCATCCCCCGAAAATAAGACCTGGTTCCTTGTTTTGGTGACAAAAACAATATAAGGCAGGCAGTGGTGGGATTCAAATCATTTAACAACCGGTTCTCTGCCCTAATGATTTCTTCCAACAACCAGTTTGTAACTACTCAGAAAGTTAACAACCGGTTCTCCCCAACTGGTGCGAACTGGCTGAATCCCACCACTGAAGGCAGGGTCTTATTTTGGGGAAAACATGGATAGATCTGGGGAGGAGATTTCTTCCATTGCTTCCCACCCGAGTGGCTAAGTGAACAAGTCAGGAAGAGTATCAGAGCTCTGAAGTTCTGAAGTTCAACTGGGGACACCTGGTTTGATCTAGTCCTTGAAGTGTGGACTTCAGGATAGTTGGACCATACCTTCAATGCCTGATAGAATCCTACATCTGGAAGGGAAGGCACCTTGGAGGTCTTCTAATCCAACCCGCTGCCAAACGCTGGAATCCTGATAACATCTCAAAAAATGGCTGTTCTATATTTTCTTAGAAACTCACAATGATGGGAGGCCCCACAAGTTAATCCTTCTCACTGTAAGATATTATCCAAAGAAGATTGACCAAAAGTTCTCAAGAAAAGTGGTAAACTTTTTCTTGTGCAAGTGCACAGTAACTTTCTACACCGAGTGTTTTTCAAAGGAAAATACAGCTGCCTCTTGAAAAAGGACCTTTAGAACAACTATGACCTGGATGACTGAGAATTTCCATAGACATTTATATCTGAGGTGGGATTCAGCAGGTTCTGACCAGTTCTGGAGAATCAGTAGCAGAAATTTTGAGTAGTTCAGTGAACCAGCCAATCCCACCTCTGACTGGCCCCGCCCCCTCTCTTCTCCGCCTCCCGAGTCTTGGTCTTCTTTGGTTGCCCTGCACAGGAGAACGGAGCTGGAAAGCAGGTTAGTGGGGTGGGGAGGAAATGGGATTTTGCAGTAACCTTCCCCCTGGAGTAGGGAAGGAATGTAAATTTTACAGGATCCTTCCCCTGCCATGCCCACCAAGTCATGTCTACCAAGCCACGCCACGCTCACCAAGCCTTGCCCACAGAACCGGTAGTAAAAAAAAAAAATTGAATCCCACCACTGCATTAAGCATAGAATGAGGTTCTTTCTGGCTATCACCAACATGGAGTCTGAAAATTGTGTTATGTTCAACTCCTGTTCCTCAATAACTGAAACAAAAAGAGAGATTTTATAAAATATATGTGAAGGTAACACAACTTCTAGAAAAATCATGACAGCCAGAAGGAACCTCACTCTCAAGTATACACTGTATTTACACTGTAATTATAAATTAACAATGTTAGTTTCTTACAAAGAGAATATATACAAAATGTTTTACTGCTGGCATCTACCCCTAGCAATAGCCAAAATGTCCCCAAATACGATACCTTAATGTTGGAGATGTAATGATAAACAGGGAACATACTTTCATATGTGGTGGACCTGCCCCCATGCACGGAAATACTGGCAAAAAATAGATTATGGTTAGAGGAAATAACAAAATGACTTAGATAAGGGAACAGAAGGGGAACTTACAAAATTTGCAGAAGATACTATGCCGGCAGGAATAGCTAACACCCAAGAAGATCGGCTCTTGACAGACTAGAACACTGGGCCGTATCTAACAAAATGAAATTCAATGTAGAAAAAAGGAAAGTCCTACACTTAGCAAGAAAAACCAAAAGTATACATATAGACGGGGTGAAACCAGGCTCAATAGCAGGAACCCTGAAAGGGATCTTGGAGTCTTAGTGGACAACCAGCTAAATAGGAGCCAGCCGTGTGCAGCAGCAGCCAAAAAAGCCAATGCAATCCTAAATTGCATTAACAGAGGGATACAATCGAGATCAAGGGAGGTACTAATACCACTCTATAAAGCCTTAGTAAGGCCACACCTAAAGTCCTGCATCCAGTTTTGGTAACCACATTATTAAAAAGATGTTGAAACTCCAGAAAAAAGAAGAGCAACCAGGATGATGAGGGAACTGGAGGCTAAAACATACAATGAATGGTTGCAGGAACTGTGCCTGGCTAATCTAGTGAAGAGAAGGACCAGGGGAGACATGATAGCGGTCTTCAATATTTGAGGGGCTTCCACAGGGAGGAGGAAGGGGTCAAGCTATTTTCTAAAAGGCCTGTAGGCCAGACAAGGAATAATGGATGGAAACTGAACAAGGAGAGATTCAACCTGGAAATAAGGAGAAACTTTCTGACAGCGAGAACAATCAACCGATGAAACAGAAGTTGCCCACGGAAGTTGTGGGAGCTTCATCCCTGGAGGCTTTCAAGAAGAGATTGGACTGCCATTTGTCAGAAAGAGTGTAGGGTCTCCCGCTTGGGTGGGAGGTTGGACTAGATGACCTACAAGGTTCCTTCCAACTCTGATGATCTGTTATCTGTTAAAACAGAGAATAAAATTTAAACCAGAACTTTTTTTTATTAGGCATGCTAGAACCAAGCATAAGAAATATCAATACCTGATGCTCCACATCATAACGGCTGCTAGAATTACTTTTGCCCAAAATTGGAAGCAGGCTACGACCCCCACAGAAACCATAATAATTAATACAGTACATGAATCTGCTGTGTTGGATAGATTAACAAAGTTATTGAAAGATAAGGAAGAAGGAGAATATTATAAAATATGGGATGTCTGGGACGAATGGATAAGAAAAAGGAGTTGAATGATAATTTTGTAACATCATAAAACAATAAGGTTTATGTTAAGTACTTGGACATGGGTCGGAATAAATGGAGACAACCTCTGAATAGTGACTTTCAGCTCTTTATTAGCATAGTGACTTCTCAAAACAACAACAGTGAACCCTGCCTTATATAGGCAACCCTTGTGAGAATTGTCCAATAGCGAGCTATGAACACAAGTACTTTAAACCAATAATAATCCTCTGTTAAGGGCCAATCGGATTCCTAAGAACTAGCCAATCCGATCTGGCCGCCTAACAGCCAATCAGAAGTGCAGGGCCAGAACCCTGCACTTAACCTCAAGCTCATACTTTATTAACTATGGTACATACATAACAGTTTACATGTAAACCAATGTAAATAAAAATGTATGTATGTATAAATAATGCTTAAAATGATGAAGCAGTAAATACAAAGATGTATAACACGCTCATAGAAGTGAAATGCAAATGTATACAGTGCTTTAGCAATGTTGTAATATGTGAAAATTTGCTTTTAACTGATGAAACGTTTAATAAATAAATTTATTAAATAAAGTATACACTGTCTGGGGCAAATCTGCCCTGGGGGAGGGCATGTGATCGTACCAAGACCAGGAGAAAAACCTACCTCTCATTTATAATGATAAAGGAGGAGCTTTGAATCGAATGAATGAGCTGGAGGGGAGCTTGAAAGTCTTTTAGTTCAGCAGAAGATCTTATACCATTTCGGAGAAGTGATTGTCCAATCTCTTCTTGACAACTTCCAGTGTTGGAGCACCAACAACTCCTGGTGGCAAGCAGTTCCACTGGTTAATCGTCTTCATTATTGGGAAGTTTTTCCTAAAATTCAAGGTTGCTTCTCTCTTTGATTAGTTTCCAACCATTGTTTCTTGTCTCGCCTTCTGGTTACTTTGGAGAATAATTTGACTTCTCCTCCTCTTGGTGGCAGCCCCTCAAATACTAGAATACTGCTATCATGTCTCCCCTAGTCCTTTTTTTTTCTCTAGATTGGCCAAACCAAATCCTGCAGCCATTCTTCATGTGTTTTAGTCTCCAGGCCTTTGATCATCTTAGCTGCTCTTCTCTGAACTTTTTTCCAAAGTCTCAACATCGGGGTTTTTTTTTTTTTTTTTTTGTAGTACGGCAACCAAAATCGGTTGCAGGTGTGGTCTTACCAGGGTTTTATAAAGCGGTAGTGATACTTCACGCTTTATAAAACCCGTAGTAAGATCACACTTGGAATACTGCAACTGATTTTGGTCACCATGCCACAAAAAAGATTTGAGACTGAGGAAAAAGTTCAGAAAAGAGGGACTAAGATGATTAGCCAGGGGTGTGTGTATATGTGTGTGAGAGGGTCATCCTAAGATCCAACACAAAGGATCAGCCTCAGCATCCAACCATCTGCCCTGAAGATGCCTACTGTTGTGTGTAGTTCAGACCAAGTGGTGGGATTCACATTTTTTTTTTTTACTACCGGTTCTGTGAGTGTGGCTTGGTGGGCGTAGCAGGGGAAGGTTACTGAAAAATCCCCATTCCCTCCCCACCCCACTAACCTGCTTTCCAGCTCCATTCTCCTGTGCAGGCAACCAAAGGAGATCCAGCCGATCAGCTGGGACTCAATGGGAGGCAGAGAAGAGATGGGATTGGCGGGGCCAGTCAGAGGCGGGATTTGCCGGGTCTCTGAACTATTCAAAATTTCAGCTACTGGTTCTCCAGAACTGGTGTTGTGGTTAGCCAGCAGCAGGTGCGGATGATGAGGAGAGTGAGGGGCCAGGACCATCAGGGAGTGGACTGCTGCCTTCAGAGATTGTGGGGGCTGGCAGAAGTGATGAGGAGGTTCCAAAGGAGCCTGTGCTAAGTGGGCGTGCACAGAGGATTGCTCGGAGGAAAGAGCAGTTACAACAGCACGGGCAACTCGGGAGTAAGGCTGAAAGTTAATGCCCCCTCCTTGAAGAAGATAAAAGCCAGCTGTGAAACTAATCTTCTTTGCAGAAGGCAAAGACATTTTGAAAGTACAGCCTCGTGGACATTCTAGTATCCTGAGTTTGTATTTGAATATTCTTATTTTGCATATTATTTCCTGTCTGTTATCTTTTGGCAAGTCTCGCACAGTTTGGCAAGGCTTGTGCTTATCACAGCTAATTATTTTGTAAAAACATTACAAGGTTTCTGTTCTTTTTGAATTGTGTTTGATTTGTCGAAAAGGGTGTGGGTCAGAACAACTGGTCAGAACCCGCTGAATTCACCACCTCTGGACCAAGGGTCCCAGAAAGAGAACTGGCTTCAGGGAAAAGCACTGTGGTCTCCACAATTCGTAGGTCGCCCTCCATCCCTCATTCGAAGGGATGGAGGTTCCCAGTCCTATGGGAGTAAATCCCATGTTTGGGAGGCTGTGTCTCTGTGACCAAAAACATTCTTGGAGACTCCTGTGTTCTTTCTGAGGAATGTCAACTGATGTCTCTCTGCTTTCTCCCTCAGTCGAACCATCCCAGCCTCAAATTATTGGCCCTCAAGATAGGATCATGGCAGGATCACGGGCCTCTTTTCAATGCTTGGCAAATGGCTTCTCCTCCAGAGCCATCAAAGTTTTTTGGAGGAAGGATGGGAAAACGATACATTCTAACAAGACTAAAATATTTTATAATGAAGTAAAGCAGGGAAGGGTATACCACGTGGAAAGCAGTGTGGCAATCTTGCTTGGGCAAGGAGACCTGATGTCACAGCTGAACTGCCAGGTCCAACACAGCTCATCTTGGAAGGCTCAAAGCAACTTCCCACTTGGGGATGTTCTAAGAGGTAGGTGAACCTTGAGTTGCAGAGAGGGAGGAGGTTATGCGCAGCGGTGGGATTCTGTGGGCATGGCTTGATGGGCATGGCTTTTATTTTATTTTAATTATTATTATGTTTCGCTTTTTTGCAGCCCCCACCTGTTTTTTGGGGCCTTCTGGGCCTCAGAGGAGCTCGGGGGGGGGGCATTTTTGCTCCCCTAAGGCTCCTCTGATGCTCAGGAAGGCAAAAAAGGGGTCGAGTGCTGAGCCCCTCCCTCCATTTTTTTGCCTTCCTGGGCCTCAGCAATGGGAATCCTGCCCCAGCTGATCTGTGTACAGCTGATTGTCGGGGGGGGGGGGAGAAAGAAATACGTTAGGTGAACGTCAGGTGGGTGGGGTAAGTGAGCATCAGGTGGGAGGGTGACTGGGTCAGGGGCATGGCCAGACAGAACTTACTACCAGTTCAGCGACCCATGCCAAATGATTGCTACCGGTTCTCCTGATCCTGTGCGAACCAGCTGAATGCCACCACTGGTTATTGGTCAACTCATAAAATATTCCTTTTTTTTTTTCTTTTTAGAGTTGCCAACAGAAAGGGAGGGGGGGCAGTGCAGCAGCTTGGAAATCGAAAGTGCATTCCAAAAATGGTTTTTCAAGATAGGAACTAGGTGACCGAAGTTTCTGCTGCCCAAATATCTAACTGGAGAGCAGGATTGATGACTCTTGGCTATGGAGGTGTCCCATTGGAGAGTATGAATTACGATACACCCAGGGGTGGGGGAAAACCAGGGTCAAAGGTGACCAGGAATGATGTGTCTCAGAGTCAGCTACACCCAGGCAGTGCCGGACATGTTAACTCCCAATAAATCCTTTTGAAGTCTTGGACATTTGGCTTGAGACTCATGATTTAATTGGGGGTAACTGCTGGAAACCTGACATTATGGTGTCTGCACCTGGTAGAGGGCCCTCCATGGCAGAGGGAACAGCACCAAGAAGATCTAGACACTCATCCCATGGAAGTCAACTCATCCCATGCTTCCTCAGAGAGCTGTGTTTGCAGGGAGCAAGTCTTTAGAAAGATCTCCTATCTCTGATTCCTTTCCCAAGGACCTGGGTCCAGAGGAAATATATCTCCCCTACATTGGAGGAGATATGCATTTAATCCTGATTGTCCTGGAATGGTCTCCCTTTGCTTTAGTGGTGTGCTCCGTTATTTCCTTTGTATTTTTTTTTATTTGAGTTGGGTGGCCAAATGTATGTCATAGGAAGAAGGTGGGTGAGAAGCTGACACATCCAGAGTGTAGTAAGTTAGCACCCACTCCTCTCCTAGAAGAATGAAATGTTTTCTGAAATTATTAGAAAGGCAAAATATTATATTTCCTCGGACGATAAAAGAAGAAACATGATTTAAACACAGAAAGCAGCTCCCTGTCCCCCTGTTCCCCATTTCCACCCATATTGGCCTCCTGCAGCCTCTGCCAGTGAAAACAGGGCTCGGGGGAGGGGCTGCATGACTGACTGGGTGGGTGTGGCCAGGTAGTCATGTGAACAGGTGGGCGTGCTACGTGGTTATTAGGGCAAACAGGTGGGCGTGCTAGGTGGTCATTAGGGCAAACTGAGTGGCTATGGCCAACTTGACGTCACTTCTTTGCCCTAATTACCTAAAAAAAAAAAAAGATATATACCAAAAAGTTGTTTATTATTTTGTGCCTTTAATATAATACTTAAATAAAAGACTGGGTGAAACCAGGCTTAATAGCCATGACTGTGAGAGGGATTTTGGAGTCTTAGTTGAGTTTCTGGTGAGTTATGTGATTCTTATTGTTAAGTCTGGAGCATGGGTGCGAAAGATGGAGACGAGCCAGTAGAAACAGTGAACTTCAAACTCTTTATTTACATGATGTGACAGCTCAGCTCAAAGGCTGCTCAAGCCTTACTTATATAGGCAACTCATTAACTGTTTAACCAATAGCGAACCTGGGGTGCTAGCTCCTTTTAACCAATAGGAATGGTCTGTTAGTGGCCAATCGGATGCTTCCAAACAGGCCAATCTGATCGGGCCATCAACAGCCAATCAGAAGTGCAGGGCCAGAACCCTGCACTCGACTTCAAGCTCAATGATAACTTTATTGGTATTATGCATTCACAACACCCCTTTCCACCAGCTTCTGCCCATGGGGCACGGTTACATAGTCCTTAAGGTAGGACGGTTGTTTAATTAGTCTTTTTGATTTACGCAAGGTTCCAGTCGGTTGGCTGCACTCTTGCTGAGGTGGATCGTTGTTTAGCGGTAAGGGTGCCTCTGGTTCTGAGTTCGCGTTCTCATTGTCATCAACATCACTGGCTATTTCCTGAGGTGCATTCACTCCGGTCCCAGGTTCCTGTTCCTGTGTTTCTGTTCCCATATCAGTCTCTTTGAAGGGGTTTCCTTCGAATAATAATTCACTTTCCTCTCTATCTCCCCCCCCCTCAGTTTGATCAAAAGGGAGTTCGGAATTGCGAGGTGGTAGCCGCGATCTTAGTTGATCTATGTGGTGCTTCCAAAGTCTATCGTCAGGGCACTGAACGAGGTATGATCTAGGGCCGGTTACATGGATTACGGTCGCTTCCACCCACAGCGGATCGCCGAAAAGTTTTTAGCGAATAGGAGATCGCCTACCTGGAAGGTACGGCATCAGCTGCTGGACCCAAGTGGCTTTTCGGGTTCGTAGGCTGGGTGTAGACGGTCGAGGTGGGAGTGGAGCTTTCGTCCCATTAGCAGTTCGGCAGGAGTTTTGTTGGTGATGCTGTGAGGTGTAATGTGCTGTAGGAAAAGCATCCGGTTGATCTTTTCATCAATGTTATTGTAATCGATCTTTTGCAGCGTCTTCTTGAGGAATTGAACCATGCGCTCAGCCCTACCGTTTGCAGCAGGGTGCGCAGGCGAAGTGAGCACATGTTGAATGCCCCGGTCAGCCAAGTACTGCTCAAAAGGTAGCGTGGTAAATTGGGGCCCGTTGTCGGATACCATGACGTCTGGTAATCCGTGGGTTGCAAAAAATCCTTCTAGTCTTTTGATGACTGCGTCAGTGGTTGTGTTGCTCATTCGGTGAATCTCTAGCCAGTTCGAGTAGGCGTCGACGGTTAGTAGGAATGTGTGGCCTTTGGTCGGCCCAGCAAAATCCAGATGGATGCAGGACCAGGGTCCCCGCGGCGTCTCCCATTCGGTTGGGGTTGCCTTTGGTGGAGTGTTACTTACTTCTTGGCATCTCTTGCAAGTTTTAACCCATGATTCGATTTGCCTATTGATGCCTGGCCACCATGCGTAGCTTCGTGAGAGGCCCTTCATGCACACAATGCCAGGGTGGCCATCGTGCAAGGTTCTTAGCAGCGTTTGTTGGAGTTGTTCTGGGATAACGACTCTATCGCCCCAGATGACACAGCCCTTCTGCGAGAACAACTCTGTTTGATGACTTTTGAATGGTGTAAAGTCGTCTGGTACTTGGTCCAATGGCCATCCGCGTTCCACCCACATGAGGACTCACGCCAAAATGAGGTTGCATTTTGTTTCTCTCGCGATGTCACGGGCAGTCAATGGTGGCGTGTGGAGTGTCTCGATCTGTAATGTTGTCATCGTTGGTGCAGGATCGTTGATGGTTTCAGGGAGCGGTGTATGGCTCAGCACATCAGCATGGGGAATAGCTTTCCCCGGACGATATTGAAGCCGATAGTTGTATGCAGCCAAGAATTCTGACCAGCGGGTCATTCGGGGAGATAGTATGTAGGGAGTTGGTTTGTCCCCAGCAATGATCCCCAGCAATGGTTTGTGGTCAGTTACAATGGTGAAATTCCGGTCTACACGTACTCATGAAACCTCTTAACTGCTGACACAATCGCCAAAACTTCCTTATCAATTTGGCTGTAATTTCGCTCGGTTTTCGAGAGCATCTTTGAGAAGTAAGCAACAGGGGCTTCATTACCGTTAGATAACACATGACTCAAAATGGCGCCCACTCCAAAAGGCGATGCATCACAGGTTATGTTTAATGGCAAAGTCTCATTGTACTGCATAAGCACGGCGTCCGAAGTCAGTAGTTTTTTTACATTACGGAACGCCTGCTCTTCTTTGTGATCCCATACCCAGTTTGCTTTTTTGTCTAAAAGACGATGTAGCGGTTCAGCAACAGTAGCTTTGTGTGGCAAGAAAACATTATTGAAGTTGATGAGGCCTAGGAACGCCTGGAGGTCGGTCTTGTTCTGGGGTCTGGGAGCATTCTTTATTGCTCTTAATTTACTATCAGTAGGGTGAATACTCTGACTGTCAATTAGGTACCCTAAGAATTCAACATGATCAGTACACATTTTGCATTTATTTTTTTTAACTTTCAGGCCCGCTTCCTGAAATTTTTGTAATACTAATCTTAAACGCTCCCGCAAATTTTTTTGAGTGGGGACAGCAATAAGCACATCGTCGAAATAGGGGACAACGCCCTTGATCCCCTGCAATAGTCTCTCCACTTGGCTCTGAAAGATCTCTGGGGCTACACTGACTCTGAATTGAAGCCTTGTACACTTAAATGCGCCACAGTGTGTTACGATAGTCTGTGCCTGTGCCGTTGTTTCGTCAACCGGCAATTGCTGGTAAGCCTGAGCTAAGTCTAATTTAGCAAAGACTTTTCCGCACCCCAGGGAATGGAGGAGGTGCTGCACTACCGACACCGGATATGGGTTCTGTTGCAGGGCGTGGTTCAGGTTGGCTCGGTAGTCCCCGCAAATTCTAATGGAGCCGTCTGGCTTAATGGGTGTCACAATCGGCATTTCCCAAGGGGAATGATCCGTTGGCTTTAACACTCCCTGGGCAATCAACTTATCTAGCTGATTGTCGATTTTCGGTTTTAGAGAGAACGGAACTCGACGAGGCTTAAGACGGATGGGCGCTATCTTTGGATTAAGGCTAAAGGATATCGGGGTCCCCTTGTATTTGCCTAAGTTTTCCTCGAAAACGTCTCTGAATTCGTGGGCGAGGTTTTCCTCCCAGTCACGGCCGCCGATTCGATTAATGCCTGCCACTTCGATGCTGAGTGGTGCGAACCACTGTAGGCCCAACAGGCTAGGCCGGTCCTTATCGATCACCATCAGGGGTAAGTATGCCATGCGGTTCTTGAATGTAACTCGGACTTGGCTGGATCCCGCAACTGGAATTTGGTTCCCCTGGTAGTCCTTTAGGATGAGCCGTTGAAATTGAAGGTCTTGGCGCCGGATTGTGGGGATGAGTTGCTTGAGGGTCTTCCATGAAACCATCGAGAGGGATGATCCCGAGTCTACTTCCATTGGGCAGGGCTGATTTTCAATGTTCACGTTGACCCGAACTTTCTGGGCGTCTAGTGAAGAGGCATGGACAATAGTGAGTGTTTGGTGTGCCTCTTCTCGTCTCGCTGGACGATTCACGGGTCGGTTTCCGTAGGAGTGGTTTACTGGTTCTCGCCTTACAGGGCGATTCCCTGTCGATTGGCGGAGATGGGTTCCTTTTGAGATCGGGCTGGGTCCAAGGAGGCTTCTACAGACCTGCCCAATGTGGCCTCGTTTCCTGCACTCATTGCAGAGTGCGTCGCAGAATTTGCAGTAAGTGCGAGAGTGGTTGGCCCCGCAGCCAGCGCAGGGTTGTTGTTGGGACCTTGGGTGTCGTGCCCGGTCAGTCCGTAGGCAATGGACCTCTTCTTTGTCGCTGTCTGACGACGAAGAGAGGTCCTCATGATGGGCCGTGGAATGTCACCGTTCTGCATTGGATGAAATTTCGCCGTCCGGTTGGTGGTTTGGAGTGCGAATTCGGTGCAGTTGAGCAGCCGACTTCTTGGTTGCCTCAGCTGCTGTAGCTTCAGCTATGGTGTCTTTAAGGGTGATGTCGCCCTTTGCCATTATTTTGCTTTGTACGTTTAGAGTGTCTAGTCCTAGGACCACTCTGTCTCTCAAAGCCTCTTCCAGGTTGGCGAAATCGCAAAGGCCTCCCAAGTTCCGGAGGTCTGCAACGAAATCGGTGACGCTTTCTCCTTTCCGCTGGTTCCATTGGTAGAACTCGTGTCATCTTACGAGCATTGGAACGGCGGGTGTGTAGTGGGCCCTTAGCAGTGGTTCAAGGATGTCCCAATCCATGGCCTTCACTTCGGCCGGTTTAAGATGCCTTAGCCATCTTAAAAACCATTGGGCCGCAGTGCGTCAGGAATACTGCCCGTTTCTTTCCGGCCATTGCATCCTTCAGATTATTTGTTTCTAAAAACATCTGGAAACGATCCATGTAAGACTCCCAGTCTTCTTGAGCTGGATCGAATGGAGCGGGTGGTATTGCACCACCGGACATGGTTCTGCCGTTGTGCGCTTCCGTCACGTGCTTAGTTGGCTCTGATGTCATCCAATCCCACCCTTGTCGCCAATGTTAAGTCTGGAGCATGGGTGCGAAAGATGGAGATGAGCCAGTAGAAACAGTGAACTTCAAACTCTTTATTTACATGATGTGACAGCTCAGCTCAAAGGCTGCCCAAGCCTTACTTATATAGGCAACTCATTAACTGTTTAACCAATAGCGAACCTGGAGTGCTAGCTCCTTTTAACCAATAGGAATGGTCTGTTAGTGGCCAATCGGATGCTTTCAAACGGGCCAATCCGATCGGGCCATCAATAGCCAATCAGAAGTGCAGGGCCAGAACCCTGCACTCGTCTTCAAGCTCAATGATAACTTTATTGGTATTATGCATTCACAACACTTATTATTTGGGAATTAATCCCCTTGGAGGGTAGTGGCTATGTCATCTGATTTTTTCAATGGCTCTCCCTCACAAGCACTGAGTGGGTTGTTTATCTAGATTGCAACACTTTTACAAGGTGTGGAATGCTCTTGGCTGAATGCCCGGAAGTTCAATTAAACCTATTAAGAGCTTTCCCTTGCTGCTTGTCTTTCTGGGATTATTGGGGGCTCTCTGAGCACTGCAGAGACTTAGCTAGGGGCTCTACCGAGCCCTTGTGAGCCCCCAGCAGCCCACCCCTGATCTCAGGGAAATCCTGCCTTAGCACTTGGCCATCACCAGTGCCCCCGACATGAGTCACGTCATGTATCACACCCACCGTGGCAATGCCCCACATCCCCACATCCTCCCGGCCCTCCGACATCAAACACAACCCTGATGTGGCCCTCAGTGAAATCGAATGTCAGGCTGCGCTCCTTCTAAATCCCAAGAAAGAAATACTCAGACTCCATGGTGTAGAGCAAAGTTATCCTTTTACTGGGAAATAAAGTGGTAGCTACAAAGCAATTCTGAAACTGAGAAATTGGCGGGTAGAATGCACATACAAAGAAATAGGTTTGCTCCCACCCCCCAAAGTTCAAATGATTCTTCCAATTAAAACTTTTGAAACAGCTCATGTGGTCATCTCCAGATGGTGATGAGGCATCTTGTCAAATGACCTTGACATATTTTGATAAAAGTTCGCAGTTGCGCAAAAGAGGAAGAAGATAGCCAAGAAACGGAAAGTTAAAGACAAGAATCCCCCCTCCCCTTGCTAGCCCAGCAAGGAATGAAAACACCTCCAGCTTTCTTCCCATATAAAATCCCCCCTCCCACCGTTGCCATGACAGCTGAAAGAAATAATGAAACAATAGCAGAAAGGTAGGAGGGGAAGGTATCTTGAGGCTGACATTCGGACCCCCTAGAAAAAGGACATAAGTCCCTGAAAGAAAAACAAAATAATTACATGTTAACATTAATGTACATCTCTATGGTTTATCAGGATATTTGGCATAAAATTTCTTTAACAGTTCAGGAGCTCTAAGGTCCTTTTCATTTTCCCAAACAGAATGGGACGGAGGAAAATGTTTCCAAGCTACAAAGTATTGGGTACGACCCCTCCATTTTCTAGAGTCCAGAATTTCTTTAATTTCGAAATGCTGTTCCCCCTCAATTAATATTGGCACAGGGGGATCAGACTGGATCGGTCTCAAGGTACAGGTACGTTCTGGTTTCAACAAACATGGAAAACAGGATGAATACAACGAAGAGTCTCTGGTAAAGTCAGTTGAACAGTTACAGGATTTATAATCCTCTCAATGGGGAAAGGTCCTACATACTTAGGACCCAACTTCTTTGATTTTTGGGTAGTTTGTAAATACTTGGTCGAGAGAAATACTTTATCGCCCACTTGATATGACATCTGCGGAGCTCGCTTTCTGTCAGCAAATTTCTTATGAGATTGGTGCGCCTCGTCCAAAGCTCTGTGGACGACTGGCCAATTAAGTTGAAGCTGAGATATCTAATCACTCAATGACTGGACAGTTGGGTTTTCACCAGGCAGTTCAGGTATGGGTACAAAGTCTTGCCCCGTTGCTATTTTGAAAGGAGTGAACCCCGTACTACTGTGAACAGAGTTATTATACGCCACCTCCGCAAAAGGTAACAGATCCACCCAGTTGTCTTGTTGAAAATTTATGTAGCATCGGAGATATTGCTCTAGTACCCCATTAGTCCTCTCGCAGGCTCCATTAGTTTGGGGATGGTGGGCGGAGCTTAAGCCTTGGGTGGAGCCTATTAACTTCAGAAATTCCCTCCAGAAATTCGAGGTAAATTGGACTCCTCGATCAGAAACTACACGTTCAGGTACACCATGCAATCTGTAAACCTGAAGAATGAAGAGTCTGGCTAGGGATTTCGCCGAAGGGATCTTTGAGCAAGGGATGAAATGACCTTGTTTGGAAAACAAGTCAGTCACCACCCAAATGACCGTGTGTCCACTGCTTTCAGGTAGTTCTACTATAAAATCCATGGAAATTTCCTTCCAAGGGGCAGTTGGTCTGGCCACATTCTGCAACAGTCCTGGTGGCTTACCCGGAGGTCTTTTTGCTGAGGCGCAAATCGGACAACTCGCCACATAAGTCTCGATGTCCTTTTTCAAGGAAGGCCACCAAAACTGTCATTTCACCAAATGTAAGGTCTTTACAAAACCAAAATGACCAGCCACTTTGGAATCATGGGTTTGTTGCAATACATGGCTTCTCAGGTTTTTTGGTACATACAATTTCGCCCCCATCCAGGCTAGGCCATCTCGAATGGTGCAGTTATTCGCATTTGCCAGAAACCACTTATCTGTCTTCAAAGCCTCCTTAAACTGTTCCATCAGATCAGTGGGTAGATCCCTCTCCTGGTTTCTTTTCTGCGCGCGGGTAACTACAGGGGCAGCCAGTTGTGTAGTGGACATGATTGGCCTTATCACTTCTTTACGGATATTGTTGTATTGAGGCATTCTAGACAAAGCATCTGCCATAAATTTTTTTCCCCCTGGGATATATTTCAAGGAGAAGTTGAATCGCTTGAAGAACTGAGCCCACCTAACTTGTTTAGGGGATAGTTTCCGAGGAATTTTTAAAGCTTCTAGATTTTTATGGTCAGTCCACACTTCAAATGGGTGTTTCACTCCTTCCAGAAAATGCCTCCAAGCTAATAAAGCCCAACGGACTGCAAATGCTTCCTTCTCCCAAACGGCCCATCTCCTTTCAGTCTCAGTGAATTTACGAGAAGTGTAAGCGCATGGTTGTAGTGTCCCCTTCTCGTTCAATTGGAGTAAGACCACCCCCACTGCTACATCGCTTGCATCAGCTTGGATCACGAAAGGGGCGTCCATGTCGGGGTGTTTCAGTATTGGTTCTGCAGCAAAAAGTCTCTTAAGTTTTTCAAATGCAGCTTGGCACTCCATAGTCCAATTCAATGGTTGACTGGGCTTTGGTTTCAATTCCCCCTTTGTTTTTAGGAGGTTGGTGATGAGCATAGCTATTTTTGCAAAAGACGGGATGAATTGGTGGTAAAAATTGGCAAATCCCAGAAAACTTTGAAGCTGTTTATGAGTTTTCGGTGGGGCCCAGTCCAAAATGGCTCGCACCTTTTCTGGGTCCATTTCAATGCCTTCGGGGGAGATACGATATCCCAAGTAGTCGATTTTTTCTTGATGGAACTCACATTTGGATAGTTTGGCATACAGTTTGGCGGCCCTCAGCTTGTGCAACACAGAGCGTACCAACTTCACGTGGTCGTTTCTTGTCTCCGTGTAGATAAGAATATCATCAAGGTATACCAGAACCCCTTTGTATAAATGTTCGTGAAGCACTTGATTGATCAGTTGCATGAAAACAGCAGGCGCCCCCTGTAAGCCGAAAGGGAGAACATTGAACTGGAAACAACCCATTGGGCAGTTGAACGCAGTCTTCCACTCGTCTCCCTCCTTTATCCGGATTCGGTAGTACGCCTCCCTCAAGCCCAGCTTTGTGAAAATCTTCCCCTTTGCCAGGTGGGCTAATATGTCCTTCATCAGAGGGAGGGGGTACATGTTCTCTACAGATACTGCGTTCAGGTTTCTATAGTCAACTACCAGACGTTTGGAGCCATCTTTCTTCTCGCGGAACATCACAGGGGTCGCCACTCGAGGTCTGGCAGGCGTGATGAAACCCCATTTCAGGTTCTTGTCGATAAATGCCCTCAATTCCTCCAACTCCCCCGGTGTCATCGGATACATCTTCGGTTTCGGGAGTGTCACCCCCGGCAGGAATTCAATGCTACAATCGGTCGACCGATGTGGGGGGAGCCCGTCGGAAGCCTCTTCACTAAACACCTCTCTTAAGTCCCAATACTCCTTCGGGATTTTCTCCTCTCCTTCCACGTGTTCGGCACCCGTAGAAGCTATCTCGGCGGGTACCTGGGACTTCGGATGGGATTCCTCCTCCCCTTCCGGATAGGGTTGCTCCTCCCCTTCCGGTGGCCGATCGGTGCGGATGCGTATCCACCCCTCTCTCCAGTTTACATGGGGATTCTACTTCCGAAGCCATGGTAGTCCCAATATTAGAGGCTGTTCCATCCCAGGGGCCACAATAAAACACAGGGTCTCATGGTGGTTTCCCATGGTCATCTCTAGGGGTTCTGTTACAAAACGTGCGGGGCAACCTCCCGCCACCGACCCATCCAGTTGGCAAAAGGATATGGGCGTTTTTAAAGTTCTCAGTCCTATGCCCATCCCCTTAACCACTTTCATGTTAATTACACACCTCGTGCACCCCGAGTCCAGTAAGGCCAACATCACTCCCTCAGTCCCCAAGGTGGGCCGCCTTAACTTTATTGGGATGGTCATGGGCCCTTGATTAGGACTTACCGGGACGTCATCTTCCGAATCTGTCTCGTTCTCGTCGAGTGGGGTTGGAGGTCCCAGCTCCTCTCCTGCCGAAAGGGCGACCTCTACAACCTCTCCTGTCTTCAGCCCGGTCTCGCAGGGTTTGGTTGAGGGGTTTTTTGGCTTCCTCCCGGGGTCCCGTGCTTTCGGTGGGTTCACCTTTACCCGACAATCCGCCATCCGGTGGCCCTCCTTTCCACAACGGAAACATGCCATGGTCTTGGCTCCTGCCGCCATCTCTCTCGGTTGGGGGCCTGAGGTCTCTCAGAGACGGGGGGGGGGAGCGGTTTTCTCCAGGCGGGACCTCCTCTGCGTCTGTTTCTGGCTAGATCAATGTCCACCTCTTCCGCCAGCAAGTACCATGACTGTAACTCACATGGATCCCTTCTGGAGATGCACGTGTGGTATACATCTTCATTTAAGCCATCTTTGTAGGCTTCCACCAGGGCCCCCTGGGACCAACCTCGGATGTGGTATGCCAGCTGCCTGAATTCTTGGGTATAGTCTGCCACCGATCTCCCCCCTTGGACTAGGGTCTTCATTCTGATTCTGGCCTTTCTCTCTGCCAGAGGGTCCTCAAACCTTCTCCTCAGTGCAGTCATGAAAGCATCGAGGGTTTGCAGTTGGGGGGAGTTATCATTGTACAAAGTCACCACCCAGTCTGCTGCCATCCCTTCCAGGGTTCTGGTAATGCATCTCACTTTGGCTGCTTCAGAGGTGAACTCCCGCTCAAATTCTGCCATATAACTCCCAACTTGTACCAGGAAAAATCCCAAATCTCTGGGGTTTCCTCCAAACTTTACATCTAGGGAGGGCAGGTGGCATCTTCCAGGAGCCACCCCTATTGCTGGGGCTCCCCGGGCGGCAGCGGGCGGCTGCGCTGGCGGAGGCTGGGCAAGGGGGGTAGAGGTAGCTTGGCTCCCCCGGGCTGATCTCGCTCCCTCTTCCCCCTCATACCTTTGAGTTGTGCCGGGCTCCTCAGGAACATCCATAGAGAATTTCTCGGCTTGATCCAGCTTGCCTTCCATCTCCTCCCCCTCCTGCCATAGCCGTCCCCTCGCACCTTTTCATCTTACAGTGATTCTGGGAGGAGGGGGGTCTTCAGGGTCTCTCCAACCAACCCCCAACGACCATCTGGGCATCTCGGCTGGGGTTTCTTCCAGAGTCAATTCGGCCAGCAGGTCAGCCACCAACGCCTCCGGTAGTGGCATCGGCTGCCCCCCCCCCCCCCCGCAGCTCCCTGATCCTCTTCATCGCTGGTTGGAGACGACATGGGATGAAACCCCCTTGGAAGAAAAGTTGCTGTTTTCTCCGGGTGGGTTGATGTGGGAGTTTCGGAATTATGTCAGGCTGCGCTCCTTTTAGATCCCAAGAAAGAAATACTCAGACTCCATGGTGTAGAGCAAAGTTATCCTTTTACTGAGAAATAAAGTGGTAGCTACAAAGCAATTCCGAAACTGAAAAATTGGCGGGTAGAATGCACATACAAAGAAATAGGTTTGCTCCCACCCCCCAAAGTTCAAATGATTCTTCCAATTAAAACTTTTGAAACAGCTCATGTGGTCATCTCCAGATGGTGATGAGGCGTCTTGTCAAATGACCTTGACATATTTTGATAAAAGTTCGCAGTGGCGCAAAAGAGGACAGAAGATAGCCAAGAAACGGAAAGTTAAAGACAAGAATCCCCCCTCCCCTTGCTAGCCCAGCAAGGAATGCAAACACCTCCAGCTTTCTTCCCATCTAAAATCCCCCCTCCCACTGTTGCCATGACAGCCGAGAGAAATAATGAAACAATAGCAGAAAGGTAGGAGGGGAAGGTATCTTGAGGCTGACATCGAGTTTGACACCCATGACCCATGTGGTTCCTCAAGGCCACCATTGGAGAGAAGAATCCGTTGGTCTCCTAGGCTCTTCTGCATGCAAGAACCATGAATCCAGGGGGTGAGATTCTACCAGTTTGGACCGGTTCTATAGAACCGGTTGTTATCATTCTCCCCAGTTTAGGGAACCGGCAAATCGTGCCCCTAGCTGGCCCAGCCCCTCTCTGTCTTACTGCTTCACCCAGGAGGCTCAGAAGGCCAAAAGGGGCAGGGGTGGGGGGGGTTCCCTCCTTTTTTTGCATTCCTATGTCCCAGGGAAGCTTCCTGGGAGCAAAAAACGCCCCCCGAGGAGGCTTCCCTGAGGCCAAGAAAGCCCCCAAATGGGGGGGGGGAGTTTGCTGCAAAAAAAGAAGCAGCAGCCACGCCCACCCAGTCACATGGCCACGCCCACAGAACCAGTTGTTAAAAAAAAATTGAATCCCAACCTCTTTTGACCAATCTCTTTGTCTTTCTCTACTCAGTTCCCCCCAAAATACATCTTAAGATGATTCCACCTTCCCCCGTCCAGCTGAACACCTCGTTGATGGTCATTTGCAATGCAGAAAACTTTTATCCAGAAGATGCAGTAATGGAGTTGTTTGCCAGGGATGCCCCAAGGGGAAAAGGAATGGCTGCCCCCAAAATGTTGAATCCCGACGGCACTTATTCCTACAAGAGCTTCATGGAGGTGATGGCCACTGAAGACAGGAACGCCTCCATTTTCCTTTGCCAGGTCAAGCACGATTCCCAGCCTCTGGTCAACGAAATCATCAGGCTCTTCATTACAAGGCCGCTTAAAAAATCAGAAAGTAAGTGTGGACTTTCAAAACTTTCTTACTGAGGTTTTATTGACGTACAACCTTGTAGGGTTGCTGTTGTTTTTTTCCAGATTTGTTTTACACGAAATGAAATTTAGCATCAGAGTAGGTCGTCCTTGACTTAGGGCCACCATTGGGCCCATGCTGCCTGTTGTTAAGTGAAATGCGGGTTCAATAGGTTCAGCCTTTCTTGGTAAGTGAATCTTTGTAGCTGTTACCTTAGTAGCATAGTTATTCAGTACAATGGTTGCCAACTGGTGGGTCATGGCCCACTGGTGGTTGGCAAGAAAATTTTGGTGGTCCATAGAGAAAGGTCACCCCGAGAGCACCCCCAAAGCAATTAATCCAGGCTGCGCAGGAACACAAGACTGTGCCGCCCACATGGCCTGTCCTCCTGCCCACTTACTCCTTACCTAGCAAACTTGCTTGCTAAGTTGCTATTTTTCCTTTATCCGACTATCAGCTGTTCTGCCGTGCTGGGAGATTTAGATTAGCTAGAAAGCAGAAAATTGTTGGATTTCTTGCTTTATAACTAATCTTTAGATCTTCGGCTCTGCTTGTAAGCAGAGCGGAACCTTACTTAGGACTGAAGCAGTGCAGACTGAGCAAGCTGGTGGCAGAAACACAGGTCTCTAAGTGAATCTGTGATTCTGTGAGCGACTCAATCTGCCTGCCTGCTTTGCCTGATTTTGGGTAAAAGTTGCTCTTTCTTTATAAAAAAAAAATCACTATGTATATAAATATTTATAATATTTACATACAAGCCATGCCCAGCCAGTCACATGTCCACCAAGTCACACCCACAAATTAGGCCACACCCACAGAACTGGTTGTTAAGAAATTTGAAATCCCACCCCTGCTTTTGTGTGTGTGTGTGTGTGTGTGAAAGAGAGAGAGAGAGGGAGAGAGGTTAGATCAGATCTCTCTCTCTCTCTCTCTCTCTCTCTCTCTCCAATGTCAGCAAGCCATCATCAGTCAAAATTCATACTAGTGGTCCCTAAGGTAGGGAATTTTCCTGCAGACATTTTTTGGGGATTTTCCCAGGGTCTCTGGTCTGCGGGATTTAACATTATGAGTTTGATGGTTCCTGAGGTCCAAAAGGTTGGCGACCCCTGATATAGAAAATACTAATAGCTCTGATGGTCATTTCCAAAAATCCTTTCTTAGTGAGTCCCTAGAAGCCAAGAGGAACATAGATGCCCAATTTCAAGTTTGTAGGATTTACGATTCTGGAGATTTTGAGATGACGCGTGAGTGGGATTTCGCTGATATATGTAGATAGATTGCAAGAATTGGGGAAGTCTAATGCAGTGATGGCTAACCTTTTCCACGTTGCGTGCCATGTGTGCACTCACGCTCGTGAGCCTGCACCCATGATGCAATGCGTGCGTGACCCTCTGCATGCACACAGTGTGTCTCTGTGCCTCTGCGCATGTGCGCACAACCTCCCACTCATCACATGCCTCTGTGCATATCACACGTCTCTCACGCGCATCTCCCCCAACACATGCACAGCAGATACTTGACAATCAGCTGGCTGGTGGGGGCGCACACACGCATGGACAGTAGGGCTCCTCTGGGCGACCTCTTATGTGTCGGCAGAAATGGCTCTACGTGCAACTTCCAGCACAGGTGTCATAGGTTTGCCCAGGGGTGGGATTCAAACTTTTTAAGAACTGGTTCTGTGGGCGTGGCTTAGGTGATGGGCATGGCTTGGTGGTCATGTGAATGGGTGGACATGTTTGGTGGTCATGTTATTGGCTGAGCATGGCCAACTCAATATCACTCCCATCGAGGCATGCATCTCCTCGCCTGGCCTCTCATGACTGTGGGGATGCTGCAACAGTCGTAAGTGTGAAAAAGGGTCATAAGTCACTTTTTTCAGTGACATTGTAACTTTGAATGGTCACTCCACACAAGCAAAGCACCAGCAAAGGAGGGGGGAAAAAACTCCAGAGAAGTTCCTGAGACAGGAAGTCTAGTCCTGCCAATAACGTAATAAGGGTTAACGGAGAGGCAGTTTCTGTAAGCAACACCAGAATGTTTCCTTCCTGCCTTCCTTACAGGATTAGGCCAGTAATTTCTTCTAACAAGCGATTCTCTGAACTGCTTAGAATGTTAACAACCGGTTCTAGCGAAAAGGTGCGAACTGGTAGAATCTCACCCCTGGGTTCGCCATCACAGGTCTAGTGAATAGAACAGGGGTATTAAACTTAAGGCCAAATGCAGCCTGCAGGGTGCTTACATCTGGCCCATGGGGCCATCCCGGAAACAGCAAAGGACCAGCCTGTTGTGCCTCTGCCAGTGAATACGGAGCTCAGGACCCCTCCTGAGCTCCATGTTTGCTGGCAGAGTGCTCAAGCCACCACAAGTGCCCCCATCCTGCCATGCCTAGCCAGACACCCCTACACACACGCAGTCAAACACAACCATGAAGTGGCCCTCAATGAAATCGAGTTTGACACCTCTGGAATAGAAGGACTTGGGGTGACATGATAGCAGTGTTCCAATTTTTGAGGGGCTGCCACAAAGAAGAGTGGAGGTCAACCTCCTTTCCAAAGCACCAGAAGGTAGGGCAGGAAGAGTTAAGGAGAAACTTCCTAACAGTGAGGACAATTAACCAGTGGAACTGCTTGCCTCCAGAAATTGTGGGTGCTTCATCACTGGAGGGTTTCAAGAAGAGACTGGACAGCCACTTGTCCAGAATAGTATAGGGTCTCCAGCTTGAGCAGAGGATTGGACTAGAACAGGGGTCGCCAACCTTTCGGACTTCAGGGACCATCAAACTCATCATTTTAAATCCCGCGGACCAGAGACCCTAGGAAAATCTCCCCCCAAAAGTCTGCAGGAAAATTCCCCACCCTGTTTTCCTACCGACCGATCGTTCTTTATTTGGGATTGCAGGATACCGTCTCCAGCTCCATTCTCATGGAATAGAGACAGAGAGAGGGAGACTTTTGGCTTCATGCAAGGAAAGCAGCAGAAGCCACAGAAGTCTTTCTTTCTCTCCCCCAAACTCTGCCAAAAATGAGTCTTTGCCAGTGCAGCCTCTTGGAGCAGGAGGCCTTGTAGGGTCCCAAAGACTCATTTCTAACGGAGTTTGGGGGAGAGAAAGAAAGACTTTGGCTGCTTTCCTTGCGTGCAGCCAAAAGTGGAAGAAGAAAGAAGTGGAAAGAAGCAGCCCAGTGGCCAGGTGAGGCATGTGGGGCAAGTGGGGCAAGTTCCCCCCTCCTCCCTTTCCCCCCTCCCCTCCCTACCTCGTGTTGTTCGCAATGCAAGCGACACAAGCCTTGTGTTCCCGCAGGCCATGTGGGTGGTGCAGCCTTATGTTATGTTAATTCCATAGCAATTAATCCAGAGCCTGGATTAATTGCTATAGTAAGGGGGACATTTCTCTGCGGACCACAAAATTTTTCTCATGGACCACCAGTGGTCCCAGGCCCACTGTTTGGCAACCACTGGACTAGATGACTTCCAAGCTCCCTTCCAAATCTATTATGTTGTTTTGTTAATCCATTGTCTTTTCTCCACAGACTCTCAGCAACAATCCACCATTGTTCTCTGCATCGCGCTTTTCCTGAGCAAAGTAGCCGTCCTTTTCATTTTTTACCTTTTCCTAATAAATGCGTGCAGACACCACAGGACAAGATCTCATTCAGGAACATCCCAGGAAGTGAAGCATCCTGGAACTTCAAGTTAGGGACTCCTCTTCCTAGCAGATTTTCAGGATGAGAAAGAATCTGAATTAGGCAATCAATAATAATATTATTCAAATGCTTGTGTCATGAGCACTTCACTCTGCCAAATGTATAAAGTTATAAGCCTGTGAAATCAATTTGGAGATTAAAAAGAAAAACAACCTTACTTTGCTTTACCATGTCTGGGACTTCATCAAATCTTCCTTAAAATGTAAGTGCTGATTCTTTGTTTTAAAAAGAAAGAAAGAAAGAAAGAAAGAAAGAAAGAAAGAAAGAAAGAAAGAAAGAAAGAAAGAAAGAAAGAAAGAAAGAAAGAAAGAAAGAAAGAAGAAATTATTCTTTTGGACATGTATTGAAATAATTAGGAAAGAAAGAAAAATAAAAAGCATATAATTACAGAAGTTATTAAAGAACAAATGTATAAAAAACATAATTCTGGGATGTTTTTTGCTTCTCCCTGAAACTCTCCTTTCTTGTATTATTCTACTAGCCATGTGTGATAATTCAGAAACTGTCACAAAATTATGTATTGTGAGTCTTACTCTATTAATTTAATAATATTTTAGTCCTTGGCTCCTTCTTATGGTTAAAATGTCATCATTACAGGGTTTTTTTGCATAAATATTAATTTATAAAATTTAGTAAAAATGAATAAAATAATACAACTTATACGATTATTTATTTGCTTACAGAAGTTATAAAAGAGCAACTATTAAAAAATCAAATAATTCAGGAGTGTAGACATGTTTTTAAAATATGAAGAAGTGGTATAAAATGTTAAATGTCTACATTCAATACTCTTGTCTATAATAATTTTCCAGGAATTATGTCATTCTATAAAATTACATAATGGGTACAAAGAGAAATATGGTGTTGCTTTCAAATATTTTGCTGTACTTATTTGATTTAATTGTCTATCTTCTACTGGTTTCTGTGTCTGCAAAAAATGAACTCAAATAACTAAGAACAGTTACCATCAATTCACTTTTTTTAAAAAATTATCTGTATAATTTTTATTGAAATCATCGAAGTATAAAATACAAGTAAAACTAAAGAAAGAGAGAGAAGGGGAAGAGAGAATTGGGGAGTAAAAAAAGAAAAAAAGCCATTTCCAATTCTTTTCAGTGCAGTAAAATAAAATCAATAAATATACAGCTTCATTTTTTTTTTACTTTTGCATACTTAGTATATATCAGCCCTTTCTACAACAACAAAGTGATCGAACCAGCAAATTCCAAAGTCAGAATTTTATTTTTCTGCCTCAAGCACAAAATCTTAGAAGCAGTTTCTGTTGAGGTAATTCCCTGTGAGGAGAATGAGCGCATACAGGGAGACGTATTTGAGAGTAGTGTTTGAATAATACACACACAGCACAGAGATACACTGTACAGTAAATGTAGGTTTTTTACTTTCAATAAAGGTTTAAGCAAAGTTCAAAATAAGCACTCCAAAGTCATCTACAGATAAAATCAGTCAGTTTTCAGTCCAGGGATAATCCAGTAACAAAGTCCAGTGTCAAAAACAGTTCAGTAACAGACTTACATCAAATCCATGAATAACAGTCAATTAGAAGGAACAGCAATATTCTTCAACAGAAGGAAAAAGAGACTCACTGAGACTTCTTCTGAGACTAAGACTAAACAACCTAGGTTTCTGGCTCCATCTTATGGCCGTTTGAGAAAACACACCCAATTACACTTTTGGATTTTCTTAAAGATACAGTATTAAAATGTCTATCCTGGTTTATATATTTCCAACCCAAATACCTGTTAGGTGACTTATATTCCTAACAGTTTCCAAATAGAAACACAGCTGGATGTATTTTATAATGATTATTAAAGCAATTAATTTGGCCATTTCTGCTAGTTCTGCCAGTTTTTCCAGCCATACTTCCATTTTGGAATTGCAGTATCCTTCCATTTTTGCACAATAAGCATTGTTGTTTTAGTCTAACTTTAGTCTAACTTGGTACAAATCCAGTTGCTTTTAAGTTTCCATCATTTCTTGTTTAACCTTAAGGGTTTTGCTTCCATGGTTTTTTCCTATAGAATTCAGTCTAAATCTTGATAGAGAAAAATCACTTTTTCAGGTTTGTTCCAATGAAATGAAAACTTTCTCTGCTTCAAAGTATCTGGAAGGAATGTCTTTCTCTTTCAGAATTACTACCAACTTGCCTTCCATCGAGGACCTGTATACTGCATGAGTCAAAAAGAATGCTGTGAAAATATCTACAGACCACTGGTGGGATTCAAATTTTTTTACTACCGGTTCTATGGGTGTGGCTTGGTGGGCGTGGCAGGGGAAGGATACCGTAAAATCTCCAGTCAGAGGTGGGATTTGTTGGTTCTCCAAACTACTCAAAATTTCCACTACCGGTTCTCCAGAACTGCTCAGAACCTGCTGAATGCCACCTCTGCTACAAACCCTCACATCCTGGATCTAAATTGTTTCAACTCCTACCCTCAAAATGACGCTATAGGACACTACACACCAGAACAACTAGACACAAGGACAGTTTTTCTCTTGAACGCAATCATTCTGTTAAACAAATAATTCCCTCAACACTGTCAAACTATTTACAGAGTCTGCACTATTATTACTGTTAGATCTGGAGCATGGGCGCAAAAAACAGAGACGAGGCATCGAATAGTGACTCCAACTCTTTATTAGTGACTTCAGAACAGAGCAAAATACTGGGGCAGCAGCAGGTCCTTTTATAGAGCTGGCTGCTGTCACAATAACCAATGATTTGAGTTTGCCGTGCTGGGAGCGTCCAATCAGCAGTGACCTGCTAGCAGCCAATCAGATCAGCCAGAAATGACCAATCACGATCCGCTGTTCGCGGGCCAATCAGAAGTGCAGGATTACGAGCCTGCTGTGGAAGCAAAACTATTAGGATTTTAAAATAATGCGTTTGCTTAGTTCATAACACCCCTCCCCCCTAGGTTCTGTTTGAGGGGTGGGGTGATGTATTCTCTCAGGTAGGCAGGTCTACCTGATCTATGTTGCTCCACCAGTCCTAGCCCTGACTCTGGTCCCAGTGGGCTGCTTGCTGAGTTCGGTGGAGCAGATGGTCCAACTTCTCCGTTGGGTGACTCGGGGTTGTTAACTCTGCTTCTGTCACAGCTGTCATCCAGGACCCTTGGATTTGCTGCTGTTGCAGTGCTGCTTTGTGGTGAGGTGATCATCTGACTGGGCTCTCCTTCAGAAGGTGAATAACCCCGGGTTGGTTGTGCCGATTGTTGGTTTCCAAGTACTGGGTTGTGTGCTAATTCTTGTCTGGGCCCCTCAATTTCCCTTCCCCCCCAGGTTTGAGGTTCGGGGTTTGTGACGGGGGTAGGTGCCAGCCTGGAGCGTAGTTGGTCGATGTGGTGCTTCCACATTTTCCCATCCGTAGTTTGTAAACGGTAGGAACGTGGACCCATTAGTTGAGTTATGGTGGCAGGGACCCACGATGGATCACCGGAAAAGTCTTACCTTGAAAGTGCGATACCTGCTGCTGAATCCCAAGGGTTTTTCCAGTGTGTGGGCAGGGTGCAGACAGTCAAGATGTGAGCAAAGTTTCCGGCCCATCAGGAGTTCGGCCGGGGTTCTGTTTGTGGTGCTGTTTGGGGTAATATGTTGGAGGAGAAGCATCCTGGTCACCTTGTCGTCGATGTCCCCTTGCTCCATCTTGTGTAAAGTTTTCTTTATGAATTGGACCATTCGCTCAGCCTTACCATTGGCCGCAGGGTGAGCTGGCGAGGTCAAGGCATGGCGTATCCCCCGATCTGCGAGGTACTGTTCAAATGCCAAAGTAGTGAATTGGGGGCCATTATCTGAAACCAGGACATCTGGCAACCTGTACGTAGCGAATAGTCTATTTAGTTTTTTAACGACGGCTTCTGTGGTGGTGCTCTTCATTTTGTGGACCTCCAGCCAGATGGAGTAGGCACCCACTGTTATAAGAAACGTATGCCCCTTGGTAGGTCCCACAAAATTGATGTGAATACGGGACTAGGGACTTCGGGGTGCTTCCCATTCAGGTGGTGGTGCTTTTGGTGGAGCTGAACGAGTTTCCTGACACTTGCTGCAAGTGGCCACCCAGGTTTCTATCTGCTTATCTATACCTGGCCAACAAATGTGGCTCCTCGCTGGTGCCTTCATTTGCATGATGCCTGGATGTCCATCATGCAATAGTTTTAGAACTTTATGCTGTAGTCTCTCTGGGATGATGACTCTGTCTCCCCACAAGACGCATCCCTTTTGGGAGAAAAGTTCCGTCTGCTGGTTTTTGAAGGGCTTGAAGGTGTCGTTTGGTTCATTGTCAGGCCAACCTCTTTCCACCCAGCTGAGGACTCGTGCCAAACAAGGATCCTTTCTTGTTTCTGAGGTGATGTCTTGTGCAGTCAGCGGTGGTGAAGGAAAAGTTTCAATTTGTAGCGTAGTCATGGTTGGAGCTGGGTCGTCTATGATTTCGGGTAGTGGAGAACGGCTCAAAGCGTCAGCGTGGGGAATGGCTTTTCCCGGGCAGTGTAGCAGTTGGTAATCATATGCGGCTAGAAACTCTGACCAACGTGTCATTCTTGGTGATAATATGTGAGGAGTGGGTTTATCTCCCGCTAAAATGCCAAGTAATGGTTTGTGGTCGGTTATTATGGAGAAGGATCTTCCATATACATACTCATGGAATCGTTTGATCACAGACACAATAGCGAGAGCCTCTTTATCAAGTTGGCTATAGTTTCTCTCAGTTTTAGATAGTGTTCTTGAAAAAAATGCAATAGGTGCCTCAGTACCGTTTGGTAGGACGTGGCTCAGGATGGCTCCTACTCCAAACGGTGAGGCGTCACAGGTGACAGTTAAAGGCAAAGTCTTGTTATATTGTATCAATACAGCATCTGAAGTTAACAGTCTTTTACTTGCTGAAAGGCTTGCTCTTCACGATGTCCCCAGACCCAGGAAAACTTCTTATCGAGGAGCCTATGCAGGGGTTCAGCAACAGTCGCCTTCTGGGGCAAGAAGATGTTATAAAAGTTAATGAGTCCCAGCAAGGCTTGAAGATCTGTTTTATTCCTAGGTCTTGGGATGTTTTTTATTGCAGTCAGTTTTTTCTCTGTCGGGTGAATTCCCTGTTTGTCCAGAAGGTACCCAAGAAACTCAACCCGCTCAATACATAGTTGACATTTGTCTTTCTTGAACTTCAGGCCAGCATCTTTAAATTTCTGGAGGACCATTCTGAGTCATTTTTCTAGTATGCTTCTAGTGGGGGCAGCTATTAAGAAATCATTGAAGTAGGGCTCGACCCCTTTTATGCCTTGAAGCAATCTTTCCATCAGACTTTGGAAGATGCCAGGTGCTACACTCACTCCAAATTGGAGTCTGTTACACTTGAAGGCACCTCTGTGCGTGACTATAGTTTGGGCTTCTGCAGTCTCTGCATCTACGGGCAACTGCTGGTACGCATGAGCTAGGTCCAATTTTGTGAATATTTTCCCACCTCGCAGGAAATGAAGAAGGTGCTGGACCACAGGTACAGGGTAAGCGCTCTGTTGAAGCACGTGATTTAGGGTGGCCCAGTAATCCCCACAAATTCTCAAAGACCTGTCAGGTTTTATGGGGGTTACAATTGGGGTTTCCCATCGGGCATGGTCAATCAGTTCCAACACGCCCTGGGCTATTAATTTATCCAATTGTTCATCAATCTTTGGCTTGAGTGCAAAGGGCACTCGACGAGGCTTAAGGCGAATGGGCGCAACATCAGGGCTGAGATTAAATGATATGGGGATCCCTTGTACTTGCCTAGCTTCTCGGTGAAAATGTCCTGGAATTCCTGGACGAGGACCACTTCCCAGTCATCGCTTCCGGTTTGGTTGATGCCCACTAGTTCAATTCCTAGCGGCGCAAACCACTGCAAACCCAGCAAGCTGGGCCAATCTCGATCGACGACAGTAAGTGGTAGAGTTGCGGTGTGGTCTTTGAAAGATACTTGGATGTGGCTGGAACTGGCAACTGGGATTCTGTTTCCTTGGTAGTCCTTTAATATGATTTTTTGAGTGCTGAGGTCCTGGCGACAGATGTCAGGGATCAGCTGTTTTAAGGTTTTCCAGGAGACCATCGATAGGGACGTCCCAGAGTTGACCTCCATAACACATGGTCGATTCTCAATTGTGACCTTCACTCGGATTTTCCTTGCATCAAGGGGTGAAGCGTAGCCGATGGTGATGGTTTGATGGGTCCCTTCCCGTCTGGTTGAAATGGTGGGTGCTTGATTTCTGTAGTAGTGGTTCCATTGGCGATCCCGGTTTAATGGTGGGTTGCCCGTTGTATGGAGGAAATTTTCTCTTCGGGTTGGACTGGACCCTCACTTGCTTCTGCAGACCTTTGTGATGTGGCCCCCCTTTCCACAGGAATGGCAGAGTGCATCTAGGAACTTGCAGTCTGATCGCGGGTGATTTCCCCCGCATCCAGCGCATTGGTAGAAGTTTTACAATTTCGCTGGTCTCGCTGGTCGTGTTCTGATCTGAGTCTGTTGACCTCTTCTTCCGCGCTTTCTGATGAAGATTCGAGGTCTTCATGGTGGGTGGTAGTTGTGTGCCTTTCGGATAAAGGCGTAGTGTCACTGGCAAGTGGGTGGTGCGGTGCGTTTGCTCGGCGCATTCAAGCGGCTGACTTCCTGGTTGCTTCTGCTGCAGTAGCATCGGCGATGACATCTGCGAGGCCAATGTCCCCTTTCATCATAATCTTGCTCTGGGTCATAGGGTCTTTGAGGCCCAGAACAATTCGATCTCTCATGGCTTCCTTGAGGTTTGCGAAGCCACAGAGTCCTCCAAGGTTCCTGAGGTCAGCGATGAAGTCTCCAACACTCTCGCCCTCCTGTTGGTCCCTCTGGTAAAACTCGTGTCTCCTGATGAGTGTTGGCACCGCGGGTGCATAATGAGCCTGTAGGATTGGGGTGAGGTTGTCCCAGTCCATTGTCTTGACTTCTGCTGGTTTCGCAAGTGCCTTTGCCATTTTGAAAATGAAGGCCCCAATGGGTCAGGAATACAGGTCATTTTTTGCCAGGTGTAGCATCTTTCAAATTGTTGGTCTCCATGAATATCTGGAACCTGTCCATATACGAGTCCCAGTCTTCGTTAGCCGGGTCAAATGGAGCGGGTGGTATAGCGCTGCTGGTCATTCTGCCACTTCTTGGTGCGCTCTCAATCACGTGCTCTGCTAGCGTTCAGTGAGTGTTCAGTCAGCTCTATCGTCTCCGCATCCCACCTTTGTCACCAGTGTTAGATCTGGAGCGTGGGTGCAAAGAATGGAGACGAGGCATCGAATAGTGACTCCAACTCTTTATTAGAGACTTCAGAACAGAGCAAAATACTGGGGCAGCAGTAGCTCCTTTTATAGAGCTGGCTGCTGTCACAATAACCAATGATTTGAGTTTGCCGCACTGGGAGCGTCCAATCAGCGGCGACCCACTAGCAGCCAATCAGATCAGCCAGAAATGACCAATCACGATCCGCTGTTCACGGGCCAATCAGAAGTGCAGGATTACGAGCCTGCTGTGGAAGCAAAACTATTAGGATTTTAAAATAACGCGTTTGCTTAGTTCTTAACAATTACTATTAATCTTCTCATCATTCCGATCACCCATCTCCTCCCACTTAGGACTGTATGACTGTAACTTTGTCATCCTTACGGTTTATATTGACTGCTTCCTAGTATGATTTGATTGTTGATTTGACTGTCATTAATTGTTGTACCTTATGATTCTTGATGAATGTATCTTTTCTTTTTATGTACACTGAGAGCATTTGCACCAAAGACAAATTCCTTGTGTGTCCAATCACACTTGGCCAATAAAGAATTCTATTCTATTCTATTCTATTCTATTCTATTCCATATATTCTATTCTATTCCATATATTCTATTCTATTCTATTCTATTCTATTCCATATATTCTATTCTATTCCATATATTCTATTCTATTCTTATTGTACCCTATGACTATCATTAAGTGTTGTACCTCATAATTCTTGACAAATGTCTCTTTTCTTTTATGTACACTGAGAGCATTTGCACCAAAGACAAATTCCTTGTGTGTCCAATCACACTTGGCCAATAAAGAATTCTATTCTATTCTATTCTATCTATTCTAGTCTAGTCTTATTATACCCTATGACTATTATTAAGTGTTGTACCTTATGATTCTTGACTCTTGATGAATGTATCTTTTCTTTTATGTACACTCAGAGCATTTGAACCAAAGAGAAATTCCTTGTGTGTCCAATCATGCTTGGCCAATAAAGAATTCTATTCTATTCTATTCTATTCTATTCTATTCTATTCTATTCTATTCTATTCTATTCTATTATTTCCTGTTCTATTCTATTCTAAAAATTCTAACAGGGATTTCCTTCAGGACGATTATGTCCACATTATCAATTTGCAGTTTAGATTTCAAGTGACCATCTCAAACTTGTCCTCTTTTTCTTTTTCTTTCAAAGTGTACCAGTGCATCCCTTGGAACACTCCTCGTTGTGGCATATTGGGAATTTATTCTGCATATGTTATATATTTCTGACATTTTCTATGCTTGCCAGTCTATTAACTGAGCCAGTTTTTTTTTTTTAATCATTCTTGATCTTTTTATTTATTGGCAGGTTATTAGCAGTTCACTCCCTTCTGTCCAGGAAATAAGCAATGCTCAAACAGGGTTTGCAGGATTTCCTGGCATCCTCTTCATGACCCATTTTCCTTTTACCTTCTGGGAGGGGGGCTTTGTGGTATCCAAAACAAAACACCCAATTTTAACCACAGTTTTCTGCCATATAGTATCAACCTTGTGAATTTAGGTTCCTCTTTCCACTACAAATTCAAAATGGACATTGATTAAAATATATTTGTATATATATATATATATATATATATATATATATATATATATATATATATATTTCTTAAGTTTTCGAGGGTACTTACATGTATGGCATTCCCCCCTGATACCTCCAGCTCAAACCAGGCACCCAGATGAAACCCAGCTTCCTAACTAATGATAGCCGTCCATTTACCCAAAGCCAGCTGCGCTAAAGGCCTCCAATAAAGTAACACAATGTTGCCAGCCAATCAAGACACAAAAAGAGCCCCCCCCCCAAAAAAAACAGACAGAAGATATTAGAAGCAGAACACAGCAAACTCAAAGACCAATAAACACAGACCAAGACTCTCAATCAATCAGGATGAAGAAAAAACCATTCTGACACAGCAATAGGCTGCCCCAAATTTAAATCTGAAACCACTGTAAAAGTCTGATTCACAGACGAACACTATACAGAAGCCTGATGATGGCAGATGAGATTCTGCTGAAACATTGCTACAACTTTAAAAGCACCACTACTATGACGTGGGAAACTACCCGAACAAAGCTGAATGTGGGAAATTACCCGAGCAAAGCTGAATATATATAAGATTGGAAGTATCTAGGCAACGTTTCGATGAAGTCTTATTCATCATCTTCAGGCTTGTGTCTTCAGCTCTGTGCTTCTCAGAGTGATGTGAGCTTGCAGCTGCTTCTTCCTTTTAACTGCTAGTGTGGGTGTGACTTGATTGGGTGGGGGCTTGGCTGTGTTCTGATTGGGTGGGAGTGTGTTCTCATTGGTTGGGGGTTTGGCTGTGTTCTGATTGGTTGGGGGGGGTTGGCTGTGTTCTGATTGGCTGGAGGCGTGTTCCGTTCAGGTGGGGGCTTGGTTGTGCTCAGGTTAGTCTTAGTTGCTGGGGGATTTGAGCTGGTGAGCTGTGATCTTGCTGTTTGGCTTCGAGTTTGTGGTCGTGCTGCATCTTCATGGTGGGAGTCAGTTCGCTTCATGTATGGCTCAGAGAGGTTTGAAGTGGATAGTGATGCAGCTGCAGTGCGGCTTCTGGTCCGTGGTCGTGTCTCATCTTCTGTGTGGGTGTGAGTCTGCTTTCTTGTGTGGCTCTCAGGGGTGTGGGTTTGATGTCATTCTTCATGTTAGGTACTCATCTGTTCATGAGGGCGGGTTTCCAAATGGCTGATAGGCGGGAGGTATCATCTCGTTTATTCATGCTGTGTGGACATTTTTCTATCTCTATGGCTTCTCTGATTATTCTGCTGCTGAAGTGTTCGGTTTTGGCGATAGTTCTGGTATTTTTAAAGTCAGCAAGATCCTCCAAAAACACAACATTAAGACAGCATTCTGCACAAACAGAAAGATATCCACCATCCTAAGAAACCCTAAGGACAAAATCGAGTTAGAAAATCAAGGAGTATACGAAATCCCTTGCACTGCCTGCCCCACCACATACATTGGACAAACTAACAGAAGAATAAGTGCACGCATTGAAGAACATAAGAACTCAATCAAAAAGGAAAAACCGACTTCTTCCCTGGTCCAACACCTCAAAGCCACAGGACATGAGATTGACTTCCCTATACAGAAGCCTGATGATGGCAGATGAGATTCTGCTGAAACGTTGCTACAACTTTAAAAGCACCACTACTATGACGTGGGAAAATACCCGAACAAAGCTGAATGCCATACATACATACATACATACATACATACATGCGGTGAAGGTATATAATTATGTACGTATATAGCATGTGTATATGTGTGTTATGCATATTTGCACTCTTGAGAGCAGATAACAGAATTTCATTGTTAATGTGTGCCAGTTTGCTCACAGAAAAAAAAAAGGACCAAAAAAGTTATCTTATCTTCTCCAGACATCCCAGGGAGAGCTTGGTACCATATTTGGAGTTCCTTGTTTTATAGTTCTAAGAGGGTCCTATTATGCAGGTCAGCTTCATACTAAAATCTTTCTTCTCTATTTTATACTGCAAAAAATCTATTCTACCATTTACTGTATCTGTTTGACTTCTCCATTAAATTGATGAATCTCCTAATGAAGATACTTTAAGAGCCTTTTTTTTTTTCTTTAGTTTTTGCTTTGTTCCCTAAGTCACTTGAAGAGTTTTAATTGAATGGTGAGGTTTGAAGAGTTTTATTTGATTATTCCTCCAAAATACTTTCTAGGGGTTCAGATCCCCTTTTCCTGTTTTCTTCTAAGTATCAGGAAACTATGAATGATGAAGTTTATTCTGCTATATTTGTATCTTACAAGCAATGTTTTGGTCATTGTCTTCCTCTTGCGTTCAAATAGCACCACTACAAGTCTATTCTATTAAGTGAATGGCTTACAAGCAATATTCTGGTTTTTTTTTTTTAACCCCCTTTTGTGGTTAAATAGCAAAATATCCCAACACAATCAGGAAGTTTTAAGACAGATATTGATTCCTCATTAAACAACTTCAGTTAAAATTGAAAGGATTTTTTTTCTCCCACAATAAACTTCTTGAAATAACCACTTAGAAAAGTCTCATGCAAAAACAAGCAGAGAACAAAGCAATGTCAAATATCTATGGACATTCTCCTTCCTCCAGATCATGGTTCCCCAAAGGTGCTTTTTCAAGATGCAACTGGACTTTCTGGTTTGTCTCTGAAGATGTATCTCTTTCATCTAAGAAGTTGGAGAAGCTTGAAGGAGCTTCTTGGATTGTCGAGTTGTAATTGCAGGAATGTTCCAATCTCGGATGGCAAACCTCAGATAAAGAATGTTTCCAAGCAAATACAACTCAAGTAAACAAAGTCACTAATCTAAAGGAGGATTAGGGAGAGGAAGTAAACATATGGTAGACTTTAACTAGAGATAATTAATTGTATGGATTACTAAAGGAGGATTAGGGAGAGGAAGTAAACATATGTTAGACTTTAACTAGAGATAATTAATTGTATGGATTACTATGCTAAACAGTAACGAAAGTTAAGCAGTAACCAAAGTTAACCAGTGATGGAGGATAACTAAAAATGTGTATAAATGCAATACTAAACTCCAATAAAAATCATTATGATTCTGATGTTCATGATCAAACAACTCGACTGCCTCGTCATTACAACAAGTGGCGCATGTGCAGGGACTCTCTTACTTCGTCCGGCAAGGATTTGGTGCACCTTCAACCCTTTGTGGTTTCTTCAACCTTTTGGTTTTTGTAAGTATGGGGTCTTCGCTTTCTGAGGAACAAAGGAAGCATGTAGATGAATTAGGCTATTTGTTGGAGAAAAATAATATTGAGGGACCACAGAGAAATCTCTTAAGACTGGTCCAGAATATCGCAGCTCAGTGCCTATGGTACCCAGAAAAGGGGTCTTTAAAATTAACTGATTGGGAACGTAGAGGAAAAACATTGCATACTGAACCTCGAGCAAAAATAGAAGTTTTGCATGTGTGGCATTTATGTAGGCATGCAATTGAAAAATTTGGTCACAATGAACTTTCTCTTTTAACACCTCCACCTTCATGTTATACTAATGCTGTCATTTGTCCCCCTTCTTCACCTGAATATATGTCTTCAATTCCCTCCGCTCCTGCAGATTCAGGGCAAAAGCCTCCTGACTCTATTGTTTAGTCTTCTTTTCAGAAAATGGTAGAGACTTGTAAAAGGGATGCCTCTGTCTCAGGAACAGAACTTGCAGAATTACTGTCTGCTTGTCCGGTACAATATCATCCTGGTCAGGGGCCACAGCTTGGACTGCAAGTAGCAGAATGGGAGGGTCTGCCTTATCAGATCTTAAGAGAGTTTTTAAAAAGGCAGTTACAGACTATGGGATTAGTGGTAATTTTACAAGAGGATTTGTAGAAGGAATAAAAAATGGTTATACAATGATCCCTGAAGATTGAAAGCAAATATTACTTTACTCCTCCAGCAGTCTCTCTCACTCCTCCCCAGCCAGAGCTGGTAGCGCTGGGATTGATTTAATCACTCAAGAGGAAATTGAGTTTAAACTTCCCATGGAAGTTAAAACAGTTCCATCTCAATTTAAAGGTCCTCTTCCTTCGGGATTATTTGGCTTAATTTTGCCTCGTTCTTCTGCACACAAAAAGGGCTGTTTTGTTGTGCCTGGGGTAATAGATTCAGATTACACTGGTATCCTCATGAGTCAGATTTGGGTGAATCTTCCTCAAGTTCTTTCTTGTAATTCTTCTGTTGCTCAATTGCTTCTTCTTCCACATGAAATTCCATCTCCTGGTATAGGTAATCGTGGGGATGCAGGATTTGGATTAACTTCTTTATCTGTAGACTTACTTCATCAACTGAATTCTTTAACCTTTGTTAATGCTCTTCCTTAATAAACAACCATTTCAAGGGTTATTGGATACTGGAGCCGATGTTACTGTCACCTCCTCATTACAGTGGCCAGTACAGTGGCCAAAAAGGACAGTTTCTTCATTGTGGGGAATAAGAGGTTCTACAGATGCTTGGCAGAGTGTTCAAGAAATTAATGTTACAACATCTGCTAGTAAGTCCTTTTTCCTACAACCATACAATCTAGATATTCATACTAATATTTGGGGCCATGATATCCTTTCTCTTCTTAATGCCCATTTGATTCTTGATGATGGCTCTTCCTCTTAAATGGTTCTGTTTTACGCTGGTTTGGGTGGAACAATGGCCATTATCAAGGGAAAAACTCACTGCTTTACAACAATTGGCTCAAGAACAGTTGGCTGCTGGTCATATAGAACCTTCTACTAGTCTTTGGAATACTCCTGTTTTTGTTATATGATTTCAGAATTATATCAGATAGCCTTTTCTCAATATGTGGGAAACTTCTTGTATTCTTTACCCAAGGATCCTAGAATAGTGGTTACAACTACTTTAAATCCAGCCTTTTCTTCCATTTTTCTATCCTATTTCTAAAGCTCTTACAGTCTTTACTGATGGATCACCTACAAGGGATGTGGTTGTCTGGCAGATTCAACAACAATGGTATTCTAAATTTACTGCCACACAGACTTCAACTCAACATGCTAAGCTGGCTGCTGTGATTTTGGCTTTATGATTGTTCAATGACCAACCTATTAACTTGATCGTTGATACTCAATATGTGTATTTAGCTATGCAATCTCTACCCTCTTCTTATTGTGCTCTCTCTTTGGATAAGAATTTGTTATCCTTGTTTTTATCTTTAAAGAATAGTTTGGAAACTCACTTGTATTCTTTGTATATAGAACACATTCAAAGTCATACTCCCTTTACTAATGCCTTGACTGAAGGAAATCAGAAGGCAGATGAATCCTTAAAGGATGTTGCATCTGTTTGCTGATCCTGTTGCTAGTCATTCTTATTTTCATCAAAATGCCAAATCGCTTGCAAAGCAATTTAAAATTTCATTATCTCAAGCCTGGGATATTGTCCGTGCTTGTCCAGCTTGTCAGTAACTGGCAGTTCACTTTCCAGTAGGTGTCAACCCACGAGGAACCCAAGCTAATTTGGCAAATGGATGTAACTCAATTTTCAACCTTTAAGGTATACTGTAATCTTCGTACGTCTATTGACACTCATTCACACTTCCTTTGGGTTACTGCTTCAAAACATGAACGTACTTCAGATGTTATTTCTCATTGCCTAACCTCTTTTGCTGTAATGGGTTGGCCTTCTCAGTTTAAAACTGACAATGGCCCCGCTTATATTAGTAAGGAACTTCAAGCCTTTTATCAGAAATTGAATATTACTTTAATGCATGGAATTCCTTACAACTCTCAGGGTAAAGCTATAGTTGAGCGAGCTTATCGTACTTTTAAGTCATTGCTTCAGAAACAATTACAAACTGAGTCTGGCCCTTACCATCTGCAAAAGATTCAAAATCTCATTGCTGTAGCATGATATGCTTGGAATTATTTAACCTTTTTAGATTCTCTTGCAGACTCACCTGTTTATTTACATTTTTGAACTACTGAATCTTTAGCAAGGCCTTTGGTAAAGTATCGCCAAGCTCCAGATCCAACCTGGAAAGGCCCTACACCGCTGATCACCTGGGGTCACAGTTACGCTGCTGTGGAAGATCCTTCTACTCGACAAGCAGTGTGGGTTCCAGTGCGCTGTGTTCGTCCGTATCATGGCATGGCATCAGGGCCTTCACAACCCGATTCCGGATTTCAATCTTCATCTGAACACGGAAGTCCATCTTCCAAGGTCGACGCACCCGCAACCCATCACTTGGGACCAGGTTAAATCTACTACATATCAAACTCAACAACAACTGCAACAGGCCTCATTACCTCAGACTCCTGAAAATCTTGTTGCTGCTGTTTTTGCTATTATTACTGCTAACTCTGTTACTATTTTACTTTGTATTTTCTTGTTTATGGTTAATGGTGTTTCTGCTCAAAATGACACTTCTGTGGTTCGTCTTAACCCTAATTTGTGGGTTTGTCATGCCCAATACATGTTTATGACCCATGGCACAAATATTACTTTATACTATGAGCCCCTAATGGCATTTGGTCAAATTTCTTTTACCCCTAACTTGATCATGTCTTCTACATTTATTGTCTCACAACTACAATCTATTTCATATTCCTAGCTATTTTCTACACCCCCGATGCAATTGAATTCTGTCCGTTGGTGTTACTTGAAAGTTAGTCAATTTACAAGGGGTCTGTGTTTCTGTTGTCACGCTAAACACACTTGGCTTCATAATTGGTCTGATTATGATGCTGCTCAGCACATATTAAAAAGGCTAGGGAATTATAGTTATTGTTCTGACTTCTATTGGTTATCAGGTATCTTTAAATCTTCTTTGCATGGAATTAATACAGCTCCTGATATGTATCCTGACAATTTTCCTATTTTTAATGTCTCTGATCAATCTAATACAGGATTGATATGCGCTGGTTGGCAGCTTAAGGATCCTAATATGTGGTTCTTTTTTGATAAATATGCCACTAATGTTCATCCTCAGAATTATCAATGTGCAACTATAGGTTATTTTACTCTACCTGTTCAATAGGTACGCTCCCATCAACTCGACAGCGGCGTTCCTCTCTGGGGCCTACATGTAATGATGAAGTCATTATTGATGCACAATTGTCTTCTGGTTCTACATTTGGCCGTGCATTGGCAGGGGCCGTTACAGGAGTCCTTACTCTAGGCTCTTATCCTGGTATAATTGCTCAAGAAAACAGATGATCTATTCTTGGTCTCACCTGCAGACTTGAAAAATCCATCAATGCTATTGCTGCTATTATTCGTGATTTGCAGCATGAAATAGAAGACTTAAATCAAGATGTTTTACAGCAGCGTTTTGCCATAGACTATCTTTTAGCCCATCAGGGAGGGTTGTGTACATTAGTTGGACACTGTGGATGTGCTGTGCATTTTCATTCTTTGAATAAAACTGTTGAGGATGAGCTTGCCAATTTACAATCATACATTCAAAATAATATCCATGCTCATTACTCACCTTTTGAGTGGCTAACCAATTGGCTCCCTGATTGGTCTTGGCTCAGACAGTTTTTCTTTTATGCTATAATTATTATTATTGCACTAATTGCAACCTGTTGTTTTATTCAATGTATTCCAAATTTATTCACATTGTTTCGTCCTGCTTCCCCCTCTCTTAATCCTCTACAATTGTGATACATTCATAAATCTTTGAATCCTCCATTTAAAATAAAAAACGAGGATATGTAGAGTTGTAATTGCAGGAATGTTCCAATCTCAGATGGCAAACCTCAGATAAAGAAACAACTTAGGTAAACAAAGTCACTAATCTAAAGGAGGATTAGAGAGAGGAAGTAAACATATGTTAGACTTTAACTAGAGATAATTAATTGTATGGATTACTGTGCTAAACAGTAATGAAAGTTAAGCAGTAATCAAAGTTAACCAATGTTGGAGGATAATTAAAAATGTGTATAAATGCAAGGCTAGACTCCAATAAAGATAATCATGATTCAGTTGTTCATGATCAAACAACTTGACTGCCTCATCATTACAACATTGGATGAGAAGTAAAATGTCTTCAAACCAGAAAATCCAGTTGCCTCTTGAAAAAACTCCTTTCAGAAAAGCAAAGTCAAAATTCTCAAAGAAATTAAAATTTCAAAATTTCAAAAATCTAAAAAGTACCTTATTTTTTGGAGTATAAGATGCGCCGGAGTATAAGATGCACCTAGCTTTGGGGGAGGAAAACAAGAAGAAAAAATCTCTCTCTGCCTCCCAGTATATATTCGATATTCATCTGGTCTGTTTACCACCGTCTGTTCACTGCGGCTCATTGGCTGCGGCCCATTCATCACTGCTGCCAGGGCACATTCACTGTGGCCCATTGTAGAACAGCTGATCAGCACTGTACCAACCCCCCTCCTCCCCATGGCGATATTCACCGTATAAGACTCACAGAATAACAGGTAATCATAGTTGGAAGGTACCTTATAGGTCATCTAGTCCAGTGGTCGTCAACCGGTGGGCCATGGCTCACCGGTTGTTTGTGAGAAAATTTTGGTGGTCTGCAGAGAAATGTCACTCCCAGAGCACTCCCCAAAGCAGTTAATACAGACTGCACAGGAACACAAGACTGTGCCGCCTACATGGCCCTCCCTCCTCACCCACTCACTCCTTACCTGGCAAACTTGCCTGCTAAGTTGCTGTTTTCCTTTTCCGACCATCATCTGCTCTGCTGTGCCGGGAGATTTAGATTAGCTAGAAAGCAGGAAACAGTTGGATTTCTTGCTTTCTAGCTAATCTTTAGATCTTCCTTAGGACTGAAGCAGCGAAGACAATGCATCTCTCCCTGACTCCATTACCACAAAAAAAGACCATCATGTTTACTGATCAGATCGTGAAATCCATAGAGGAGGTGGTGTTGCTATCTTCTATAAAAAGTCCTTACATCTAAAAAACATCCAAGTAACCTAGGAGCTTGCTATTCCTGAGACCATTGTCTATGAACTGTCCTTAAATATCACATTTCAATTCTTACTATGTTACAGAGCCCCTGATTATGACATCGAACATGTAAACAAGCTAATTCACTACTAACATGGGAACATCCTGCCCACACGCTTTTATCTTTCTTGGTGACTTCAATCTACCTCACATTAACTGGACCCTAAATGAATGTAAAACTGAACCCATATATGCAATCTTCTACAATGCTGTAACAAACCTAGGACTGGAACAACTCGTAACCAACAATACTAGACTTAACAACTGCCTTGATCTCATCTTCTCCAATAGTTTGAATTCAATTTATGGAATACAAATTAAAGAACAATTTTCCAACAGGGACCACAGCATGATTGACTTTTGTCTCAACATACGTCCATACAAAAATCAACACAACAATGTGATCCACAATTATAACTTCAAAAAAGGCAACTATGAACTTATAAACAACGATCTCTCATCCCTTGATTGGCAATTTCTATTCACTGGATGCAATACTGTTGAAGATCATTACAACATATTTTTTTTCTTGAAGTCAAAAGAGTCATCAAACTATATGTTCCAATAACAATTCCAAAAACTAGAAAAAACAGATTACCCATAACAATAAGGAAGCTTCAATCCAAAAGGAGATCACTTTGGAAGAAAAACAAATCTGGTCACGTTGCCAACTTCAAAAGCCGATACAAAAATTTATGCCACCAGATGAAGACTGAATGCACCAATTATCACATTAAACAAGAGGAAAACCTTCTACGCCCCAATTCCACTTATGCTTTCTACAATTTTGTAAACAACAAACTAAAAGACTCAAGGTCCATCCCACCCCTGAAAGGACCTAATGGTAAATACTGCAACAATGACACTATTAAAACCAGCCTCTTTAACACTTTAATTCTTTGGCTCAGTATTTGTAAACAGCAATGGATCATGCCCAGTATTTCCAAGTCGAACCACAGACAACTACAATGATCTAATACATATCGATTTTACAGAAGACAATGTTGAAAAAGCACTACGCAATCTAAAACCATCTCTATCTATTGGATCAGACGGAATATCTGCGTACTTCTTTAAAAAGCTATCCACTGCCATAGCAGAACCTCTAAGCATAATCTTTGAAAAATCTTTCAGGACCAGCTCCTTGCCAAAACTATGGTCACAAGCCATGGTCATCCCCATCTTCAAAAAGGTAGACCCCAATCTAGTTGAAAATTGCAGACCAATCTCCTTATGCTGCGTCACTTGTAAAGTCATGGAATCAATTATTAACCAATCCATTATCCTCAACTTAGAGACAAACAACCTACTCTCTAATAAACAATTTGGTTTCAGAAAAAAACTATCCTGCAATCTGCAACTCTTACACTGCAAAAACATATGGACTACACAACTCGATCAGGGCAAAGCAATAGACACAATCTACATAGACTTCTGTAAAGCCTTTGATTCAATGGTACACAACAAACTACTCCTAAAATTAAATCTTATGGTATCTCTGGACAACTGCATAACTGGATAGAAGCATTCCTGTCAAACAGACAACAAATGGTCAAAATTGGGAGCGTCCTATCAAATTCTGTACCTGTCAATCGTGGTGTGCCCCAAAGCAGAGTTCTAGGACCAACTCTCTTCATACTCTACAAAAATAACTTCTGTGATCATATTAAGAGCAACTGCGTTCTCTTCGCTGATGATGTAAAGCTATTCAACACCACAGACAACACTGCTACCCTTCAAAAAGACCTCGACTATTTATCAGAATGGTCAAACAAATGGCAACTTCAAATCTCAACAAATAAATGCTCTGTCTTGCATATTGGCAAAAAAAATCAGAAAATAAAATACAGGCTGAATCATCAAGACCTTGTTGATGATCCAAACTCTATCAAGGACCTTGTAGTTCTCATCTCTAATTATCTAAGTGCTAGAGCCCACTGTAACTACACAGCCAAAAAGGGTAAAAGTTGTTCTTTTTTTATATAAAAAACAATATTTATATAAATATTTATAAAATTTATAATATTTACATACAAGCCATGCCCAGCCAGTCATGTGACCACCAGGCCACACCCACAAATTAGGCCATGCCCACAGAACCAGTTGTTAAGAAATATGAATCCCACCCCTACCTGTGTATGTGTGTGTGTGTGAGAGAGAGAGAGAGAGAGAGAGAGGGAGAGAGGGAGAGGGAGGGAGGGAGGGAGAGAGAGAGGTTTGATCTCTCTCTCTCTCTCTCTCTCTCTCCCACCAACATCAGCAAGCCACCGTCAGTCAAAATTCATATTAGTAGTCCCTGGGATTTAAACATATGAGTTTGGTGGTCCCTGAGGTCCAAAAGGTTGGCAACCCCTGATCTAGTGCAACCCCCTGCCCAAGTGGGAGACCCTACACTATTTCTGACAAATGGCAGTCCAATCTCTTCTTGAACATCTCAAGTGATGACAACATATCCAGCCACTTTTGGGTCGGTGGGGAAGTGCATTGTATCTCTGAAAAATACATAGTTGCAGGCTGTCTTTACTGGCTCAGTTTCATTATTCCCCCATTTTTCATTTTAGAATCACAGAGCTTCCAGTTTTTTTAAAAAAAACCAGGGAACATACAATATAGGTGAATCTGTGAATGTTAGGACTAAGATAGCTCCTTCCACTTCATGGTAGTGCTGTGGCTAGAGTGCAGTACTGCAGGCTACTTCTGCTGACTGCCAGCTGCCTGCAATTTGGCAGTTCGGATCTCACCAGGCTCAAGGTTTACCCAGCCTTCTGTCCTTCCAAGGTGGGTAAAATGAGGACCCAGATTGTTGGCGGGAAGAGGCTGACTCTGTAAACTGCTTGGAGAGGGCTGGAAAGCACTGTGATATATTGGGCTAAGTGCTATTGTAAAATGGAGAGGGAGGGAGGGAGGAAGGAAGGGCCATGGGGTCACAGTGGTTGGAATGCAGCATTGCAGGCTAATTCTGCCCAAAGTCAGCAGTTTGATTGTCACCGGCTCAAGGTTGACTCAGCCTTCCCTCCTTCCGACATGGGTAAAATGGTGACCCAGATTATTGGGGTGAGAGGCTGATTCTGTAAACTACTTAGAGGGGAAAGTGAAGCAGTATATAAGTCTAAGTGCTATTGCTATTACTATAAATAGACATGGTGGCTCTATGGTTAGAAGACAGGCTTGATGATCAGCAAGCTTGAATTGAAGACCCAGATACTGCGTGATGGGGTGAGTTCCAACCACTCGCTCCTGCTCACCTAGCAGTTCAAAAGCATATCAAAATGCAACTAGATAAATAGGTATCACTTTGGTGGGAACCCATGCAGGGATTAGAGCCCCCATTGGGTGTTCCAGGCAATGGTGACATCACCAACTGGGATATTTATGCCTTGGTAGACACTTGGATGCACTTGGTGTTCACTTCTGGGTCCCATCAGCTGCCAAACACCTACTGTCTCCAACACAGTAGACTCCTGGCTTTCTATAAATCATCCTACCCAAAATACTAATTCCAAGCCCAGGTCCGACCGTCATTTGGTCGAACCTCCAAATCACTGCAGTCAACCAATCAATTAGTCAATGGGACTCCTTGATTGGATATTGGTCATTTCCTTAGTAACTCAGATTTGGGAAATCATGCAAATTTACAAGGAGGAAACGAGAGTTCCTCTTTTGCTCCTCTTGCTGTCAGGAAGTCTCAGTGGGTAAAATGACAGTCACCCCAGATGTTCCTCTGCTATTATTGGCATGGCTGCCTTGAGGTCCTTCAAGAGAATTCCTGGTCCTCTTCAGCTGCTTAGACTTCTGTCCTTCCGAGGTGGATAAAATAAGGGCCCAGATAGTTCAGGGCAATAAACAACTTAGAGAGGACTGTGAAGGACTGTGAAGCAGAATATAAGTCTAAGTGCTATTGCTATAAATTTCTAAATTATTTGTTTCTGCTTCCCAGTCTATTGATTGAGCCAAACATTTCAGCATTCTTGATCTTCTTATTTATTGGCCGATTGTTGGCAGTTCACTCCCTTCTCTCCAGGAAATAGCATATAATGTCTGAGCAGGGTCCGCAGGATTGCCACACACTCTCTTCACAATTTGTTTTCCTTGTTCCCTTTGGGGAGGGGGCTTTGTGGTACCCGAAGCAGAACATTCACATTCAGCCACAGTTTTCTTCCATAAAGCACCAACCTTGTGAATTCTCAAGTTTCCTCTTTTTGCTATGTACTCAAAACGGGCAGTGATTAATATATACAGTACATCACAGAAGTGAGTACAACCCCTCACATTGTGTAAATATTTAAGCATATATTTTGTTCTTTTTCAGTAATATTTTTATTAAACATGTTTTATCATTTTATATCACTTTTACAGTTTTTGCAGTTTATCTTCCTCTCGCAGACAGTGTTTTTGAGCCATTTTCAGGCAGTTTTTCTGACTGTTTTCAGGCCAATTATAAGATATTAATTTAGCAGAATAAGCCTCACCATTCATAGTTTTATAACAAGTTGGTTGCTAAAAAAAATAGGAATGGGGAATATGAACCCCTAGAAAATGGCCTAAAAAATGGGCAGGGATGGAGCCAGCCACTGGTCTGATTTGCCGGTTCTCTGAACTGCACAGAATCAGAACTGGTTCAGGAGAACTGGTCTGAACCTGCAGCAGCCCACCTCTTTCCCCAGTATATTTCAACACCTGTCTCTTTGCTACCCGACTTCTTCTGCGGCTGCTTCTGACTGCTTGCGGCTGGCTGACATGTGGTGCATCATGCCAGTGCCACTGCTCACAGGAGGACATTGTGTGGCATGTTGCTCCAGTGCCGCCACTCATGTGTACACTGGCACAATACACCATGCAGCCTCCTGCCATGAGCAGTTGAACCGGTATGATGAGCCATCTTGTGAGCAGTGGCACTGGCGCAATGGGCCGTGTGGCACCCTGGCATAAGCAGCAGCACCAGCACAATAAGCCAGGTGGCCTCATGCCATGAGCAGCTGTGAGCGGCTGCATAAGACATCTGGCAGCACCACGACAGGTGTCAGGGTGTAGAAGGCTACAATGCTCCTAAGGTAAGTGTGTAAGACATCCCCTGAAAATAAGACCTGGTGCTTATTTTGGGTCCCAAAAGAAAATAAGACTGAGTCTTCTTTTGGGGAAACATGGTACCTCTGGCTCTTTCCCCAGGGACTTGGGTCAAGTTGAGTAGAGTTCCAAATTGGTGAGATTGTCAACTAAAAAAAAAAAAAATCTCCTTTGGTCTTTTAGTTGCCAGCAGAAAGGGAGTGGGGGAAAGCAATGCATTCTTTAAATGCCTCAGAGAATCGCCTTGGCAAACCAAAGTTGCCCGAGTGCAAGAATATTACTGTAGAACATGACTCTTGCCTATGGATGTGTCTCATTGGAGAATATACATCCAGGGGGTGGGGGGAAAGGGTGAGATGAATGGTGCATTTTAGTGTCAGCTGCATCCAGCTAACGCCAACATGGCCACTCCTAATAAATCATTTTTTGTTTACTCTGAGAGATGCATCTAGAGACGTATGATTTGAATGGGGGTAGATCAGGGGTGGGATTCTACCAGTTTGCACCTATTCGCTAGAACTGGTTGTTAACATTCTAAGCAGTTTGGAGAACTGGTTGTTAGAAGAAATTACTGGGCTAATCCTGTAGGGGAGGCAGGAAGGAAATATTCTGGTGTTGCTTACAGAAATTGCCTCTCCGTTAACCCTTATTACATTCTTGGCAGGACGAGACTTCCTGTCTCAGGAACTTCTCTGGAGTTTTTTCCCCCTCCTTTGCTGGTACTTTGCTTGTGTGGAGTGACCATTCAAAGTTACAATGGCATTGAAAAAAGTGACTTATGACCCTTTTTCACACTTACGACTGTTGCAGCATCCCCACAGTCATGAGAGGCCAGGTGAGGAAATGTGTGACTCAATGTGAGTGATATTGAGTTGGCCACGCTCAGCCAATAACATGACCACCAAGCCATGTCCACCCAGTCACATGACCCCCAAGCCATGCCACCAACTAAGACATGCCCACAGAACCAGTTGTTAAAAAATTTGAATCCCAACCCTGGGGTTGATGTGTTGGAGCCCTGACAGAGATATATTTTAATCCTACTTGTCCTGGAATTATTTCCCCCAATGCAACAATGGGTGAACAAAATCACTTGGGACTTCCACCCCGTTCTGCATGTGGGAACCATGAATTTGAGGCTCTTTTGAATGATCTTTTTTGCTCAGTTCCTCCCAAGGTGAGACTTGAGATCAACCCACCTTCTCCCATCCAGCTGAACACCCCGGTGATGGTCACTTGCAATGCAGAAAGCTTTTATCCAGAAGATGCAAAAGTGGAGTTGTTTGCCAAGGATGCTGAAGTCAGAAAAGGAAAGTTTGGCATGAAGACCTTGAATCCCGACGGGACCTTTTCCCTCAGCAGCAGCCTTGAGATGTTGGCCACCGAAGACAGGAATTTCTCCACGTTCCTTTGCCAGGTCCAGCATGATTCCCAGTCTCTGGTCAATGAAACCGCCACGCTCTTCATTATGGAACAACTAGAAGGAAGTAAACATCTTTTGTTTTCTTCTGAGAATTTGCTGATTTACACTTTGCAGCTTTCTCTGTCTTTTTCAGATCTTTTAAAGATTAGACTGTATTCCTCCTTAATATATCAGGATTTAAATTTCTTTAATATACTTAATGTCTTTAATATACTTAATGTCAGCATTCCAGCACTTAACCCCATTTAAATCCTGAGTCTCGAGCCAAATTTCTAAAACTTCAAAAGGATTTATTGGGAGTTAAAAGGTCCAGCATTGCCTGGGTGTTGCCAACTCTGAGACACATCATTCATTGTCACCCTTGAGCCTGGTTCCCCCCCTCCATGCCCTGGGTGTATGGTAATTCATGATTCTCCAATGGGACACATCCATAGCCCAGAGTCATCAACCATGCTCTCTAGTTAAAATTTTGCACGGCAGAAACTTCGGTTACCTAGTTACTATCTTTGAAAACTATTTATGGAATGCACTTTTGGTTAGAAGCTGTCACACTGCTCCCTCCTCCTTTTCTGTTGGCAGCTCTTAAACAGACTATTGAAATATTTTATGAGTTGCCATTTAAGGTTTTAAGATAGTGAATCTTAAGAGGCAAGGGATTGTCATATATGGAGCCCCTTCCTGGGAATATTTTGTGTTCTCTGTTGCATTTTGTCTTCATAACAAAGTCCTGTCAATGCACCAGACTGCAACCCCATCAAAGAATTAAGATGTTGGAGAAAATTGGAGATCTTGTCCACTGAACCATTTTGGAATGAGGTTGGAGTTATAAAAACAGGAGAGAAGGAGAGAGAGAAGGAAGTGCGAACTTTTGGGAAGTGAATTATAGATTTAGAAAAGAGCAAGATTCATTCTAAGGAGTGAAAACTGCTGAATGAGTCAGTTTTCAATAGGGAAAGGTTTATAAAAATCAACCATTTCTAAAAAAAAATCAGCTATTATTTCCTTTCTTTCTGGGATGTAAGCAAAAATAGGTTTTGGATGGGATGAGGACAAGGTTTGTATGATGCCTTGGAATGAAGAGGTGTTGTTGTTTTTTAAAGAGAAGAAAATCAGTATGTACCACATCTGTGTAAAAAGATGATTTTTAAAAAATATCTACATCTAAGATGTGATAGTGTGGTGCAAGGAGCAAACAGAGAAATCATTTAATGTTGATATATGCTTTTGAAATATGCTGTTGATATATGCTTTTGAAATATGAAGAAGTGATACAAAATGTTAAATATCCACGTTCCATACTTATATCTGTGCTATTTGTATGGATGGGGAACGTTTTCCGGGAATTATGTCACTCGATAAATTTATAGCTAGAAAGAAAGATATGGTGTCAGTTGTTCTGCATGATATAAAAAAGATGTTGAGACTCTGGATAGAGTGCAGAGAAGAGCAACAAAGATTATTAGGGAGTTGGAGGATAAAACATATCGAGAATGGTTGCTGGATTTGGGTATGTCTACTTTAATGAAAAGAAAGACCGGGGTGACATGATATTCCAATATTTGAGGGGCTGCCCCAAAGAAGAGGGGGTCAAGCTATTCTCCAAAGCACCATAAAGCAAGACAAGAAACAACGGATGGAAACTAATCAAGGAGAGATTTAACCTGGAATGAAGGAGGGATTTCCTAAAAGTGAGAACAATTAGCCAGTGGAACAGGCTAATTGCCTTCAGAAGTTGCGGGTGCTCCATCCCTGGAGGTTTTCAAGAAAACAGCCATTTGTCCAGAATTCTGCTTGAATTCTGCTTGAACAGAATTCCTGCTTGAGCAGGGGGTTGGACTAGAAGACCTCCAAGGTCCCTTCCAACTCTGTTATTCTGTTGTTCTGTTGTTCTGTTTACCAGAGAAGCAACCTAAGGAGACATTTTCTGACAATTGATGAATGGAACAACCTGCTTCCAGAAGTTGTGGGTGCTTGTGAACACGAGGTTTTTAAGAAGAGATTGGTCAATTATTTGTCTGAAATGTCATAGGGTCTCCTGCTTGGGCAGGGGGTTGGAATAGAAGACCTCCAAGGTCCCTTCCAACTCTATTATTCTGTTCTTCTGTTTACCAGAGAAGCAACCTAGAACTAAGGAGAATTTTTTCTGACAATTGATGAATGGAACAACCTGCTTCCAGAAGTTGTGGGCACTTGTGAACACTGGAGGTTTTTAAGAAGAGATTGGTCAACTATTTCTCTGAAATGGCATAGGGTCTCCTGCTTGGGCAGGGGCTTGGACTAGATCAGTGGTCGCCAACCAGTGGGCCAGGGACCACTGGTGGTCTAAGAGAAAATTTTGGTAGTCTGCAGAGAAATGTCACCCCCAAAGCAATTAATCTAGGCTCCGTGAGAACACAAGGCTGCACCGCCAACATGGCCCATGGGCAACACAACACTTGTGTTGCTTCCATTGCGAACAACATGCTGCCTTAAGAAAGTTCAAAACATTCTCAAAGATCCATCTCATCCTGGGAACCCTTTTTTTTTTTTTAACTATTACCATCTGGCAGACGGTACAGGATAATAATAAAAACAAGGACAAATAGGCTGAAAAACAGCTTCTATCCCAGGGCAAGTAACGCTATTAAATTCTGCTGTATAGTGCAATGTTGGTGCAGCGTCGAGAGTTTCCGGTCCAATGTGTGAAAGGTGAAGGATGTGTGTTTGTGTTTATTTTCACGGCCATGATGTGCACTGAAGATGGTGTTTGATTTTGTTGTACGAGGTCCAAGGACAATAAAGTAAACTAAACTAAACATGAGGTACTGAGGGGAGGGAGGAAAGGATGGAGGGGGGAATTTGCCCCACATTGCTGACTGCATTCTCCCCTGCACAGTCCCTCCTTAAGGTATTTCTTTTTTTCCCCCTCAGGAGGCTTCCCTGAGGCCCAAGAGCAGAGGTGGTATTCAGCAGGTTCTCACCAGTTCTGGAGAACTGGTAGCAGACATTTTGAGTAGTTCGGAGAATTGGCAAATCCCACCTCTGACTGGAGATTTTACAGTATCCTTCTGCTGCCATGCCCATCAAGCAACGCCCACAGAATTGGTAGTAAAAAAATTTGAATCCCACCACTGCCCAAGAGGCAAAAAGAAATGGAGCATGCAGAGGGTGCTGGAAAAAAAAGCCACACCCACCCAGTCACATGGCCACACCCATGTAGCCATGCCCATATAGCCATGTCCACAGAACCAGTTGTTTAAAAATTGGAATCCCAACCCTTGGTTCTAAGTGAGCCCTATATTCTTAAGTTTTCATGGGTACTTACATGTATGGTATTCAGCTTTGTTCGGGTACTTTCCCATGTCATTGTAGTTGTGCTTTTAAAGCTGTAGCAACGTTTCGGCAGAAGCTCATCTGCCATCATCATTCTGCCGAAACGTTGCTACAACTTTAAAAGCACAACTATAATGACGTGGGAAAATACCCGAACAAAGCTGAATACCATATATATACATTTTACAGCATATATTGAGCAATGGTTAAAAAAAAAATTCTGTATCTTTATCATTGACGTGATCTGCCTTGCTACAATAACTCCTTTGTTCTTTTAATGTTTTAATTTCTCTATATAGTTTATAATTAAATGCATGTCTTCTGTCATTTCCATAACTTATCCAAATATCAATATTACCTTTCTTTAACCACTCATACCAAATGTTCCATAATTCATAATAGTCAATATCTTGTTTATTTTTAACAATTTGGTTAGGCTATCCATCTCAGCGCATTCATGTATTTTTTTAATTACCATATCCTCTGAAGGAATGAAAGACAGCTTCCAGTTTTGTGGGTAGGTTTTTCTGGCCGCAGTTATGATGTACAAAATCAAATATTGATATTTTTTTCTCCATGTTTAAATCTATCATACTTAGCAGAAATGTTTTGGGTTCAAGTTTTAAATTTTGTTTTGTTATATTTAAAATCCAATTTCTAATATTTCTCCAAAACTTCTGAGCACATGGGCAAGTCCACCACATGTGAAAATATGTTCCTTGTGCGTAGTTACATTCCCAACAGTTGGGTGGTAGGTTGGGGAACATCTTAGGCAGTCTCGCAGGAGGTAGGTGCCAGCGATGAACCATTTTATATAAGTTTTCTTTATACAAGACTGACATGTTAATTTGTAATTTGTTTGGCAAATCACTTGAAGAGTTTTATTTGATTATTCCTCCAAAATACTTTCTAGAGGTTCAGATTCTTCTTTCCTATCTTTTTTTCTAGTAACCAACTTGTCATGAAACTATGAATGGTGAGGTTTATTCTGCTAAAGTAACAGCATACAGGCCATGTTTTTGGTGATTGTCTCCCTCTTGTTCAAACAGCACCACTGCAAGTGTTATTCTATTAAGTGAATAGGCAATGTCCTGGTCTTTCACTCTCTTTTGGTTAAATAGCAAAATATCCCAACTCAGACAGGAAGTTTAAAGACAGATGTTGATTCCTCATTAAACAACTTCAGTGAAAATCGAAAGGGTTTTGTTATGTTCTGTGCGTGGTGCAAGAAATGGAGACTAGTCGATGAATAGTGAACTTCAACTCTTTATTTAACATGGTGCAACAGCTCTGAAAACAGCCACAACAGCCCCCTTTATATAGGCAAGCTCTTGGGCATTTAGCCAATGAAAACACAGGAACATTAGCTCTTTTAACCAATGAGAAAGGCTCATTAAGAGCCAATCAGATTCTCCTGAACGGACCAATCCAATATCGCTATTATCGGCCAATCAGAAGTGCAGGGCCAGAACCCTGCACTTTACTTTAAGGTTTCAACAATCTTTATTCAAGCACTATTATTAATTCACAACAGGTTTTTTTTCTCCCACAATAAACTTCTTGAAATAACCACTTATAAAAGTCTTATACAAAAACAAGCGGGGAACAAACCACTGTCAAATATCTATGGAGATCCTCCTTCCTCCAGGTCTCGGTTATCGCAAAGGTGCTTTTTCAGGAAACAACTGGACTTTCTGGTTTGTTTTTGAAGATCTTTCTCTTCTCATCCAAGAAGCTGGAGAACCTGAAGAAGCTTCTAGGAGGAGAAGCGAAATGTTTTTCGTAGTATAAGACGCAGCTAGCTTTTGGGGAGGATAAGAAGGAGAAAAAATCCTGCCTCTGCTTCCCAGCATACCTCCGGTATTCATCTGGCCCTTTTGCCGTAGATGATTCACCGCCACCCATTTGCTGCCGCCATGGCTTGTTCACCACATCCCAAATTCACCCGTGAGCATTCGCTGCTGTCGCGGCCCATTTGCCTGTTTGCCGCGGCCTGTTCACTGTGGCCCATTTGCTTCTGCCCATTCGGGAAAGTGCATCCTATACTTAAAAATACGGAAGTTGCAGGCTGCCCTTCCTGGCTCAATTTCATCATTTCCCTCATTTGCCATTTTATAATCAAGGAGCCTCCAGTTTCCAACCCCCACCCCCACCCCAGGAAACTAGCAGGTGAATCTATAATGTTCTATAGATCTTTTCCTGCAACCAATGAATGTTAGGACTAAGGTAGTTCCTACCACTCCATGGTGGTGCAGTGGTTAGAGTGGAGTACTTCAGGCTACTTCTGCTGTCTGACAACTGCCTGCAATTGGCATGGTGGCTCTATGGTTAGAAGACAGGCTTGACGATCAGCGAGCTCAAAATCAAGACCCAGATACTGTGTGATGGGGTGAGTTCCCACCACTCGCTCCTGCTCACCTAGCAGTTCAAAAGCATATCAAAATGCAAATAGATAAATAGGCTTCACTTTGGTGGGAACCCGTGCAGGGATGAGAGGGGATCCTCCATTGGGTGTTCCAGGCAACAGCCAGCTGCCTGCAATTTGGCAGTTCGAATCTCACCAGGCTCAAGGTTGACTCAGCCTTCTGTCCTTCCAAGGTGGGTAAAATGAGGACCCAGATTGTTGAGGGGAAGAGGCTGACTCTGTAAACCACTTGGAGAGGGCTGGAAAGCACTGTGGTACATAAGGCTAAGTGCTATTGTAAGGTGGAGAGGGAGAGAGGGAGGGAGGGAGGAGGGAGGGAGGGAGGAAGGAAGGAAGAACCGTTGGGTCACAGTAGTTGGAATGCAGCATTGCAGGCTAATTCTGCCCAAAGTCAGCAGTTCGATTGTCACCAGCTCAAGGTTGACTCAGCCTTCCCTCCTTCCGACATGGGTAAAATGGGGACCCAGATAGTTGGGGTGAGAGGCTGATTCTGTAGTCAACCAATCAATCAGTCAATGGGACTCCTGTGAAACTCTATGAGCTCCTTGATTTGGATATTGGTCATTTCCTTAGTAACTCAGATTTGGGAAATCATGCAAATTTACACGGAGGAAATGAAAGTTCCCTTTTTGCTCCTCTTGCTGTAGGGAAATCTTAGTGGGTAAAACGAAAGTCACCCCAGATGTTCCTCTGCTACTATGGGCATGGCTGCCTTGAGGTCCTTCAAGAGAATCCCTGGTTCTCTTCAGCTGCTACTGCTGCTTCTTCTGCAGGATCTGGGTGAGTGTTGATAGTTTGAGATCAGGCAGATTCCATTTTCAGATTTACAACTGGAGTAGAATCCAGTGCAACAGCAATATTAAGGTTGCTTTGAGCCTGTGTGCTGTGTGATGACCAGATTTCCCTGGGAGAGGTGAAGATTTCTTTTATTGGTTCCACCCCAAGTGACCACAAGTGAGGAAGAACAACAAAGCTCTGGGATCAACTTGGACCCCCCTGGTTTGATTTGATCCTTGGGGTGGTGACTTCAAGATATTTGGACCACACCTTCTTTGATGACACTGTTGTTTCCAGTTAGCTTCTTTGTCTGAGATTGGGGCATCTCATTGCTTGGTTGTTGGCCAGGTAGTCATCTTGGTGTTTAATCTCTGCTTATGCTCCCTGGTAGGGTCAACTTAAGGCCAACTAATGCCCAAGCAAAGCCCACCAGTTATTCCCACCTTCCTTTGCCTGACAAATTGTTAAGTGTTGAAGAGGAAGTCAGAGATTGAGAAAATTCAGTGTTTTCCAAGTCACCCTTCCGGCCCGACCTCACAACTTTGTCAAAGGAGTATTATGAACAGTGGCCAAGGCAGGGGAGGGAAGGCAGGAAGGCAGGATCATCAACAGATATTGTTCATCCTCCATTTAGAGATTGTTATTTGCTCAAACTTGACTTCTGCAACGTGTCATAACACTCTTTTAAAAAATTTAAAGGGTGACCCCAATTCCTAGCTCTGTGAGAGGAAAGAAAACTTGCCTAGAACACGCATGATGTTCTCTAAAGCCAACATGCTTCGATTTAGCCTCCGCCCAAGCATGGCAGAAGTATATTGCCCCTCATCTCTTTTAAAATCTGGGGTTCTGGTTTTGAAGTGGGTTGTTTTGCATCTTTCCCAACTGTCCCTATCAACGTTTGCATCTATATATCTATATATACTACTAAATCTTTCCTGTTTGTATGTACGTAACCATTAACTCTCATGGAATTAAAATTTAGTAAATTTTACAAAACAATTTAGGGAGGGAGGAACGAAGATGGGGAAGTGAAAACACCTAGCTGTAGGAGTTGACTAGGCTGGCGTAAAGGTGGAGTCAAATGCACCATTAGTTTGGCATCGCTATGCCTCCAATTATGTCCACATTATCAATTTTCTGTTTAGATTTAAAGTGACAATCTCAAGATTGTTCACTTTTTCTTTTTCTTTCAAAATCCCTTGTAACATTCCTCATTGTGCATATTGGGAATTTATTCTGTATATGTTATAAACCATGTGAGCCGCGGTGGCGCAAGGGTTAGAGTACAGTACTGCAAGCTTCTTCTGCTGCCTGCTGGCTGCCTGCAATTTGGCAGTTCGAATCTCACCAGGCTCAAGGTTGACTCAGCCTTCCGTCCTTCCGAGGTGGGTAAAATGAGGACCCAGATAGTTGGGGTGAGAGGCTGATTCTGTAAACTACTTAGAGAGGACTGTGAAACACTGTGAAGCAGTACATAAGTCTAAGTGCTATTGCTATAAATTTCTAAATTATTTGTTTCTGCTTCCCAGTTTATTAATTGAGCCAAACATTTCAGCATTCTTGATCTTCTTATTTATTGGCCGATTGTTGGCAGTTCACTCCCTTCTCTCCAGGAAATAGCATATAAGTAATGTCTGAGCAGGGTCCGCAGGATTGTCACACACTCTCTTCACAATTTGTTTTCCTTGTTCCCTTTGGGGAGGGGGCTTTGTGGTACCCGAAGCAGAACATCCACATTCAGCCACAGTTTTCTTCCATAAAGCACCAACCTTGTGAATTCTCAAGTTTCCTCTTTTTGCTATGTACTCAAAACGGGCAGTGATTAATATATACAGTACATCACAGAAGTGAGTACAACCCCTCACATTGTGTAAATATTTAAGCATATATTTTGTTCTTTTTCAGTAATATTTTTATTAAACATGTTTTATCATTTTATATCACTTTTACAGTTTTTGCAGTTTATCTTCCTCTCGCAGACAGTGTTTTTGGGCCATTTTCAGGCAATTTTTAAACTGTTTTCAGCCCAATTATAGGATACTAATTTAGCAGAATAAGCCTCACCATTCATAGTTTTATAACAAGTTGGTTGCTAAAAAAATAGGAATGGGGAATATGAACCCCTAGAAAATGGCCTAAAAAATGGGCAGGGATGGAGCCCGACGCTGGTCTGATTTGCTGGTTCTCCGAACTGCACAGAATCAGAACTGGTTCAGGAGAACCGGTCTGAACCTGCAGCCGCCCACCTCTTCCCCCAGTATATTTCTGTCTCTAGAAGAGTGATGACCACTTTCTAGAGTTACAAAAGTGTCTCTTTTTTGTTTCAGTTGTTACAGGGCAGAATATAGAGGTAACCCAACTTCCGGAAACCATATCGGTGAATCCTGGAGAGACCCTCACTCTAAGGTGTACACTGACTGGAGGAAATATTCCTGGAGGCGTACGGTGGTACAAAGGGCTGGACAGAAAACAGACCCCCATTTTCAGTGATAAAGGAGGAGCTTCCAACAGGGGGATCAGGGTCATCCCAGGATCCAACACAGACTTCAACATCAACATCCAAAATGTCCAGCCTGAAGATGCCGGGACCTACTATTGTGTGAAATTCAGGGCAGCGATCCAAGAGAGAGAGCTGGCTTCAGGGAAAGGCACTCTGGTTTCTGTAATTGGTAAATGGGCCTCTGCGTTTCATTTCTAGGGATGGAGGGAGATGTTCCCAGTCACCCTTGAGACACATGGGAGTAATTCCCAGGTTCAAAGTTGAGTCTCTCCAACCAAAAACCATCTCCTGTTCTCCTGTATTGTCTGTGAGGAACATCAACTGATGTCTCTCTCTCTCTCTACTTTCTCTCTCAGCAAAGCCATCCCATCCTGTGGTTCTTGGACCCACAAGAAGAATCGCAGCAGGTTCTCAGGCCTCCTTCAACTGCTCCACAGAGGGATTCTCCCCCCAAGAGATCACGTTCAGCTGGTTGAAGGATGAGAAAAAAATACCGGCTGCCCAGACCAACATCCTGAATTCTGATGAAAAGCAGAGTATCTCCTTCCGAGCAGAGAGCACGGTGGAAATCCCGCTGGAGCAAGGAGATGTGAAGTCTCAGCTGACCTGCCAGATTCAACACAGATCATTGGATGGTCCTCTCCAGCAGACCTTTGCACTTGGGAATATCCTAAGAAGTAGGTGAACCATAGGTTGCAGAGAGGGACGAGGCCATTAAGTCCAGACCTGGTAGTGGGCCCTTCATGTAGAAGGAATAGCTCCAGAAAGAATCAAATTTGAAGCCCATTAAGACCAGTCATGCTTTCTCATCCTAAGTTCCCTCACAGGGCTGTGATTGTGGAGAACAAGTTTTTAGAGAAACCTTCTACCATGTATTCTCTAAAATACAACCTACCCCCAAAATAAGTCCTATTCCAATTTTCAAGCCTGTGCCTAATATAAGCCCTACTCCCCAAAATAATCCCCAATGAAGTCCCATCCACCATCTGGTTGTATGAGGTGGGGTGAAGTACATGCATAAAAATCAAGCTAGGATGGGGGTAGAGGGGGTGGAGCTGGCCCACTTGCCCTGCAACCAGTTTACCTTAGGACTGCCACAGTCAGGCCCCAACACCTGTCTCTTTGCTACCCGACTTCTTCTGCGGCTGCTTCTGACTGCTTGTGGCTGGCTGACATGTGGTGCATGGCGCAATAAGCGGCAGCACCAGCACAATAAGCCAGGTGGCCTCATGCCATGAACGGCTTTGAGCGGCTGCATAAGACACCTGGCAGCAACACGACAGGTATCAGGGTGTAGAAGGCCTGATTGCACTGCTCCTTAGGGAAGCGGCGAAGACATCCCCCGAAAATAAGACCTGGTGCTTATTTTGGGTCCCAAAAGAAAATAGGAATGAGTCTTTTTCGGGGGGGAAACATGGTACCTATGGCTCTTTCCCCAAGGACTTGGGTCAAGTTGAGTAGAGTTCCAAATTGGTGAGATTGTCAACTAAAAAAATACTCCTTTGGTCTTTTAGTTCGAGCAGAAAGGGAGTACATTCCTTAAATGCCTCAAACCAAGGCTGTCGGCACACAATAATATTATTGCAGAGCATGATTGATGACTCTTGGCTATGGATGCGTCCTATTAGAGAATATACATACAGGGTCAAAGGGGGAAATGAATGATATATTTTAGTATCGGCTGCATCCAGCTAACACCAATATGGCCACTCCTAATAAATCTTTTTTTTTACTCTGAGAGATGCGGCTAGAGACTTATGATTTGAATGGGGGTGGATATCTTGGAGCCCTGACAGAGATATATTTTAATCCTACTTGTCCTGGAATTATTTTCCCCAATACAACAATGGGTGAACAGAATCACTTGGGACTTCCACCCTATTCTGCATGCAGGAACCAGGAATCTGAAACTCTTTTACTGACCTCTTTGGCTTTCTTTGCACAGTTCCTCCCAAGGTGCATCTTGAGATCAACCCACCTTCTCCCGTCCAGATGAACACCTCGGTGACAGTCACTTGCAACGCAGAAAGCTTTTATCCAGAAGATGCAAAAGTGGAGTTGTTTGCCAAGGATGCCCAAGCCAGTAAAGGAAAAGTTGGCATGAAGACCTCGAATCCCGACGGGACCTTTTCCCTCAACAGCAGCCTCGAGATGATGGCCACCGAAGACAGGAATTTCTCCACGTTCCTTTGCCTGGTCCAGCAGGATTCCCAGTCTCTGGTCTACGATACCATCACGCTCTTCATTACGGAACAACATCAACAAAGTAAATGTCTTTTGTTTTCTGCTGAGAATTTGCTGATTTACGCTTTGCAGCTTTTCCCTTTGTTTTTCAGATCGTTTTTTTAAAGATTAGATTGTATTACTCCTTGATACATCATGATTTAAAGCATTGGTCACCAACCAGTGGGCCGGGAACCACTGGTGGTTCGCGAGAAAATTGTGGTGGTCCACAGAGAAATGTCACCCCCAAAGTGATTAATCCAGGCTGTGTGGGAACAGAAGGCTGCACTGCCCACATGGCCCACGGGAACACAAGGCTTGCGTCGCTTCCATTGCGAACAACACGAGGGAGTGAGTGTTAAGTTCTGCGCATGGGCGCAAGAAGTGGAGACGAGATGATGAACAGTGAACTTCAACTCTTTATTTAACATGATGGAACAGAGCAAAAACTACGGCAGCAATGGCCCTTTATATAGGCAAGCTTCTGATTAAACAGCCAATAAGAAACGGGAAGCGTTAGTTCCCTTAACCAATGAGAGAGGCCCGCTAATAGCCAATCAGATTCTCCTGAATGGACCAATCTGATGTCGCTATTATTGGCCAATCAGAAGTGCAGGGCCAGAACCCTGCACTTTTCTTTAAGGTTTTAATCATCTTTATTCAAGCACTTTTATTAATTCACAACACCGAGGGGGGGAGGGCAGAAGGGGGAAACTTCCCCCACTCACCCCACGTGCCTCACCTGTTCACCAGGCTGCTTCTTTCCACTTCTTTCTTCTTCTGCTTTTGGCTGTGTGCAAGGAAAGCAGCAAAAGTCTTTCTCTCTCTCCTCCAAACTCCGCCAGAAATGAGTCTTTGGGACCCTGCAAGGCCTCCTGCTCCAAGAGGCTGCGCTGGCATGAAAGTCTCACAAAGACTCATTTCTGGCAGAGTTCTCAGCTGCTTCTGCTGTTTCCTTGCATGAAACCAAAAGTCTCTCTCTCTTTTCTCCCCGAGAAAAGAGCTGGAAACTGTATCCAGCAATCCCAAATAAAGACTGATCAATCGGTAGGAAAACAGGGTGGGGAATTTTCCTGCAGACTGTTTTTAGATTTTCCCAGGGTCTCTGGTCCTCAAGATTTAAAATTATGAGTTTGGTGGTCCCTGAGATCCAAAAGGTTGACGACTCCTGATTTAAAGAGTCTTTCTTTCACATAATTAAGTTTTAAGATACCGAACCTTCAGAAGGCAGGTCTTGTCCTACATGGAGCCCCTTCCCCGAGAATATTTTGTGTTCTGTGTTGCATTTTCTCTTCCTAACAAAGTCCTGTCAATACACCAGACTGCAAACCCATCAAAGAATTAAGATGTTGGCAAAGATTGGAGATCTTATCCATTGACCTATTTTGGAATGAGGTTGGAGTTATAAAATTAGGAGAAAAGGAGAGAGAGAAGGGTGAATTTTTTGGAAGAA